>CM051014.1:21383863-21433863 GCA_027704905.1 Muraenolepis orangiensis
AAAACGATCATACAACTTCACATCTATAGCATTCTGTGGAAATATACAGTAACATGCATGAAGTGTTTATTGTAACCCATAAACCCACAGAATGATGTGCTGTGCTCAGGGTGCATGGGACCCAAATAAAGAACATTTAAGATGCATTCGACATTTCTTGTCTTGTACCTGTAGTTTTTTTTGTTATACAAAATGACATACACCACTAGTTTGTATGTTTGAACACTTTAAGATTATTAACCTTTGTGGTCTGCTTTAATCAGTTATTTTTATATATAATCATTATTTTTAGTTTTCGATCTTTGCAAATCACGTTTCCCTCTAACTGTAATTAAGAGCCAGGACACAAGAGGGCAGTGTAAAGGCCAATTTATCTTTCAGTCAAACATGGGTCGAGGTTTTCGGTTTAATGTTTTAATAAATGCATTGCACCTATATGAAAGGGCCAATAACTAGATGTGCGCTATTTTAGATGCACAATTATGCATCTAGCGCAACATACTCATTATATTAGAAGCTAATATGTTTGTAGATCGCCATCCAACTCAGTATTTACACATTCCCAGGCTAGCAGCAGGAACACACAGCTGTTTTGTAGTATATATCTATTCCAAGAGTCACGAACCTTTTAGATGTCCAATTGTGTTCGTGTCTATGTCATAAAGTATATGGTTAGTCTTGAGCCTTAAGCCTATGCATACTTCAATTTAGGAGCTATGACTAGCCTATTTAACAGCAAAATTGTACTTTCCAATTGTACTTTCCAAGGGCTACAGACAAGACAAGCTAGATAAGGAGGAAATTACATGGGTTGCGTTCGACATGGAGGGGAAACAAAGACGAATGGCTTAAAGGAAATTAGAATAAGATAAGGCAGCGATGAGAAAGTGCTCTTGTGGTGTGGCAGAGATGGCAGGCAGACCTATTACAATGATGCCTATATCTGCTCCCTAAAAGCCTCACGAAATCAACTGTTGTATCAACTGTAGATGAGGCAGGGCTACTAGTACACAGCCATTGCCTTCAATCGAACCAGACCCTGGGAACGTGTTGTTATTATTATTATTATTATTATTATTATTATTTGGCAAGACGTATGTGTGACGTATGATTACATCTTCGAAGCGTGAGTATAGTCGCGGCCCATCATAACAGACACGAGCATGTGAAGGATTGCCTGTTTTATTGCTTGTTTTCGGTGACATAATATTTGCCTCTTCCATCGGTGCGGCGCAACCGTACCGTTGCCAAGGCGTTTATTAAGGAACACTTGGCCGTGATTGGGCCCGCGAATAATGCGCGTTCGCGACGCCTCGACACGCGGATTGCCGGCGGCGCGCAGTGTTCGGCTCTCGCGCTCTGCTGTCAGCTCTCTCTCTCTCTCTCTCTCTGACTGAGACTGAGGAGGAGGAGGAGGAGGAGGAGGAGGAGAGAGGAGGCGATGACAGTGGGGCTGCCGAGGCGGTTCTGTGGACACCGACTAATAAGCAGACGGGCACCTGTTTTCCAAGAGTACACTCAATAAACAACAGCTCCCCTGCGATTGAAGGAGTGGGTGATATCGTTTTGGAATGATCTTCCTCTCTTCGGGCTTCGGGCTCACAGGACGACTCGAGAAGAAGTGAGCAAAACAAACCTCCTCCGAGTGAACGAATCCCCCCTTCTTAAACCATTCGTTTTACATTGAGGTTTTTGTTTTTTTAAATCCCAAGACGTGTCGATGGTTTTGGTAGCTGCGAATGACACGCTTGGAGCTGCTGTCCGCCGTGCTGAACAGTGACCGGAGGGGCCGACTGAGGTGAAGTTAGACAGATATTCGTGTGTCGAATGTGTGTTTTGTACCAGTGTATAGGTCAGAATACCCGCCTGCACCCACCCAGTATGAGGTTCTGCTCCGTCCTGAAAGTGGGCTTGAGCCGCCAATAGGCACAACCTAATTTGGGATATATTTAATTATGAGTAATAAGTAGGCTACACACAGTCATTTGGGAGGGGATATTTTCATGACTGCTGTGTACAGCCTACATTTGATATAGCTTGATCACAAATTATTTTCCCTGATTCTTACAGGCTTTTATGGAAATAATAACATAGACATATACCATTATTTGGAGCAATTTAACACATTTACTGCCACAACTAGATGTCTTAGATGATTAAGCTGATACTTGGAGCAGACTATGTGAACCTGTGTGTAGTGTTAAGTCTGCGTTTGTCCCTCTCAGGAGTCCGGCTAATCCGGAGTGTTCAGTGTTCGACCATGGCCCAGACTAACACCAGGACCACCAACGGAGTAGTGGATGATTCTCCCAATATGCTAGTCTACAGGAAGGTATGCAAGACACATGCACACACACACACACACACACACACACACACACACACACGCACACGCACACACACACAAGAGAACTGGCTCTACTCCTATGCCCTCTGCTGACCATGGGACGGGCTCTTTTACTCTGCGCTCACATGAAGTAAGCATGGGAAGAGATTGAAGAGATTGAAGAGATTGAAACTTGTGGTTTGTTAGTAGGAGGGAACAGAGTTGACTGAATGCCATCCCATAATACTCAGCATCACCCATCCTAGTCGGTACAGCCCTAAACCCTGGTTTTTACATGCAGCTCAGGAAGTTAACATGGGACGTAATGTATAGCGTGAGGTATTGTGGAAATGTTTTGTGAAATATGGTGCGATTGTGTTTGGAGCCTTGCTCACAAGACCTCCTCCCCTCGTTCTGGTCTTTGGAGAGATGTGGTCTTTGGAGAGATAGTGAAGCACTATCCGTTTCAGTTACATGGGTTTGGGCAGAGGGACTTCCCGAAATTGTGTTGGGGTGGACCGGGATAACGCTACAAATGACGACCTTCTCTCAGCCTAGAGTTTTCCCCTGTATCTGCTTTCCTTTTCATCAGTCCCCTTTGCGATTAGCTTGTGTCGGCCAATGAAGTTCAAACCCTCTCCACTTAACCTTTAAACATATACACCACATGTGGATAAGGACAAACTAGCTACCCATTAAGAACAGAACTAAGGTCACTCCACCATGCACACACACACGCACACGCACACAGACAGACTTGTGTCTTCAAAAGGACATGTCAATTTAGATAAACCAGATATTGCCTACGAATGGAATATTGTATAATGTGTACATGTGCCTGTGAGTGAAGTATGTTATCAAGAAAATTTATTATTATTATTATTATTATTATATTTAGATGTATTCTGACTATCAGTGAGGGGCGATAAGAAAACAAATCACTATTTAAAGTCAATGTGTTGATGTGTGATTTATGCATGACGGATGTCCTACAGGAGTTAGCATCTGCTAACTCTTTTGCTATCATATAGCCAGGACTCACCTGGTAAAATAAAGGTACAATTTCTTCAGTCTTTACCAATTTGTTCTTGATAAACATTAACCAACCTAAATCTCAGTATGCATGTTGGCCCTCAACACAACAATACACAATACATACTCACAAACATCAAGTTAAAAGTTAAATACAAAATATATATACACATATATACGCAACTTATTCACAAGTTTAATGACAACAGCCAAGGCTGTTGCTCAAAACAAGACAACATGACAGAACCTGCAGAAGACAACATTCAACCCAATACATAACAACAACAAAGAAAGCTACAGTGTTTCCTAGCTTACTTGAAAAAATGTGCAATGTATATGCATCGTGGGTAATGATGGTCATTTGTTGCACAGTAAGATAGATATGTCCACAGTTATTCACAACGTTTGATTGACGTTTGTGATTGATTGAATGTTGAAAGTGGAATGAAGAAACATTTCCAGGGTCTGGTGGGAGATCTAAAACCAATAGAAACTAATGGAATTATATGGTTGCCAGTGTGTTGGCATCATGTTTGCTAGCAGATGCACTCTAAACTGCAATAGATGTGAAGGATAGACGGTGATGGTTTATGTGGGAAAGGGACCCAGTAACATCCTCCGTTAAACCTGCACTGTGAATCCTTTATACGGCAGCTTCTTACTCCATTACTAAATGTATGAACTACAACGTTTCTCAAGAATAATACATCCATCCAGGGTTTTTTCCCCTACAAATGGTTATGTTGTGCTTCACTTGACATTAACTGTTGAAACTGAAACTGATATATAACTAAATGTTATATGTTATATATACACACTCTCTTCCACGATCTCCACTGACTTCCGGTAAATGCTCGCATCAAGTTCAAGACTCAGGTACTGACCTTCAGGGCAGTCAATGGAACTGCCCCAACCTACCTCCAAACGTTGGTCAAGCCCTACATCCCAGCCAGAGCGCTCCGCTCAACTTCCGCCAGGCGACTTGTTCGACCTTCACTGAAAACAACCAAGCATCGCTCTTCCAAGACCCAGCTCTTCAGAGCTCTGGCTCCACAGGTGGAATGAACTCCCGTCTCATGTCAGGACGGCAGAGTCCCTCGCCAGCTTCCGCAAGAGACTCAAGACCCACCTGTTCAGAGTCCACCTGGACTCTCCATGAACCCTCCTTCTCCTTTGTGAACCCCTAACTTGCTTAAGTCCTGACATTAATAGCTCTCAGCATTGTCTCAGTTGTATATTCTAGCAAGTGTATATCCTTAGTGTTGATAACACGCTCTTATCACAGCTACTTAAGCAGGTGACCTGGCAGTACCAAATTGTGTTATTCATCTTGTTAATATGAATGCTTGTGAACTGCTCTATTGTTATGTTTGCGTACCTCAGCGTTATGCTATTGTCTACTTCAACAAATGTACACCTTGTAAGTCGCTTTGGATAAAAGCGTCTGCCAAATGCCCTAAATGTAAATGTAAATGCTCAAACTGTTGCTACAACTCATGCCACTAGCGGTTGCTAATGGGAAAGTTGAGTTGAGGTTGATGCTTTTGTAAACAATGCCACTGGGGTAGGGTGAGCCCAGGAAGAGGAGTTCAGGTGGCTCATGCATCTAGTAATGATGTCCCCTGGGGCCTCCCCTCAAGAGGCAGACCCCCCGGTCACATGACCCAGGACCATGTGACACATGACCCGGGACCATGTGACACATGACCCAGGACCATGTGACACATGACCCGGGACCATGTGACACATAACCCGGGACCATGTGACACATAACCCGGGACCATGTGACACATGACCCAGGACCATGTGACACATGACCCGGGACCATGTGGTGGAGGGATTATATCTCAAGCAGAGAAGAAGTTCAATAACTGCTCCACTCTGCTTTATTCACTCATCTCCATGAGTTAATAAAAGTTAATGGATGCCATGATCAAAGTGTTTATTTTGATTTTGTTCTTGATTTATAATGACCCACAACTTTGATTGCAGTGTGTATAGCTAGTATTTAGGTTATCCCTTCAATTGCACAGATGGCCTGTTTTAGGCCCTTGGTGGTTTAATTAAGACCATGATGAAATGGAGTGTGTTTCTACTCCAAATGATTGTGAATTTAAGCTCAAGCAAGTTGTAACAGTCAGTGGGATTCCTTACTCAATCAAATGACTGTGATTTATTATTACTGCATTGTCTCATGATCTTTATCTGCTCCATCACTCTATTTTATATCTTATTCTCATACAGGCTTTTCTTAATGTTTCTCAAGCTAAATTTGCACACCTTAACACACACGCACATGCACACGCACATGCACACACACACACACACACACACACACACACACACACACACACACACACACACACACACACACACACACACACACACACACACACACACACACACACACACACACACACACACACACACACACGCCCCCACCACAGCATGACCTAAACCTGTCCTAAATGCCATGTAGTCTTTGTAGGTGGAGCTAAGCCTAGTCTCCTGTGGGTCTGTTTACCCCATGTTGTGTTTCTCCCATATAATCCCTGGTGATATAAGGCTCCGCCCTGCCCCCTGCTGGGAGCTGCATCCTGTGCTCTTTGCATCCACACATGATCACTACTACTACTACTACTACTACTACAGTCACTAGCGCTGTCCGTGCCCATTCTATTTATCCTTAATTTCAACCTTTGCTATCTAAATCTGCTTCAAATAACTTTACCACTCCTTGTTAGTTGTGGTCAGTCAAATGGCATTGCTAGGAAAGGCAATCTCCAGCACGGACTACCCACGAGTGACTGGTCTGTTCTCTCGATGCATGTCTGATAGAGCTTGACTGTACCGGTACATCTTTTTGAGGAAGTAATTATTATAAATGAGAACATCATCCAAATTTGCTGCTGCATTCACGCTTCATGGTGAGACATTTCACACTCCTTCCATGAGCCAGTGGAACGAATCCAGTCAGGGTAACGAAAGACCTCTTGTTCCTCAACACCTGCCGATGAGCTGGCGCCTGGTGCCAGCTGCTCTCTCAGGATAGGGAATATACAGAATAGGCATTACATTTCATTTACAGAAATGCTTGCTGCCCCTTTATGGCCATGCCTTAGTTACATGGTACATCACACTGCACCTTGTTATATGGAAATATACATTGTAATTTGCACTGCTGTGTATATATAATGCAATATGTGCATTTGTTTGCACATATTGTTTGGCTTAGTTTTTTTAAATCATTTATTATTTTAAGAGTGTCTTGAGGATAGCTATACAATGTTTTGGTTGTGCTGGTACCATAAAGTCCTTTCACCATTAATGTCTTCGACTGCCTTGCACTGTAATCATAACTCCCTACTCCTACCTATAGTTTACATATTTATTGTTTATATACCTGTAGCCATGTCCATTTGTACTGTACTTGCCGTATATACAGTATATGAATCAATATTCAACTGTTGATATAACTGCATACCCCTGCTCACTACCTGTTGATACTTGTATACTTACCTGTGTGTGTGTGTGTGTATATATATATATATATATATATATATATATATATATACCTATCATTCTGCACATATCTCATACATACTCTATACGCCACTGTACATTGTATATCACCATGCACTTTACTGTAACATTTGCACTCTGGTTAGATGCCAAATGATTTCCGTTGTACTGTACTCTAATCTAATAAAGGCATTGAGATTCAGATTCTGTGAAACAATGGCGATGGCTCTGGCCCATTCACCGTGGTCCTCTCTGATGACCTAGCTTGAGCACTCTCTGGACCTCTTGTTGTTGGTCAGGGTGGCCACACCTTCTATGAATGTTATGTTCATTGAGGTCGTACATTGGTGTTCAATGTCAATCAGGATGATTTTGATAATACAAATAAAACATATGGAGATGATCTAGCCGCTGAGATCCTACCCTTACACGGTGGCGGGTCGAACCACCTTGAGGCCGTCAGAGGAACTACATGTTAGTCTCCTCTGCACCAGCCTCACAAACGGACATCCTGGCTGCCGCTTGGACAACATACAGTTGAATGTGTCATGTGTTATGTATCCCGGGTCACGGTATGACGCCAGGCATTCACTGGTGGGAAATCCGTACTTGCTCCCCGATCTGGAACTCTCCAGGATTTGCACCCTGGTTATTCAGTCACGGTTGGGCTTCCTGTTCTTAGGCCAACCAGCAAGCCTACAGTGCGGGCTCCAAAGCTAAGGGGTGTATTCTCTCTCTGTGTCCTGGTTTCACCTTATGTGACCAGTCCTTCTGAGCCCCTGGCGGTACATGATACGTCCTACTGAAGTATCCCATCATTCCTGTTCCTCCAGATGGAGGATGTGGTGGCCCGAATGCAGGAGGAGAAAAACGGAATTCCAATTCGGACGGTCAAGAGTTTTCTATCCAAGATACCCAGTGTCTTCTCAGGTACACGGCATCACCTGTCTGCTCTGTTCTCTCTTCTTGCTACTCTCATGCTACGGAACGGTTATACATGGGAGATTAGAGTTCCAAATAGATCACCATGGCTCATACAAACTCTGGTTGATTACAGCATCCTGATCGCCTGTTAAGACGGTTGACAAAGACACCTTCACCAAACCACCAATGACAGTAGTATGATAGTCATGATTAAATAGTTGTATTGTTTTCGTTCACGACAGCCAAATAATTGTTAAATATACAGACACCACAAGAAAATCTATCCTGTTTAAAAATATCTTAAAAACATATTGTTGCCAAAGTCCACTGTTTCCCTTAAATACAATAAGTTAGGCTTAATCATAAGACGTAGACATAAGTCTACTATGTCTTAATAAGTCATAACAACATACTGGATTTAATAGGTCAGCCAGCCTTTATAGATGTTATTGACTTTGTATAAATGTTTGAACAGGTTGAATTCAAAATCAATCAGTCATTTATTATTTAATTAGATTACCCACGGTGTAACCGAAGATATGGCTATGGATGTGTGTCTTGAAAAATGATCACTAATTGCTGTTTGCCCAATAGAAGGCATCACAAACATATGTGTGAATCTGCTGTACAAATATTTGAGGCATATAATCACCCACAGGCCGTTCAGGCAAACACAATGGAACGCACGCACACACACGACAAAGACCGTGCCCTGTTGTGTGACAGGGTGGTTGGTTAGTTAGTGAGGTGCTGAAATGTTGCTTTCCAATTGTCCACGTGTCATCGGCAGGGCCGCCGTCTCTAGAGATATAAGCGGTACAAGGGACTGCTTAAACATTAACATAAACATTAAATAAATACAGATATTTTTAGTTTTATTGTGTAAAATTGTTCGGTGATTTTCATCCTTAGATCAGTTGATCAAAAAATGTGTTACAATTTAAAAAATTGTGTGCCAATTCTGCACAAAAAACAAAAAATAATTAAGAAATACAAAAATCTAATCAAAAATCTAATCAAATACAATATATGTATCTATATATATAGATCTATATATATAGATATATATATCTATATATATATATAGATATATATAGATCTATATATACTAG
This sequence comes from Muraenolepis orangiensis, assembly GCA_027704905.1. Classification (NCBI taxonomy): domain Eukaryota; kingdom Metazoa; phylum Chordata; class Actinopteri; order Gadiformes; family Muraenolepididae; genus Muraenolepis; species Muraenolepis orangiensis. The sequence goes on from CM051014.1 coordinate 21,392,780, forward strand.
GTTTGGTGTATATATCTATCTATCTATCTATCTATCTATCTATCTATCTATCTATCTATCTATCTATCTATCTATCTATCTATCTATCTATCTATCTATCTATCTATCTATCTATCTATCTATCTATCTATCTATCTATATATATATATATCAAACCTAGTTGACACCAATTGACTATAGGCCCTATTGCAGGTTGCTACCATTCATTTGCTTCCAGATAACGTTGACCTTTCTGACTTACAAAATGTCAATGTGACTATCAAATACTATTCCAAATGCATGCCTAATGATCCACACTAGGAATAGGAATAACAATTAAAATATTTATAAAATATTGATTTAGCGTGTGCGACGTGGAGCGGTCTTACTTCCAGTCATCTTAATTGTAATGGATGGATTAGTGGATGGAAGGATGGGTGGATCAGCAGATGGAGACGAGACAAAGGGTTCAGGTTCAGATAAAAGGATGAACCGACAGATGCACAGGTGATTAACCACAAGCTGCAGGAAATAATAATGACTCAGAGTGATGACTAGGTGGGTGAATGGACACTGGAAGAGCAGCAAAACATCAACATGACAACAACATGAATCATCATACAGTACATATATGTAAAAGTATTACCATCCATCCATCCATCGTCTACCCCTGGCAACATCCACCAGCTCACACACACTCACCTGTGTGTGTGTGTGTGTGTGTGTGTGTGTGTGTGTGTGTGTGTGTGTGTGTGTGTGTGTGTGTGTGTGTGTGTGTGTGTGTCCCACCCCTACACTGACTGAGAAGCACAGCTTTTATGTGATTCTACCAACAAAACATATTGACGATGGCGGTGACATTGATTGTTTGTGAAACAATGTAATATTAACATGAATATTTGGGCTTCTGTTGATTTTTCAGGGTCAGATATTGTCCAGTGGATGCTGAAAAATCTCAACATTGAAGATCCAGGTGAGAGAAATTGTACAACTGTTCCTATGTGACTGAAGAGGTTGACGTGACTGATGGACCGGCTGGTGTGAAGTGACCTGTGAATCCGAGGAGAGAAGGTCATTAGCGGAAGTGGAATATTAGGCCTCACTCAAATTCATTCCCAAATGATGCTTGATAAGCTGCATTACTCATTATAAATGTGCAAAACTCAAACAAGGCAAGTCACCAGGCCGTAATAACATCCAACCAGAGTTTGTGGTCCACCAGAGTGCAACAGCATCTCCTCAGCTCTGTGCGTTCTTCTCGCGGTGCTTCCGGAGGTCCGAGCTCCCAAAGACCTGGCGCCGTGCTGCTGTCATAGCCCTGCTGAAACCAAACAAGCCCCGGCCGACCTCCGTCCAGAGGCTGCTACCCTCGCCCTAGCAAGGAAAGCCCCGGAGACATGACTGGAACAAATCCTGCATGACACTACAACTAAAGCAGTGCCTCCAAGCAGGCTCAAGTCCCACCACCCCTACCATCGGGCGGCACAAGAGATGCTTAGTTCTATCCCTGAGGACCTGTCTATAAAAGCATAGCTGGTGACATCCTGGAAGCAGGAGTGTGTCGGCGGGGCCCACACGTATCCACCATGACATCCGCCACCCGGGCGATGGTGTTAAAGGAGAATAGTTATCACACCGGCATTGGACACTGCTGAACCACCCACATACCAAGGTCGGTAGGCTATGAAGACATGGGGCCTGGCAGACAGCGCAGCATGTGCAAGTGGGGAGTTTGAGCAGACTGCCGACCAGATAATCACCACCTGTCCACCGGTGTAGACCCCCTTTAGAGGTTGGCCTCTTCAGAGTGGGACCAGAGACGAGGGTGTGGCTGCACGACACTGAGTTGGACGTATGACGGTGATACACGAAAGAAGAAGAAGCTGCATTACTTCTGAGATAATGTTACGTGTCTCTGAATTCAAATGAGAGCTTTACCCCTTCTGAAAACATTTAGCAGAAAGAGAAAGAGTAACAAGTGTCACTTGGTACCAATTAACACATAAAAAAAAACAACTGTAATAATAATCAGAATAACCAGGTACACCACAACTCTCTCTCTACCCTACTACAACTAGCCTACACTTTGTTTCCAGTTGTTCTGTCATGTAAATTCTATGTATGGCAACCATTGCAAACTTAACCCTCCCTATAAGGACTCTGTTTCTTCTCAAGATTTCTTCCTCCATTATTTGAAATAATAGATAAATAAAAAAATAGTTCTTGCCCTTTGGGGGGGGGGGGGGGGTCGTCGTCATAAGCATTTCCCCTGTATAGCCCTTTGAGACTGTAACTGTGAATAAGGGCTATAAATGGTAAATGGACTGCTTTTTATATAGTGCTTTTATCCAAAGCCATGCCTCACATTCACCCATTCATACACACATTCACCCACCGACGGCGGAGTCAGCCATGCAAGGAGACAGCCAGCAGGTCAGGAGCAGGTAGGGTTAGGGGGTCTTGCTCAGGGACACCCTGACACTTTGCTAAGGAGGAGCCGGGGGATCGAACCAGTAACCTTTAGGTTGTCAGACGACAACTGAGCTCCTGAGCTACCGCTCTTTCTCCTGAGCCACCGCTCTTTCTCCTGAGCCACCGCTCTTTCTCCTGAGCCACCGCTCTTTCTCCTGAGCTACCGCTCTTTCTCCTGAGCTACCGCTCTTTCTCCTGAGCTACCGCTGTTTCTCCTGAGCTACCGCTCTTTCTCCTGAGCCACCGCTCTTTCTCCTGAGCCACCGCTCTTTCTCCTGAGCTACCGCTCTTCCTTCTGAGCCACCGCTCTTTCTCCTGAGCCACCGCTCTTTCTCCTGAGCCACCGCTCTTTCTCCTGAGCTACCGCTCTTTCTCCTGAGCTACCGCTCTTCCTTCTGAGCCACCGCTCTTTCTCCTGAGCCACCGCTCTTTCTCCTGAGCCACCGCTCTTTCTCCTGAGCTACCGCTCTTTCTCCTGAGCTACCGCTCTTTCTCCTGAGCCACCGCTCTTTCTCCTGAGCTACCGCTCTTTCTCCTTGAGCCACCGCTCTTTCTCCTGAGCTACCGCTCTTTCTCCTGAGCTACCGCTCTTTCTCCTGAGCCACCGCTCTTTCTCCTAGAGCTACCGCTCTTTCTCCTTGAGCTACCGCTCTTTCTCCTGAGCTACCGCTCTTTCTCCTGAGCTACCGCTCTTTCTCCTGAGCTACCGCTCTTTCTCCTGAGCTACCGCTCTTTCTTCTGAGCCACCGCTCTTTCTCCTGAGCTACCGCTCTTTCTCCTGAGCCACCGCTCTTTCTCCTGAGCTACCGCTCTTTCTCCTGAGCTACCGCTCTTTCTCCTGAGCCACCGCTCTTTCTCCTGAGCCACCGCTCTTTCTCCTGAGCTACCGCTCTTTCTCCTGAGCTACCGCTCTTTCTCCTTGAGCCACCGCTCTTTCTCCTGAGCTACCGCTCTTTCTCCTGAGCTACCGCTCTTTCTCCTGAGCCACCGCTCTTTCTCCTAGAGCTACCGCTCTTTCTCCTTGAGCTACCGCTCTTTCTCCTGAGCTACCGCTCTTTCTCCTGAGCTACCGCTCTTTCTCCTGAGCTACCGCTCTTTCTTCTGAGCCACCGCTCTTTCTCCTGAGCTACCGCTCTTTCTCCTGAGCCACCGCTCTTTCTCCTAGAGCTACCGCTCTTTCTCCTTGAGCTACCGCTCTTTCTCCTGAGCTACCGCTCTTTCTCCTGAGCTACCGCTCTTTCTCCTGAGCTACCGCTCTTCCTTCTGAGGTACTGCTCCCCCCCTGCTATACAAATACAATTGACTTGATTTGACTTCCGTCCTTTTTTTTCCTCATAAATAATAAACACTTAATAATAACTCTACTTCTCGCCTCTATTCCGATGCCCACCCTGGAAAGCTGTTTTTAGTAGACGTACGGACCAGCCCTCGGGTCTTCATCAAATACATGCTTTTATTCTGTTTAGCTGAACCTATTCATTGAGTCTTATAGGCCGATGGAGACACCTGTCAGTTGACATGGGTATGTTGGAACCACATTAGAGGCAGCAATAAGCATTGGTGTCATCAGTCGACTGTTTTGTTACTTGTTTTCCAGATTGTTGATATACACCGTGACTAAAAAGATGAAGGTAACACCTAATTAACCACAAATTAACATTAGTTAATGCAGTAATAAGCATTACCTTAACAGCAGTTAGCAAACAGTTACATAAGGGTAATGGTAATAATTCACTAATGGTGTTCATGTTTACTAAGGTAATGGTGTTCATGTTAACTAAGGTATTAATCTATACATTATTAAATAGGGTTAGGGTTAGTTAACTACATTACATTAGTAATTTAGCAGACTAACTACATTACAGTCATTTAGCAGACTAACCACAACCACATGTCTAAAGTTACACGTGTGCTGATCGGAGATCCAGCAGCTTTAGCTTGTCTTTAGCTTGTCTTCTTTACTCATGCTGGCCCCGTTTGTTTGCTGCTTTAACCAATCACGTGCTTATAGATCCCATCAGACAGCAACATGATTGGTCGAAACGAAAAGGAAATCTTTGATTTGTGACACTCACTACACGTGTACTTTTTGTCAAACGTGTGTTTCATCGTATCAAACTTGTTGATTCTCTCTCTCTCTCTCTCTCTCTCTCTCTCTCTCTCTCTCTCTCTCTCTCTCTCTCTCTCTCTCTCTCTCTCTCTCTCTCTCTCTCTCTCTCTCTCTCCCTAGTGGAGGCTCTTCACCTGGGAACGTTGATGGCTGCCCATGGCTACTTCTTCCCCATCTCCGACCACGTTCTCACCTTAAAGGATGACGGGACCTTCTACAGGTTCCAGGTGATGCTCCGTTCATCACTCACTGCACAGTTCTTTATGTAACAGGTAGTCACAATTGGACACAAAGAGACAGCATGTCATTATTTCTTTGGACACAGAGGACAGCGGAAATCAAGTTTGGAGCAGCTCTTCTATCATTCAAATCATATTGGCTTTAAGATCATTAAAGTCTATACTGCTGGTCTAGTCCTTTTTGATCTGACTTTTGGTTGTTGTTAAAAGAAGGGTTAGTTACTCATGCCTTGCCATTGTTCTCTCTTGTCACATCTGTTGGTTCTCCCTCTTTCTCCCCGGCTCAACCAACCAACCAGACTCCTTACTTCTGGCCCTCAAACTGCTGGGAGCCAGAGAACACAGATTATGGTGAGTGACTGCATAGTGTATATGTGTATGTATTGTGTGTGTGTGTGTGTGTGTGTGTGTGTGTGTGTGTGTGTGTGTGTGTGTGTGTATATATATATATATATATATATATATTTGCCCCCTTTCGGATTTCTTCTATTGTTGCATATTTTTCACACTTAAATGTTTCAGATCATCAAACTAATTAACGTTTTGGACAAAGATTACCAGAGTAAACACAATTTTTTTATATGATTATTTTCATTTATTGTTGTCTATTCAATCCTACCTGGCCTTGTGTTAAACAGTAATTGCCCACTTAGTTACTAAAACAACAAACTGAACCAAATTGAATTGAATTTCACCAGACACACCCGGCATGATTACTGCCAGACCTGTTCAATCTAAACATCACTTCAATAGAACCTGTTGGGCAATACAAAGTACAGTAAAATGTCTTAAATGCAGCCCATGATGTTGTGATCTACAGAGATTGAAGAAGTTAAGGTCAGTGTTCATGATTCTGTAGGATAGGAAGACATCCATTGGACAGTTGCGAGGTGAAAACCCCTGCTGACTGGAACTTTTTGGAAGACATGGGTCCCGAAAACACAGCCTTCCACCATAAGAACATCATACCTGTAGTGAAACAAGGTGGTGGTGGTGGTGGTGGTTGTAGTGCAATGGTCTGGGGCTGCTTCACAGCTTCAGGACCTGGGCGACTTGCCATAATGGATGGAACGAATGAATGCTGCTCTCTACCAGAAAATCCTGGAAGGAGAATGTCTGCTCATCAGATTCTGCTCTAAAGCTCAAGTGCAGTTGTGCTATGCAGCAGGACAATAATGCAGGAAGCATACAAGCAAGTTCCACCTCTCAATGGCTTAACAAAATGAATAAATGCAGGTTTTGAAGTGGCCTCACCAAAGTATTTTCTTTGATCGTTCTAAGAGGCTGTGGCGTGACCTTAAACAGGCAGTTCATGCTCCACAACCCTCCAATGCGGTTGAATTCTGCAAAGGAGAATGGGCCAAAATTCCTCCACAGCGATGTAAAATACTTTTTGCCACTTATCACAAGTGTTTGATTGCAGTTGTTGTAGCCAAGGGTGGCACAACTAGGTATTAGTTTTTGTAGGTTGGCATGACAAAGGGGCAGCACAAAACCAAGCAAGATCACCATGTAATTATATCCTGTTTTCCTAAACAAATTAGGAGAGGATGAATATATCTAGAGACATAATTGCACAGTAAGGTCGATGTTTTGTAGAAATGGTTTCAATCACACTTTAATTTGTGATGTTTAAAAACATAAAAAATGCAAGCTGTCCAACTGTTAACAGCTACATTGTTTCTAAAGTATTCTCTGCAGCAAAACAGTTTTAGGTTTTTACTGTTTTACTATATATAGCGTTTTTTACTCTGCAAAATGTTGTAAACGATTACTCATAATTTATAAAAGGTTATGAACTGCATACTAATGTGTATTCCTTTAGACAATGACAAATTCACGTTAATTATGCTCAAACAGTTATTCTAAAGTGCTGATTTACATTATGTTCATCAGGTTTAGTAACAAACGTAAAACGAGGCTGTCTTTCCCACTAGTTCTGTTGCTGAATTTAAAGCTAATCGAATACAACAGAATGTAATGAAAGAAGAGCCACAGCGTTGTGCGACCCTGCCACCGTACCTCGACGTTCCCCTCACTTTATCTTCCTTCTCCCTGTGTTTGTGTGTGTGTGCGGTGGCCCCCAGCCGTCTTCCTGTGCAAGCGGACCATGCAGAACAAAGCCAGGCTGGAGCTGGCCGACTACGAAGCGGTAGGCTGACCAATCATCTAGTCCCGCACAGAGAACTGTCCTCTGTCTGAAAGTAGCTCCTCCAAGTCATCACCTGGTGACACTGATAGGGTTCTGCCAGTGCTGCTGGTGCACTTACAGTATTGCTGTATTTTGAGTACGATGTGGAACACTTTGCATCAATGTTGTGATCTAAAGTGTGATGTTTTGATATAAAGATTTCAGTGGAACATCAGGTCCCATAGAGACGTGAGGTCTTCTGTAGTTCATTGAGACAGTGTGCATTACAACATATATTTCTAATGCATTCTCGTTCTCATTCAACATGTCTTCTATCCAGATAGCTCCTATAAAACGTATTGAATTGTTTGTACTGAGTAACTCTCTCCTTGTTTAAACAAACTAGTGAGGCTTTAACAGGGGCTGAACCAAACAAATGACTCTGATGAAGTGGGTATTTGTCTGTTAGACAGCCTCATGCATGCGCTTGTACATTATGCACTTTAAAAACTAACAAAAGGGTGTGTTGAGTCAGACATAGCAATTATTTAGACAGTCGCTAAATAACAAGTGTGTGTGTGTGTGTGTGTGTGTGTGTGTGTGTGTGTGTGTGTGTGTGTGTGTGTGTGTGTGTGTGTGTGTGTGTGTGTGTGTGTGTGTGTGTGTGTGTGTGTGTGTGTGTGTGTGTGTGTGTGTGTGTGTGTGTGATTCAGGAGAGTCTAGCTCGACTACAGAGAGCCTTCGCCCGCAAGTGGGAGTTCATCTTCATGCAGGCAGAAGCGCAAGCTAAGTAGGTTGGACCCAACCCATCTGTTCTTCACACAAACACGGACCAACAGGCCAGTAAATCCACAGGAACAAATCTCTCTATCTCCCTCTCTCTACTACTCTACTACTGTTCAGGGTGGATAAAAAGAGAGACAAGGTTGAGAGGAAGATCCTGGACAGCCAGGAGAGGGCCTTCTGGGATGTCCATCGGCCTGTGGTTAGATGAAATACCGATTATCTTGTTCATGTCAAGTGTGTTGTCATAGCATTGCTAACATTAGTGCCACAAGCAATGCGTGTGTATTGGAAAATATTGTCAATACTACAGTTCCAATACGTGGTTTTCATTATGCTTACTTTTTACTTTGAGTAAATTGTGTCAAATCAATGAAGAAGGAATGTTTAAATGTGTTTTAATGTAGGCCGGTGCAGTCAACCCTAACATACAGAACATGATCAAAGAGCATTTCACTCTACTACTTGATTCAACTCCATTTCTACCAAATGACACTAAGTAATAGCTTTTTAAAAACAGACCCACAGCAGCTTTAAATGGATGCCGTTCACATGAAGTACACACATGTTTCATCAAGCTCCTTTCCGCCTCTTTTCCCCTGCAAGCCGGGCTGTGTCAACACCACAGAGACGGATATCAAAAAGTCATCTCGGATGAAACAACCTCATAAAACCAGAAAGGTGAGTCTCTATATGTGTCACACTGTCACACTATAACTAATAATAATAATAATAAAAATAATTATAATTGTAACAATAATAATAATATTGTTATTATAAAATAACTATTCTTCTTCCTGCACCGGAAGATGGGCAGTAACTCAACGCAGCGCTGACATCCGTGGGAAGTTTCATTCCATGAAATTCTATGGGGGGATCTAGAGAGAGGGGGCAAGACGCTAAATGTTTACATGTCCACTCCTAACACAGCGTTATCCCTTCCTTAACCTCTGTCCCGTGCCCCCATCGGTCTGTCCTCCACCGTGTCCTGTGGTTGACTGCTGTTGTCCTAGTCAGTGTACGGCTTGCAGAACGACGTGGGACGGGGTCACAGCCCCGTCGACACTGCCGCACCGGAGGTCAAACCGCCAACTGAGGAGGAACTACGGCAACAGGCAAGGCCAACATCGGCCCGGTTTAGAGGTTCACGGAACACGGTTTCCCTCATTTACGTACCCTTTATTGGAAAGGAAGATTCAAGATGTTCTTATTTGCCATGTGCAACAAGTACAATGGAATGCTTACTCCCCATTCACTCCCGCTGTATGAATTTCAACAACAATACTATACTATGCTAAACTTTGTGATACTATACTAAACAATACTTTAGTATAAACAACACTATATACTACCAATTATATACTATACTATATACTATAAACAACCTAATGCTATACTATATGCACAACACTATACTATACACAATAAAAAGAACTAAAAAGTGACTGATGGATGATACAGTATATACATATGGTGCAAAATGCATTTTAAAGTGACAAGCACACATCTACAAATCTACACCTGAATAAATAATTAACACTAGACGCCTTCCACCTCTTTTCTGCAATCTTTTATCACCTCTTATTTTTCTTCTTCCCTATTTTTTGCGTATCCTTCTTTGTCCTTGGTCTCCAGATTCAGTTTGAACAGGCACAGCTGGACAGACATCGGTTAAAGATGTCCAAAGTGGCAGACAGGTAGCCCTTGTTGTGTTCACCTTGTTGGTTTCTCATTAAATGCTTTGGGACTCCTCCATTTCTCTCTCTTACACTTTCCCCTTTGACATAGTTTTATGTCTGTATCCGAATGTTTTATTGACAAATGACACATTTATATTTACGGAATCATAATGTACTACCACACACACACACCACCACGCACACACACACACACACACACCATCCTCAATGAAACACACTCTGAGCATGTGTCTCTCTGCTGCCCCCCTCAGCCTGGTCAGTTACAGTGAGCAGTACACGGACTACGACCCCTGCTTCACCCCTCCGGAGCCCTCTAACCCCTGGAGCTCTGACGACACCACCTGCTGGGAGCTGGAGACCAGGTCACCTCCCGTTTCAGTTACACACACTTTACACACACAGGGTGGTGCTATTGGAAGCCCTTCTGTAAATATTGCGATACCCTTTTCTTTTTACATATTTTCATCTTTTGTGTGGTTTAACGTATAAGTTGGGTACATACTGTACCATGTATGGACATAGCATCACAATTACTTATTACTTATCTGAGACATGCAAACAATTAGGATTCAAACGACACCGTGTGTGTGTGGTTGTGTGTTGTGTGTGTGTTGTTGTTGTTGTTTGTGTGTGCGCGTGCATGTGTGTGTGTAGTAAAGAGCCAGGCCAACAGAGAGTGCGACGATGGGGATTTGGCTTTGATGAGGTTCTAAAGGATCCGGCTGGTCGAGAACAGTTCCTTAAGTTCTTGGAGTCGGAATTCAGCTCGGAGAACCTCAGGTGGGTCATGAGTCCAACACTGCTCTACTGTTGGCACCCGGTGCTAAGAGCTCAGGTGTTGAGTTGTCAAGTTCCCATTCTGTCTGAATATCTGGATGGCCTCATGAGGAGGCTATCACTAGAGGTGTAGTCCGTTCATCACAGAGAGCCAGTGTTCGCACACTGAGCAGTGGAAGTGTCTGTCCAGGTTCTGGCTGGCGGTGCAGGAGCTGAAGAGGCGTCCCGTTCGAGAAGCAGGGATTCTGGTCCAGGACATCTGGCAGGAGTTCCTGGCCCCGGGCGCCCAGAGCGCCATCAACGTGGACTCCAGAAGCTACGCCAAGACCACGCACAACATCCAGGACCCCGGACGCTACACCTTTGAGGACGCACAGGTAGAAAAAGACACAAGACGTTTAATGATGCTACTCCCCCCCTCCCCCCACATACACAACAACAAGACACCGGCAGTTGATGAGTAAAACCGGGTTATTGCATTGAGTTTGGAACAGTGGAGTAAACCGACCATGACCTGACCAAAAGGCTCCCCCCCACCCCCCCTCCGGTGTGTTTGGGTTCCCCATGCAGGAGCACATCTATAAGCTGATGAAGAGCGACTCGTACAGCCGCTTCATTCGCTCTAACTCCTACCAGGAGCTGCTGCAGGCCAAGAAGAAGGTACGGCCTGACACGGAGACCCCTGGGTCTGAAACCTGCTGCACTCTCACTTCTGTTTGGCGTATTTGTGTCACCCGTGACGAGCCTCAAATAGTATTTATAAGGGGATCGCTTTTTCCCCACTGTCACTCTGTGTCACACCTCCGCATCCTGCTGTCGTTCTGAAGCAGGAACGGTGTGTTTCTGTTCTACTTCCTGCCAAAACACACACACACACACACACTGTAGCTGGGTTTTATTATGTTTCTGTTCTAGTTCCTGCCAAAACACACACTATAGCTGGGTTATATTCTGTTTATGTTCTAGTTATTGATACAATACACACTGTAGCTGGGTTATATTCTGTTTATGTTCTAGTTATTGATACAATACACACTGTAGCTGGGTTATATTCTGTTTATGTTCTAGTTATTGATTAAATACACACTGTAGCTGGGTTATATTCTGCTTATGTTCTAGTTCCTGCCAAAAACACACACACTGTAGTATTTCACATAGATGAACGTGTTCAAGGACATTGCTTGCAGATGGCCTGTTTATAATATTGTAAAATATATCTGTGTATATAATGTACTGTTATAGGAAGTTAAGCATGAATACTGAAGCCTCACCGTATTCACACAGCAGGGGTTTTCAAAGTCTAAGACTTTTGGAACGAAGGAGTCATTTTAGTGATTCTTTGGAGAGAAAGAAACACACAGGCTGTCCAGAATTGTTTTCCAAGAAAGAAAATGTTCATATATTCATAATAGCAGAAGGAAACATAACAAACCGAGCAGAAACATAAAAATGTAAAGCAGAGTGTCCAGCCATGAAATCAGAACACTAACACTCCAATTGGGTACCATTGAAAAAAATAATAACAAAAATTACAATGTTCAATAATTCTGTAAAGTATTGTTCATACATACCTTTTTATAATGTGTTTATTATAAATAGTTTTCTTAAAATTGTGTGTTATTTATTGTTTGGCTATTTACTTTCTTTTTTTTTGTCACAGAAAAGCAGAAACGTGTTCTGAAGTAGCAGGTAAGTGCTCCTGGCCTGACTCCAGTCAAACATGGACCATATCATAGTGGTCATCTTTTGAACAGTGCGACCAGATCACATGCAGCTTGGATGGAGTTTGTCCCCTTTCTTAGCATCAAAACTATTTCAAATGTCATGTTATCTTCTGTTAGGAACCAAGGAGTCAACTCAACAACAGCCAACAACAATATGAACTGTAGCCAGTGGACATGGAGAGCCGGTCCTGTGTAGACAGCCATGGGAGATCTGTCCTCATCAACACACACACACACACACACACACACACACACACACACACACACACACACACACACACACGGACAGTCAACACAAGTTGACTTTGGGGGGAGGGAGGGTGTGTGTGTTTTAATTTACATGTTCCAGATAAACATCATCACCTGGAAACCGATGCGAAAAAAACCAGACAGCAGTTTTCCTATTTATTGCAAACATCACTTCCCAATGGAGACTGCAATGCTGAAGCTGGAATAAGTAAGGAATTAGTCAAAACAAGTTGAAGTTTGACACAAAAGCCCACACCTAATTTCCTTTGTTTGCTTATATTCTCCTCTTGGTTTGGAGAACCCATCTTAGCATGGTCAATTCATTCAACGGTGGAGAAACGGACACGAGGGAAGGGAATTTTATTTTCTAAATGAAACTCGAGGAGTCAGGGGAGGTTTATGGACCCAAGATATCAGTAATACGTGAAAGACTGTGTTTTTCTATTTTCTATTTGGTTTGTGGTTGGAGTTGGTGTGTGAATTGAGCTGGTTCATAGCACAAGGCTCGGGGGGGGGGATCTAGAGGACTAGACAGACTGAGGTCACATGGTCTCAATCGTATGTCTTTAGCCCTTCATCACAGCCACAGTCTCAAAGGACAGCGTTACAGACGGCACCGTAAACCCCCTCAGAACCTAGAAGGAACCGAACCTTCAGGAGGAACTCAGAAGGGCCATCGGTCCGGAATGGGTGGAACAAAAGGTTCTGAAATATAACGTTACTAGAATACAGTTGATTAGCGATGACAACATAATGAAGACCAATGCTTAGCGATGTTTAACATTAAAGTGGAATTTAAGCTAAATTGGTTGAGGGTTAATTGGATGTATTGTCAAGGCAGATCTCTGATATTTCTGCATTTCTATCACCATTGCGAGGGTTTAAATAGTTATGACACGGCACTTAGATGTTGGTTTGACACGGTATATCCTCCACATGTAATAAATACAATGACAGCTATTCAATAAAGCACAGCCTACAATTCAATTATTTGACTTTTCATCCCTTTATTTAACATGAAGATTACTGACTATATACGATTTAACCAGCTTAGATGTGTTTGCCCTGTTTTATTACACCAAGCTCAATATTAACTTGGCTGGTTTAAGCAGCCTCACCTGCCCCAGAGTAATGAGTCTGACTATGGTGAGGCTGCTTAAACCTGCCACACACACTCCAATCACATTTTTATTTTGTATTATCTTTACATATATATATTTTCATCTTAAGGCCCCGATGGGAAATGTCAACAATGCAGCGGTTAAACTGTAGGAGTTGGATCTGTTAGTAACTGTGTTTCTCAACAGATTAACAGACAATCATCATTCTGTAATGTGCCCTCGTGTGTAATGGTTCATGATGACCACTAGAGGGGAGTGTAGTGTAACTACTTTTTGCACAATTAGTGTGCTGGAGAGATGGTCATCTCTAGGTGGTGTCAACATCCGTCTGGCATTATGTAAAGGAACAACTCAGGATGGATGGAGCAGAATAACAGAGGAATATCACCTCAGTCATTAATAGCACATTAGGAATGCATTCTATAGAACTGAAAATCATTGTGTGCAGTGTATGTAAATGATGCATTTAACATTGAACGAGGATCATCCATTGCCAGGCTGATCTATATTATTTGTATTGGACAATCAAATTAAAGTTGAACTAAACAACACAATGGTGACATCAGTTCCAGTTTATTAAGAAAAAACAACCCGCATCTTTGTCATTTAAAAAAAAAAATAAAACATGAAATAAGTCTTCAAGATACAAGCAAACATATTTTTTGTCAAACCAAATATAAAGAACATTTTCATTTGACTTTGCATGAAGCACAAGATATCCTCCAACAATTTTGACTTCCAAATATACTCTGTACACAGACCAATTTACTACACTACACAATTGACAACCATGAAATACAAATATTTTAAAATACAGGATTTTACTGAAGTGAAATCAGGTCGATTTGTACTTGTAGATGAGCTACGACTGCAAGAGCAAATACACCTTGTGGAATACACCTTGTGATGGAGGAGCCTTCAGGACTTCAGTCCCAGTTTGGCTTTCTGTTAACAAGGAACAAAAAGGACCGCTTAGTGAAGTAGACCGTAGGCTCAGTTCAAAGAGGTCTTTCTAGAACACCGATCAAATCAAAATCCTCAGTAGCACGCACGCGCACACACACACACACACACACACACACACACACACACACACACACACACACACACACACACACACACACACACACACACACACACACACACACACACACACACACACACACACACACACACACACACACACACACACACACACACACACACACACACACACACACACACACACACACACACACACACACACACACACACACACACACACACACACACACACTCTCTCTCTTACAATTCCTGAGGCGTGTTTGGGCTTGACGCTGAACGAGGCCTTCTCTTTGGCCTGCCGGAAGCGGTCCTCCGCTGCCTTCAGCCTGGACGTGAGAGGAGATACATATGTGTACATACCAACGGCACCCTAATCGTCCATTACACCCATTTTATTCAGGCAAAAAAGTTAGAATCAAAAGTTTGGTTCACACGTCAGGTGTTTTAGTTTAGTTTAGTGAAAGTTACAAAGCTCCACCTGGTGGCAACATTTGGAAGAAGTAGACAAGGTCCAGACCTTTCATTTGAGCTTAACTTGAGGTCCATCAGACAATCAGTTCCAAAATACGCCCCCTTGTGGCACATGTTAGAATACAAAACATTCTGGAAAACCAATAGGGTTCTTCCTCCATGGGCCACGGCAGTTGAGGCAGAATCATTATACCCTATCCTATCCTATATCCCAGAACTTTACGTTCGGGGATATAATAATAAAAAAAAAAGATAGAATGCATTGCTTGTTTACTTTGTATAATGATTAGTATTGTTAATATGAATAATAAATTGTAAATTGTTAATAAGAATAATAAAATAAGCCATTTGGCGTCCGACAGCTGTGGAGCACCGTCCATAAATGATGACAGCAGCGTCTCCCAGACAAATGAACGGAGCATTGAAGTAGCATCATTAAGACAAAGGGTGGAGCCCAGGGGTCCCTCCTACCTGGTCTGGAGCATGGTCTTGTTCTCGCGCTTCCACTGCTCCTTGAAGTCGGTGGAGAACTCGTGCCAGAGAGAGAAAAAGGTCCCGGGGGAGATCTCCTTCTCCCCTGACTTGGCCTTCACCGAGAAGGACACGGTCAGCTCCAAGAACCTACACACAAACCAGTTTACTTCAGTCAGCCTCACTCACAGTCAGCCTAGAAGACATGAATAAAGCATGAAGAACCACTATTAAAAGGAACATAACTTCCTTTCAGGTCAAAGAGATCACTCACATTTTGTGAGTGTTGTTGAGTAGCGTTTCTTGGGACTCCAGTTCACATTTGGCTATTAAAAAATAAATTAAAAAAAGAACACATACACACAAATTAGAACATTGTCTAGGTTGTCTAGGTTCTTCACATTAGAACCTAGACAACCACATCAGAACCTAGACCCCCTACATTAGAACCTAGACCCCCACATTAGAACCTAGACCCCCTACATTAGAACCTAGACCCCCCACATTAGAACCTAGACCCCCTACATTAGAACCTAGACCCCCTACATTAGAACCTAGACCCCCACATTAGAACCTAGACCACCACATTAGAACCTAGACCCCCACATTATAACCTAGACCACCACATTAGAACCTAGACCCCCACATTAGAACCTAGACCACCACATTATAACCTAGACCCCCACATTAGAACCTAGACCCCCTACATTAGAACCTAGACCACCTACATTAGAACCTAGACCCCCCACATTAGAACCTAGACCCCCTACATTAGAACCTAGACCCCCACATTAGAACCTAGACCACCACATTAGAACCTAGACCCCCACATTATAACCTAGACCACCACATTAGAACCTAGACCCCACATTAGAACCTAGACCACCACATTAGAACCTAGACCCCCACATTAGAACCTAGACCACCTACATTAGAACCTAGACCCCCACATTAGAACCTAGACCCCCTACATTAGAACCTAGACACCCACATTAGAACCTAGACCCCCACATTAGAACCTAGACACCCACATTAGAACCTGGACCACCACATTAGAACCTAGACCCCCACATTAGAACCTAGACCCCCACATTAGAACCTAGACCACCACATTATAACCTAGACCCCCACTTTAGAACCTAGACCCCCTACATTAGAACCTAGACCCCAACATTAGAACCTAGACCCCCACATTAGAACCTAGGCCCCCACATTAGAACCTAGACCCCACATTAGAACCTAGACCCCCTACATTAGAACCTAGACCCCCTACATTAGAACCTAGACCACCACATCAGAACCTAGACCCCCACATTAGAACCTAGACCACCACATTAGAACCTAGACCCCCACATTAGAACCTAGACCCCCTACATTAGAACCTAGACCCCCTACATTAGAACCTAGACACCCACATTATAACCTAGACCCCCACATTAGAACCTAGACCCCCACATTAGAACCTAGACCCCCACATTAGAACCTAGACCCCCACATTAGAACCTAGACACCCACTTTAGAACCTAGACCCCCACATTAGAACCTAGACCCACACATTAGAACCTAGACCCCCTACATTAGAACCTAGACCCCCTACATTAGAACCTAGACCCCCACATTAGAACCTAGACCCCCTACATTAGAACCTAGACCACCACATTAGAACCTAGACCCCCACATTAGAACCTAGACCCCCTACAATATAACCTAGACCCCCACATTAGAACATTGTCCCACTTTATTGGCTAATTACAACCAGATGGTTTCACCTTTTGGTCAACCAATAACATTTAAATAATAAACTCAGTGGACCTAAAACCACCTTTCACACGACTCTGAGTTGCTGCATATGAGAGTCTGAGAGGTGAAGGAGCGCAGTGAGAGGTGAAGGAGCGCAGTGAGAGATGGCCGAGTGTCTTCCAGTGTAGCACAGCCCTACCTTGGCTCAGGAACTCCTCCATCTTCTCCTTGAAGGGCTGAAGATGCTCTTCCTCTGAAACAGTCACCACCTTCTCCACCTCCGCTGTGCACGCTAGGAAGGAGGTAACAATATGTATTTCACTGAAGATGCTACCAACATTTATGGTCTATAGTATACAGACATGTCAGGAGTAAATAAAAGTCCACAGTAAGGAATGAGAGATGAAACAATATAAGGTTTCGCCTCGACCGCCGCCTCGTCCGCTCGCCCTTCGCAATACTTTAGACAAAAATGTTTGATTTCATTTTGATTCTAACATTTGCCACTAGGGGGCGTTTCTGCTTCTCAGGTTCCGAATGTCATTACCATCCATACAAATGGGATGGTAATGAAATTAGCACAAACCTATTACATATGACCACGGGTAATACATGTGTGTAATCTACACTGAACCAGTACTACAACATTGAACCATGTCCAGTTAAACCCATACTGGCTTATAATGGTTAAAGACCTACGATTCAAGAGCTAGGCCTATTATTAAAGTGTGAAAAAATGCCATAGCCATCCATCAACTATTTGTGAGTGAAATGCTCCTAGAGAACGTTTCAAGTCGACTGTGCCGGCTTCTGTATGAGACCACTTCCATGTTTAGTCTGCATCCGGCTCATTTTCCAATTAGGGCATCTCTTCCCTGATTGGTTTGGGGAATCCGCCTTACCTGTCAATCACAGGTACGTGAAAAATGCAACACTTCTCAATGGTGGAGAAAACAAAAAAGGGAGGGAGCAGAGAGGGAGGGTTGTCAAAGTCTCTTGCTCTCTTCTGCTCTCTCTCTCCTTACTTAACTGTCAAATCGTACCTGCAGCAGCAGCAGCTTTAAAGAAGTTACAACCCTCCCCCCCCCCCCCCTGTTATGTATTCTCTAAGTGACTTTAGTGACTTTCCAAAAAAAAAATCGTACTAAGCCAAATGTGTTGGTTGTCAACAGGGTTGTTGTTCGGTTACCTCGAAGGTCCTTCCTTAACCGCATGGTGTCCTTGTGGAACTCCTCAAACTTCATCTGCGATGCCTGGAACAGATCCTGGGGCTCTGGGAGGGGGTAGACACACGTCTCCTTACCGGCGTCCTGACAACAGCACAACAGAGAGAGAGAACCATAAGGTCCCGATCACACCCAACAGCATCTGGGAACCAGTCGATTTGCGCCTGGCGGTGTTTGGCGGAGCCCCCCCCCC
Organism: Muraenolepis orangiensis; assembly: GCA_027704905.1. NCBI lineage: Eukaryota > Metazoa > Chordata > Actinopteri > Gadiformes > Muraenolepididae > Muraenolepis > Muraenolepis orangiensis. Next base: position 21,411,210 of record CM051014.1, read on the forward strand.
CCCGAGTTGGAAACATTTCAGCTGAAGAGAGAAAGCGCCCGATGTCATTTGTAAGGGTCGTTTGTGTGTGTAGATGTTCTATGGTTGCTTGGCAACAGTGGAGAGGCGGAAGCGGCACCGCTCTGCTTTTTGTGCAGTGCCTTGCGTTTCACAGACTGCAAACGTTGCAGGGAAAAGGGTAGGATGGTGTTGAGGTCAACAGACATACACAGAATTTTGCTTTAATATAAAATCTATACAAAATTCTTTGTACATTTATTTTTGTCTTTTGATATATAAAGTTATTGTACAGTATGCAATTTCATTCAAAAGTATATGTATTTTTAAGGGATATAAAATAGCACTGCTTTCACAGTATTTACCAGTTAGTTCTGTACACACGCAATACACTTGTGTGCACATACATTATTAAATGACATTCATTATACATCCATTTGAATGAAACAACAATAACTTGGAACACATAACACGTGTGACAGGGAAGGAAAAGGGCAGAATGCAAAGTAGATGGCCTACCTCGTCAAAGTGTTGGAGATAATAAGCAACGATATAAGACATAAGACTTCTGGTGTTGTCCTGTGAATGGAGAGGAAACATAGCAATGTTTATACAGTCAATTAATTGATCAATCACACACAATCTACGGTTACCTGACTACCTGTCAGGTAAACAGATCCATGTAGCTGTAGGCTTTAGTATTGATCCTTTATCAAGTATTACATGTAGATATTGATCCTTTATCAAGTGTTACATGTAGGTATAGCCTTCAGTATTGATCCTTTATCAAGTATTACATGTAGATATTGATCCTTTATGTATTACATGTAGGTATAGCCTTCATTATTGAGCCTTTATCAAGTATTATATGTAGATACAGCCTTTAGGATTGCCAGGGGCATGCCTCACTTACCAAAACATGCATTGTTTTGAATAGGAAATTTATTAACTACACTCAAACATATTGAAAAATGTATTATAACATTGAAAACAACATTTAAAATAGATGATGATCATCAATGGTGACCCCGGACATATATATGATTGACAGATAGGTGGCGATAGCACACCGTCTGTTGCAACTCACGGCACTCTTGACGTCCTTGATTTTGGGGAGGATGTCAAGGTTGAAGCCGTCAGCCTGCCCTCTGGTGCGGTTCCCTCCGTTCATGAAGTTGCCGAACGCCAGAATCAGCCCCAGAATTTGCAGAACCCCCTCTCCGTTCCGCAGCAACTGGAACACGAAGGGATGGGCAGATTCAAGATTTTTTTGTAAATTAGAATGCTTACTCCCCATTCCCTCCCGCAGTATGAATTTTATTAATACAATACTATAAAAAAATAAAGATACTGCACTCAATAAAAATAACAATAAAGTGACTGATGGATGATATATTCATGTGTTGAATTGTGCAAAAAGCACTTAAAAAGCATTTTAAAGTGACAGTAGTGCAGCAGCAGCAGCATGAATACAGTAAATTATAGTGCAGACCAGTGCAGTAACTAATGAGTCCAGAAAGTCCAGCAAAAGTATGACAGTGTAATGCAATCTGGATGACACTGTTATGATGGTGGCAGAACTCTGACAGTGGCAGTAGCAGTTCAGTAGACGCTACGCCTGTGGATGAACACTGTCCTTGAAGGTTTGCAGGTTTAACACTTAAATGTAACAGGTCCGATTGAACTGAATTGGCGGGGACTTGAAGATGCTGGCGTGGGGAACAGAAGGGTTAGGGTTACCTTGCACACTCTCTGCATGATGTCCAGCTTACGGAGTATGGAAGAGATGCATTCAGTGAAGCTGGACTGGAAGAGGATGCAGAAAACTCTCTCGTGGAAGTTAGGGATCTGGGAAAGCTGGTACAGGAACCTGAGACAGAACAAGACCAATAGTGTTCAGGACTGAATTCAGTGTAACGTTTTTCAAGGATTCTAGTGTTACTAATGGTTGATTTCTGTTTGTGTTGTCCATGTTCCTGGTAGCGTTACAGTGAAGAGTATGTCAATGACACAGTGCAGTCCAGACGTACTGTTCGGGTTTGTCCAGTGGCTTGGCGTGATCCTTCTCTTTAGAAGAATTAAGGTGTTTCTCGATTTTCTCCATCTCCTCCTGTTGAGCTCTCTGCAATTCAAATAATAATTTGTTATTATTATTTCTTACCAATTATTGTAGTCGGGCGTTGGGGCGGCAGTAGCTCAGTCTGTTGGAACTAAGCCTGGGAACCGGAGGGTTGCCGGTGCAAGTCCCCGGAACGGACAAAGTACGGAGTGAGAACTGGAAAGTTGGAACAAGGTGCCAGTTCGCCTTCTTGCCACTGCCGAGGTGCCCTTGAGCAAGGCACCAGATCCCTATACTGCTCCCCGGGCAGCTGTATATACAATAGCTGCCCACTGCTCCTAAAACTAGGAATAGGTTAAATGCAGAGAAACACATTTCACTGTGTGTGTACATGTGTGTGACCAATAAAGAGGATTCAATCCTCCAGATTTCGCTTTAAGTTAGTCATCTTATGCATCACTGGCAAAGTAATTCCAATACTAAATAAATGGGGGTATGTGGAGGAAAATGACTCATCAACACTCAAAATAGTGATCTTACATTTTCATAGAGGGCCTGAAGGGTCTCCAGATCCACGACTGAATTGTCCAGGTTCAGGATAGCTGGGGGAAAAAGGGAAATAGTTGCACAAATATGTGGTTTCCATTTATAATATGTGGTTTCCTTTTATATGTGGTTTCCGTTTGTAATATCTGGTTTCCGTTTGTAATATCTGGTTTCCGTTTGTAATATGTGGTTTCCGTTTGTAATATGTATTTAGACTTAACATTTGAATCCTGATCACATCATACGTTAGCATAACGAACAGAGAAACTGAAAGAATGTTTTTTGAGAGACCGGATGTGCGGCTTGTCGTCTAGGTGAATGAGAGGTGGTTTTTTGGACAGTGCCTTATTGGATGTGTTTTTATGCAGCGAGTTAAATAAATTTGCGTCATGGTGTGAATCAGCGATCATTACTTTTACTTTGCCCAGCCCAGAGTCCCAACCAGAGCCGCAGAATAAAAGCCTTACAAAGCAGAGAGAGCACCCTAAGACAACATCTTCTTGTGGACCCATTCACATACCTACCACCCACCACAGCTCACACATTTGTCCCTCCCCTGTGTACATCCTTAGTACCTGTAATACATGAATACTGTCCCCTTCACGAGCCCTATGCACAGTTTCATCTGAAATGGAGCGATGATGAAATAGAACAAACATGTGCATTGAATGCTTTACTCAGAGATGTTTCTGCTTTTACTTCCAACCGGATTCTGGCAAGAGCAAAGAGATAGCTATTGATTCTGATTGACTCGATGTGTTTTGAACAATGTAAGGCCAAGGCCAAACTTAATTATGAATTAATCAATCAATCTAGTAAGTGTTTGCCCTTCTGGTTAACAGGAGCATAATACATACATACATAATACATAATAATATTGTAGGTATTGGGCCATAACTAACTCAACTATTGGCTTGATCAAAAGGTGTCTGATCAATGATTGTGATTATAATGATGAAAGTCACCATGCTGGATGTCTTTCATGTCCAGGTGAAGAGAAGACATCAGAATCCCCACTGCCTGCGAACGCTTGTTGTTCAGTAGTTTCACAACCTGGGGAGGGAGAGAAAAACACACACACACACACACACACACACACACACACACACACACACACACACACACACACACACACACACACACACACACACACACACACACACACACACACACACACACACACACACACACACACACACACACACACACACACACACACACACACACACACACACACACACACACACACACACACACACACACAATGAGGATAGAGCGATTCATCAAAAATAAGAATACTGACAAAGATGAAACACATCAAACCATATAATATTTGAAACAGTCATCAGTTCCCCAACATCCCACTGAGGGAATGTACACATTGTGCAATAGTTGTGATTAGCATGCCATGCTGCAGGGGGTACCTCACAGAACACTTTGTTTGTGTTGTGGAATAGTTCATTAATAGGTGACCATGCACACTGGCCAGCGTTTCTCTTTCTGCAGTTTGGGCCACATTGTAAGTAAATGTGGGCAATGATGATGATGATGATGATGATGAGAAAGAAGACGTGTGAGTGTGTGAGTGTGTGTGTGCATGTTTTATGGTGTGAATATAGTAGTACAACAAAAAGGCTTTCTAAACCAATATATCCAAATACCAGAGTTTGCGTTCACACAGGTGTAATAATAACTTTATAATATATATATATATATATATATATATATATATATACTACATTACATTTCAGTCATTTAGCAGACGCTTTTATCCAAAGCGAGAATAGTGTGTTTCAACAAAGGAAGGTAAGAGAACAACTCGTCACCTGAAGTCAAAAGTTCATTTCATTTCTAACAAGTCTCCAAGAACTGAACCAGTGCTCAGGTAAAAGAATAGTAAGGTAAAGTACAATAAGTTGGCAAACAATATAAAACAATATCTAGAACAATATCTACCTAAGAATCGACTTATCTAGTATGATAATCGACTTAGTGCTATGAGGAAGGATCCGGGAAGTGTGTCCTGAAGAGATGGGTTTTCAGCCTGCAGCGGAAGATGGGGAGTGACTCTGCAGTCCTGACATCCGTGGGGAGTTTGTTCCACCAAATTGGGGCCAAGATGGAGAAGAGCCGTGACCGCGTAGCTTGGCCCCTAAGCAAGGGGTCAAGCTGACGGCCAGAAGAAGCAGAGCGAAGTGGACGGGCGGGGATGTAGGGCTTGACCATTGCCTGAAGGTAGGATAGAGCTGTTCCTTTTACTGCCTTGTAGGCTAGCACCAAGGTCTTGAACTGGATGGAGCAGCTACAGGAAGCCAGTGCAGAGACCAAAGGAGGGTGTGGGAGAACTTGGCTCGGTTGAACACCAGGCGAGCTGCAGCTTTCTGAATGAGCTCCAGGGGCCTGATGGCAAATGCTGGGGCACCAGTAAGAAGGGAGTTGCAGTAGTATATTAATACTAGTAGTATAATACTAGTATATATAGTATTATGTGTCAAATTTGTCAAAAATGTCTTTGTTGTTTTTGTAATATGTGTTATATATTTCTTTAACTGATCATCATTCATCATAGATAAATTATATAATTTACGAGAAGAGATAAAACAAAAACCATATGGGGCCAGATCATTTTCTTTTAGAATTTGAAGCACAGAAAATGCACCTGGCTTAAAGACTTTAATGTCACACTTCAGTGTCAAATACTTTTAAGAAAATTTAAGAAAAAAGTAAATAAATTGTCAGGTCAATGGTCTGCTGTAGCTGACTTGATCAATGTAAGGGCTTTTGTGAAGGAAGGTAAGATTCAAGAGTTTGCAGATGAATGGTGACCAGAGCAGATGCTACATGCTAGCACTCTCCTGAAATGTGGCTTTAACCCACAGGTGTGCAGCCTCACCCATCCCCCAGACTATAATCTGTCTGGCTTGGGCCAGGTGAGGCTGCTTAAACCAGCCACCAACCGCACACACACTTCAAACATGTATAGGTCAAGTCGAGACCACAAGTCCAGATCGATTCATTGGTGAATTGTCTCTGATTCAATACCACAAGAACGCAAAAATATGAGTCCAATTCAAGATGCAAATGAGCATAAAGCAGCATGGATGGAATGCCTAGTCTGTGTTGGTCCCCTGTGGTTCGGCCTGGGGGAGACCACGGCCCTCCGCTCTGCACTGACCTGCTTGGTCTTAGTCTTGGTGATGGTGTCTGACAGCGGCTTCTTCTTCTCCTTCACCGCCGTCTTGGAGAATAAATCCACAAACTCCTGGAAGTCCACCGGAGGCTCCTCGATTCTCTCCCAAACCAGTGAGGACGCCAACTCCCTGACAACGAATGCAAAGGAATTGTCTAACACAATACTTCATTTATACAGCATTTACAAAAATAAAGTTATCAGTAAGCAAGAATGTTGTTTTAGTCAAGTCTTTAAATAAGGCCTTACTGTGTATGTATGCATGTATCCAATAGCCATACTAACCCTAACATGATTTACAAATGCTAATTTAAATCATCCAATAATTGTTGTTTCTAAAGCCGCTGTAGGTAGGATTAGCAGAAGGGAGCCATATTCTGAAACTAAACATCCCAAAATATGAGGGGTTCCCTGATTGGACAGAAATGACACAGGAACGCTCTAAAATTGAAATAGTCTCAAACAGAAGCAGGGGCAGTCAACTCAAAACATATATATTATCACAGAGCATTTCACTCACTAATAGTTGAAAGGTGGCTTTGGCATTTCTAACAAATGACACTCAAATAAGAGCTCTTATACATCTTAACATATGGAGCGATATGAGTGAGCAGGAGGTACTTTTTGCTGTGCAGCTGTATGCGTGTCCAGTAGAGGGGCTTCATGGGCCTGGGGGGCTCCAAGGCCGCCTTCCGGGGGGGCTTCTCCTGCACCATGCCCAGAGCAAACAGCCCCACGGGCAGAGGAGGAGGCAGGCTGCCCAGCGCCCCCGGAACTCCACAGCCAAAGAACAGTGGTGGGGGTGGAGGACCATGGCCCGGAGGTGGTGGAGGAGGAGGAGGAGGTGCAAGTCCCCCTGGAAGCGGAGGAGGAGGAGGTGGAGGTGCAAGTCCACCTGGAAGCGGAGGAGGAGGAGGTGGAGGTGCAAGTCCACCTGGAAGCGGAGGAGGAGGAGGTGGAGGAGGAGGGGCAAGTCCACCTGGAAGCGGAGGAGGAGGAGGTGCAAATCCACCTGGAAGCGGAGGAGGAGGAGGTGGAGGAGGAGGAGGAGCAAGGCCACCTGGAAGTGGAGGTGGAGGTGGAGGAGGAGGAGGCGCAAGGCCACCAGGAAGTGGAGGCGGAGGCGGAGGCGCAAGTCCACCTGGAAGTGGAGGAGGAGGCGGAGGTGGGGGTGGTGGTGGTGGCATCGCACCTGCTGGTATTGATGGTGGTGGAGGAGGAAGGGACGGCGCAAACAACATGTGCTCTGGAAGAGGGGGCGGCGGTGGAGGTGGGGGTGGAGGAGGTGCTCCGCTCTGCAGCTGGCATGTACACTTAAACTCTGCCTGCACCGCTTTGGGCGAGGTTGGAACAGGGAAACTCTTCTCTCCTGCAGAACCAGGCACCGGCGCGGCCTCGGGATCCACGGTGCAAGGCACTCTGAACTTATATCCGTCCTCCATGGGCGACGTCTGCACCGACTTGGCTTCCAGGCTCCCCAAGGTCTCCGTCTGAAGGTGAACGTCACACACCACTCGCAGGAAGCCGTCATCGTCTCCGCCGCATTCCCGGTCGACGTAGCTGGCCGGCAGCACCGCCTCGTCCTCGTCCTCGTCCTCCTCATCCAGCGGAGATGGAGGTCTCTCCAGCTCGGCGATCTTGGTCCGGAGGTCCTCGATGGTTTGTTCCAGCTGCTGGATCACATTCATGTGCTCCTCTTTTAGCTTCACCGTCTTCAGGAGCGATTCCACCTGAACATGAGAGAACACATTATTTACACATTATTATTATTAGAATAGAGCTTTCATTTAGATTTGACTTTAAATCAAAATTTGAATTAAAATTGTAATTCAAAATGTATTTGGCGAAAGTATTACAGTATAAAACGAATGAAGCACTACAAAAGTGTATAGGTCCTTCATGAATGATCTAACAACATTACAGGGGTCCAGCTGTCAGTTTAAGGGGAAGAATGTTGTGTTTCCTAGGTCTATGTGAGCATTAGAAATTGATCAAAGTCCCTGAAGGTTTTTTTTATTGATCACATAACTAAATAACTAAAATGTCCCTATTGCCCGTTTAAAGTGATGGACAGAAACATACTATGAATGAGTAGCTGCTGGTGAACATCTCAAATACTACATGCAAAAATACTTTAACCGTACTGTAAAATAATACTCTACCTGAGTATTAACTAAATATATTTACCGGGAGGTCTTTCATCTCCTCCTTCATTTCTTGCTCTTGATCCGAAGTGTCTGACTGATGTTCTGGGGAGAATATTGACATGACACTTAACAGACACCTCGCAGACACATGGCAGACACCTAGTAGACACCTAGCAGACACCTAGCAGTCACCTAGCAGTCACCTAGCAGACACCTAGCAGACACCTAGCAGACACCTAGCAGACACCTCGAAGACATCTCGCAGACACCTCGCAGACAATTAGCAGACAATTAGCAGACACTTATGAGACACTCAGAAGACACTTAGCAGACACTTAGCAGACACCTAGCAGACACTCAGCAGACACTCAGCAGACACTTAGCAGACACCTAGCAGACACCTAGCAGACACTCAGCAGACACCTAGCAGACACCTAGCAGACACCCAGCAGACACCTAGCAGACAGACACCTAGCAGACATCTAGCAGACAGACACCTAGCAGACACTTAGCAGACACCTAGCAGACACCTCGAAGACATCTCGCAGACACCTCGCAGACAATTAGCAGACACTTATGAGACACTCAGAAGACACTTAGCAGACATCTAGCAGACACTTAGCAGACACTCAGCAGACACCTAGCAGACACCTAGCAGACACCTAGCAGACACCTAGCAGACACCTAGCAGACACTCAGCAGACACTCAGCAGACACTCAGCAGACACTTAGCAGACACCTAGCAGACACTTAGCAGACACCTAGCAGACACCTAGCAGACACTCAGCAGACACCTAGCAGACACCTAGCAGACACCCAGCAGACACCTAGCAGACAGACACCTAGCAGACATCTAGCAGACAGACACCTAGCAGACACTTAGCAGACACCTAGCAGACACTTAGCAGACACCTAGCAGACACTTAGCAGACACCTAGCAGACACCTAGCAGACAGACACTTAGCAGACAGACACTTAGCAGACACTCAGCAGACACCTAGCAGACAGACACCTAGCAGACAACAAGCAAAATATGGCTCTATTTTTGTTTTTATGAATGTAAGAAATCACAATCTTGTCACAGTAGCCACATGGCAGGCTAATCCAAATGTCAGCAGTGTGCGTGCGTGCGTGCGTGCGTGCGTGCGTGCGTGCGTGCGTGCGTGCGTGCGTGCGTGCGTGCGTGCGTGCGTGCGTTTGTTTATGACATGGGGGCTTTACAACCCCTCCTTAGATCAAGTAATTAAAAGAGTCATTCTTTGCTAAAGAAACTTGCAGGACTTTCTGGACTCATCACAGTTACTGCACCGTATTCACGATGCTGCTGCACTACTGGCACTTAAATGCTTTTAAATCTTGTTGCACAATTCAACATTCAGTACATATCAACCATTAGTCACTTTGTTGTTCTTTTTGTGTTAATTTTTATTGTGTATATTATTTTTACGGTATTGTTTTTGAGATTCATACTGCGGGAGGAAATGGGGAGTAAGCGTTCCAATGTATGTTGTATCTTAAATGTTACTGAACAAAGATAACGGATGATGTGATGGCGTACTGCGTTGCTGTATTATATATATATAAGCCCTTACCGGAGTCTGAGTACTGTAGTCCGGGCCGTTCCGGTTCTCCTGCACCAGCTCTTACCGAGGGCCAAAGACCCCTGACCTGAGCAGGCAGTCGGCCCTCCAGGGGCCCCAGGGAGTGGGGGGGCTGGCTGACCGCTGCCCATGTGTACAGCTGCTCTCGCTGCACACACACACACACACACACACACACACACACACACACACACACACACACACACACACACACACACCACACACACACACACACCACACACACACACACCACACACACACACACACACACACACACACACACACACACACACACACACACACACGGAGTAAGAAGTCAGTCCTGTCGTCAACAACAGGACAAACCCATGATGCCTTTCAGTTTATACAATATGATGGTTCCAGGGCCCCTGGAAACTAACCATTGAATCTCTAGCTTGGCACACTTTTTCACTCTCACGGCTGATTCTAAAATAAACATTGTAGCAGTAGACTGTTGCCACAAGCCATCAAAATGGCTAGCTCGGGCTTCTCGCAAGGACACAGGGTGATGAGGAAACCGGTGTATTGCAGAATTTGCAGATGAATGATGAACAGAGCAGATGGTACATGCTAGCGCTCTCCTGGAGTGTGTGTGGTTGGTGGCTGGTTCAACCTACAGGTGTGCAGCCTCCCCCAACACCCCAGACTCCATAATCTGACTCTGGCCAGGTGAGGTGATATAGTAGTTACTATATATTTGTAATGGTTGAAATCTCTCTTTTTAAGCCCATAATCTTTTAGTTTGCTCGGAACATCTTTCTATGAATGTTATGTTTAAAAACATATTTTTAGGTTTACCATATTTCAATATTCCGCGAGTGATTTCAAATCATATTTTCAAATAGTTATAATTGCAAAAGCAAACACAAAAACAGTGGTTCAGTGAAGTTGTTCTGTGTTGACGTGACGTACATCAAACCTGGCTGTTGCTACCGGCGCGGTGGTGGTGGTGGAGGTGGTGGAGGTAACGTGTGCAGCGCTGCCTCCTAGCTGCTCCCTGAAGCAGTGGGTGAAGGGCAGCAGAAGGCCCATGGCCAGGATCCTGGTGCACAGCTGCTCCGCCTCCTCTGGCTCCGCCTGCTCCTGCTGGGCGAACAGCTTCTCCAAGAGGGTTCGACCTGAATGGATGGAGGAGGTGGAGGAGGAGGAGAGGGCGGAGCCACGGGAATTTAACATGAGAGGAAGTAGAGAAGAAACTACAGGAAACACGCCATTTGAAATCTAAACAGACAAAAAGGATAACCAGAAAATGAGGAATGAGACATGTGCTCCTAAAAGGTCAAGGTTGGTCAAGCAGCTACAGCCCAGCTAGACTCTAAAGCAGGGGTCTTCAACTTTTGTCAGCCCAGGGACCCCTTGGTGGATTGAGAAACAGCACAGGGACCCCCTATGTTACCCCAGGCCTGTCGGCCTAAAAATATATCCAGCTTTGATGCTTAGTTATTGCCATGTTGACATAATAAAAAACAATGCATCAGCCTCAAACTTTTCTATTGAACGATGACTAACCCTGGTGTAGCAGAATAAAAATGATTCTGAGGCCCGGGTCTACCACCCTGTGGAGCAAACACTGACTAGAAGGTGGAATTTGGGTGAAACGTGGGGGTAAGGTGATGGCAAGAATTGGTTTCTGCTGCATTAATCATGATTGCGGACCCCCTGCAGTAACGGGCAAATACTGCAGAGAGTTCTAGAAAAGCGGATTATTTCAGACTATCACATAACACTGTGACATCTGTCCAAATCTTAGGGAGAGGAAAAAAAACACAGTGGCTGCAATTGGAGACATCCTGCATTTCTACAACATGTTATATATACTTTATATTTGATCGACTAAAGTCAAGAGTTAACAGCTCCAGTAATTCAACTTGATTTCCGATGTGTTGAGACAGCTTGTGCTGTTTGTCCCGGTGGTTTCATCTAAAAGACGTATAGGCCTTGTGTTTATGCTTTACGTTCTCTTTTTTCTATTTAACTTAATCCCATAGCGAGCGCTACGCCGTCTTGGCCCTCCACTCACCGCTGAAGACGTCCTGTAAGCCGCAGGCGGGTACGTGTGCCGGGGAGGAGCGTCCGGCGGTGCTGCACAGCGGCTGGCTGCCCCCTCTCAGTCGGTCCTCCGAGCCTCCTCCGTACCCCTCCAGGTACTCCCCGGAGCCCTCGCTGTCCCCTCGCAGACCCCTCTCCAGCTCCAGCTCCTCCGTCCAGTCGGCCGAAAGGCTCAGAGGCCTGCCCAGGCCGCGGGAGGCCGGGTGCCGCTTGACTCTGCGGCGCTCTGCGAGGGTTCTGACACCCGGAAGGACGTGAGCAGAAGAAGAAAACAACAACCTCAGGGAAAAACCTTTGTCATCACCGACATCAACCAGGTCAATCGGGTCGACCGGCGGCAACGCAAAGCGAACCGATCAGGCCGACAGTGTTGAGGTGCAACCTCTGCCCCGCCGGGATGATTGGGTGATGGGATGCAGGTGAGGCTGATGAGGCTGTGGGGCAGAGATAATAAAAATAAGTGTCCAAAAAACCCCCTCAAAGTGCCCGGCCTAGGATACAGACAAAGTAATAAAGGGCTCCTCTGGAATACTCCTAGAACGGTATATGTTACACAACACTGTGTTGTCACTCTATGTTACAGTACACAGTGTTGTCTCTCTATGTTACAGAACACAGTGTTGTCCCTCGATGTTACAGAACATTCCCTCTATAGTGATCTATGTTACAGAACACAGTGTTGTCCCTCTAGAGTGCTCTATGTTACAGAACACAGTGTTGTCCCTCTATGTAACAAAACACAGAAGTGTCTCTCTAGACTGCTCTATGTTACAGTACAGTGTTGTCTCTCTGGAGGGCTCTATGTTACAGAACACAGTGTTGTTCCTCTAGAGGGCTCTATGTTAAAGAACATTCCCTCTAGAGTGCTCTATGTTACAGAACACAGTAATGTCCCTCTATGTTACAGAACACAGTAATGTCCCTCTATGTTACAGAACACAGTAATGTCCCTCTATGTTACAGAACACAGTAATGTCCCTATATGTTACAGAACACAGTGTTGTACCTCTAGAGTGCTCTATGTTACAGAACGCAGTAATGTCCCTCTATGTTACAGAACAGTGTTGTCCATCTAGAGTGCTCTGTTACAGAACACAGTAATGTCCCTCTATGTTACAGAATACAGTGTTGTCCATCTAGAGTGTTCTATGTTACAGAATACAGTGTTGTCCATCTAGAGTGCTCTATGTTACAGAATACAGTGTTATCCATCTAGAGTGCTCTATGTTACAGAACAGTGTTGTCCCTCTAGAGTGCTCTATGTTACAGAACAGTGTTGTCCCTCTAGAGTGCTCTATGTTACAGAACACAGGTGTAATGTGCCCACTAGGCTGCCCCTACGACGTAAAGAGAAAACACTTAAGCGCACTATAGGGTGTCCCTCTGGCCCAGAAACCATCAGATGGTCCATGTATGTCTAACCTAATGTGCACCACTGGAGCAGCGGACTGCGCCACCTGCTCAACCTATAAAGACCTGGCGCTAGTCTAGCCAATCGTCTTAAAGGACAGTACCGGTGGATGCTCAAGAGCATTTAGCACTTGCTCTCGCCGCAAATGTGAACAATGGCAATAAGGCACTTTTGTCATTAGGATGAACGCAGACTTTGTGGACAACATAGCAGTGACATACACAGCCATACACGCACAAACGGTCACTTCGTAACTTCGCGTTCACAAGTGCATGACGGCTACCTGGTGTATCTCGGATGTGCGTCCTCAGTAATGAACGCCACGCGTCCGCCGTCCGCAGGACGCAATGCACACAAGTGTAGTGGCGGTATGGGGATGTGACGGGGTCAGGGGTCAGAAGGCACCTCGCATGACAACAAAGGCGGAAGGTTTTTGTTTTTTTTAACGTACCATCTACGATGCCGCTTTGTCTGCCGTGCTCTTAGAATGAACAAGATTGTAACATCCTCGAGTGTCGCCATGTTTATTGTTTACATTGTGCAAACTCAGAAGGTGTAATTACGGGCTGAGTGACCTGGTGTGCTCGCTAGTGCGGTGGTTTTCAACCGCTGGGCTGCGGACCGGTACCGGCCGAGGACCATCGGTCACCGTGGCGCAGAGATTGGGTTGGTTTTTTTTCACTTTCAATACAATAATATTATGTTCTATTATCATTTTTTTTTATCTATTTGTATTGTTCCTAATTACAATTAAGAGCACAACTGGTTGTCATTCACCCAACTATAGTTGCCCAAATGAAGTATGTTTGCTGAATCATGGTATTTTCCAACTTATTGAATGCATATTACTATGAAGTTTGTGTTTGCTAACTTGCTTTTGGACATGGTGTTGGACATATTAAGAAAGATTAATCTCATATATTAAATGGCCATGCTATTTAAATTACATTACATTATTACATTACAGTCAAATAGCAGACGCTTTTGTCCAAATCGACTTACAATAGTGCTTTCAACAAAGGTACTAGGTAAGAGCAACTCGTCACCAGAAGTCCAAATTGAGTTTAACAAGTCTCCAAGAACTGAACCAGTGCTCAGGTGAAAGTACAATAAGTTGGCAAACAATAGAACAATATCTAACTAACAAGCAAACAATAAATTTAGAAAGACAATAGTACGCCAGTAAGTAAGGATGCGCTAAATGGGGGTCATCCCTATGTTTCCTGGGTTCTATGTTCCCTGGGTCCCATATCTCCATCCTGAAAAATGGTCCTATGTCCCGCTCCCGAAAAAGGGTTCTATGTTCCCCGGGTCCTATGTTCCCCGCTCCCGAAAATGAATCCTATGTTCCTCGGTCTTGTGTGTGTACATATATATATATATGCATGTGTGTGTGTCTGTGTGTGTGTGTCTTATTGATATGTTGCATATTTGTACGCTATATACTGTATAATATAGTAAATCTATCATTCATACATCTAACATAGATGTTAGATATTGCGGTCTCGAATCGGCCACACATCGAACCATTGCTTACATTTTGTGGCAGTAGGCTACCACTGCCTCCGCGGCTCACGTGATGGTGCTCTGCGGACCACCAATAATGGATGATCTAGCCTAATTCGGGACCGGGGTGAACCTTTATTTTGGTTGCGGGAACATAGGACCCGGGGAACATAGGAATCTTTTTCAGGAGAGAGGAACATAGAACCCAGGAAACATAGGACTCTTTTTCAGGAGCGGGAAACATAGGACCCAGGGAACATAGGACCTGGGGAACATAGGACCCTTTTTCAGGAGAGAGGAACATAGAACCCAGGGAACATAGGACCCTTTTTCAGGAGAGGGGAACATAGAACCCAGGGAACATAGGACCCGGGGAACATTGGACCCTTTTTCAGGAAAGGGAAACATAGGACCCGGGGAACATAGGACCCTTTTTCAGAAGCGAGGAACATAGAACCCAGGGAACATAGGACTCTTTTTCAGGAGAGGGAAACATAGGACCCGTTTTCAGGAAAGGGGAACATAGGACCCTTTTTCAGGAGAGGGGAACATAGAACCCAGGGAACATAGGACTCTTTTTCAGGAGAGGGGAACATAGGACCCGTTTTCAGGAGAGGGGAACATAGAACCCGGGGAACATAGGACCCTTTTTCAGGAGAGGGGAACATAGAACCCAGGGAACATAGGGCTCTTTTTCAGGAGAGGGGAACATATGACCCTTTTTCTGAAGCGGGCAACATGGAACCCGGGGAACATAGGTACGCTCCCTTTAAATGGCCTTGTAAACTGAGCCCACCCAAAACGTTCTTCTAAAATCGTCTATTAATAAATGTCTACTATCTATCATTCATGCATCTAACATAGATGTTAGATATCCGCCACACATCACATCACATCACATCACATCACATGAACCATTGCTTACATTTTGTGGCAGTAGGCTACCACTGCCTCCGCGGCTCACGTGATGGTGCTCTGCGGACCACCGATAATGGATGATCTAGCCTAATTCGGGACCGGGGTGAACCTTTATTTTGGTTGCGGGAACATAGGACCCGGGGAACATAGGACTCTTTTTCAGGAGCGGGGATCATAGGACCCAGGGAACATAGGGCCTGGGGAACATAGGACCCTTTTTCAGGAGCGGGGAACATAGGACCCAGGGAACATAGGACCCTTTTTCAGGAGCGGGGAACATAGGACCCAGGGAACATAGGACCTGGGGAAGATAGGACCCTTTTTCAGGAGAGAGGAACATAGAACCCAGGGAACATAGGACCCTTTTTCAGGAGAGGGGAACATAGAATCCAGGGAACATAGAACCCGGGGAACATTGGACCCGGGGAACATTGGACCCTTTTTCAGGAAAGGAAAACATAGGACCCGGGGAACATAGGACCCTTTTTCAGAAGCGAGGAACATAGAACCCAGGGAACATAGGACTCTTCAGGAGAGGGAAACATAGGACCCGTTTTCAGGAAAGGGGAACATAGAACCCGGGGGAACATAGGACCCTTTTTCAGGAGAGGGGAACATAGAACCCAGGGAACATAGGGCTCTTTTTCAGGAGAGGGGAACAGATGACCCTTTTTCTGAAGCGGGCAACATGGAACCCGGGGAACATAGGACCCGGGGAACATAGGTACGCTCCCTTTAAATGGCCTTGTAAACTGAGCCCACCCAAAACGTTCTTCTAAAATCGTCTATTAATAAACGACATTAAGCAAACATATAGACAAACATTACCTCCATTATCAATTTTTAATGACTTGACTGAAACGTATATTATATTACAACCTAGCGTCCTGTACTCACCCAATGAACACTTTTAGCTTAGCTTTGTCCACCGCTAGTAGGAACTTTAGTTTAGTTTTCATGCAAACATGATCTGCCCATTGGGACATTTTGACCAAAACAACGGCCCCTCCCTCTCTCACCAACAGCACCTTTTTGACGAGAAAGACAACTGAATATATACGTTTCATTGAGAAAAGTGCCATCTCGATTATAAATAAGAGACGGAGAAGAGAGAAAGCCCCCCTCCCCCCCCCCCCCCCCCCCCCCACATACCTGTAGACTTGACTAGGGCACCTGCGGTGAGACAGAGGACTCTGAGACGGAGACAGGCCAGGAGAGTGGCTGGGAGAGCTCAGCTGCCGCGTGGTGGTCTTGATGTAGGAGGGGAAGATGGGGGGGTAAGGTTTGACGCTGGAAGTTGAACACAGAGACGTCTTCAGGAGTCGTGCGGAGGCCGTGGGGCTCTCGTGCGGGGGCCACTGACTCCTGTGCTGAGGAACAGGAACCGAGGTGTTGTTGCTGGTACCGCTGAGACATTCTGTTTCTGACTCAGCACTCAGGCACTCCGACAGAGTCTCTACACTGGTCCCCGTGCCGAGGGGACCGCCGTCTTCTCGTGATGCTCCCGCCGAGATCAAGCCCTCGATCGGTTCATCACTCTGAGAGTCTCCTTCACCGCGGCCGTATGCGGAACAACAAGGCCCTTCCAGAACAATCTGTACCTCCTCGTCCTCGCTTATTTTCCCTTTCTCCTCTTGAGCTGGAGGTTCAACTACACTCTCAACAGACGCCGGACGATCAGGAAGGCCGTAACTCGTTACTCGTGTCGTCACATGCTCCACCGAAGCACGGCGGTCCTCTTGTCCAGACGAGACCTCTGCAGCCTCCGGTTCACTGTGTGTCTTCTCCTCTCCATGAACAACGTCCCCCTGCCTTATCCCCACATCCCCTCTCCCCCGCCCCTCCTCTTGTTCCTCTACAGTGAGAGAAACACAGGGATTTGGTAGCAGGCCGTTTTGCCTGGCTGAACCAGGCAGCTTGGCGGTGTCTAGGAATGACAGCGCATCTGAGCCCAGCTCTAACTCTGGGGTCAGCTGCAACACCTCCGAGGAGGACACACCGCTAGCTTCTTCTTCTCCTCCATCACTTGGCCTGTCCTTCTGTCCTCCGGCATATTTATGGCTCAGGCTGCTCTCCTGCCCTGCTCTCTGCTCTGAGATCAGCTGTATCCCATTGTGCTTCTGTTGGTGCTGGAGTCTGATGGCCAGCTGGATGTCGGCAAGGAGGTCCTCATGGTCCGTGGCCGAGTGATAGCTGTAGATGTCTGTGTCCGACCCAGAGCTCCCCCCTTTTGGTGCGCCTTCCTCCACGGGGGAGACCACTGACGCTGGCTGCTGTGCTTTCCGCGTGCCCACCTCACCCGACTCTCCGCCGGCCTCTCTCTGTTGGACAGCGTTGCCTCTCCTCCCAGCCGCTACCGGCCCACAGCGCACGGCGGCTTCTGCGTCTGACTGACCCAGTTCTTCGGCAGACAGGTCCGGTGTTTTGGTGCCCTGAGACTGAGCGCTGTCCAGCTCATCGTGTTGACACGCCAACACGTCCTCCTTGGAGCCGACTTTACCCTTCAGGTTGCTCTTCCGCTTACGGATGGAGAAAACGGACGACTTGGACTCGGGTTTGTTTTTCTTCTTGGTTGGCCATGTGCCCAGGTCCCCCCCTCCCCCATTTCCTTTCCCCTCATTTCTGCCCAGAGATTTCTTTCCTTTTTTTGTTCTGTCCCCCCCCTCTCTCCATCCCTCATCGATAGCGGTGTTGCTGCCATCCCCCGATGACGCGGCAGCAGCAGCCTTCCTCTGTTTGGCCTCCTGGTTGCCCATGTCGCTGGCTCCTCAAGCCATGCCTCCGCCTCGGTGGAGAGCTGCTCCCTATCGATGGGAAGTGTCAGGTGCTCGCACTCTGCGACACTGTAAATGGTATCTTGATCCAAAGCACGGCTGATAGCGGTGGAGCTGGTGCCGGTGATGGTGATGGGGGTCTGTTTGTCCTCCGTCTGTGTGATTCAGTTTTTTTCTCTCCCTGTCTGGTGATAAGGGGCGGAGAAGTGGAGACGCGGATGCTGATGCAGGAGAGACGTACCCTCACTCCTCCTCCTCCTCTCTCTCTCTCTCTCCTCCACCCGTCTGCCTTTCTTCTCTGCCCCCCCTTCTATTTCTCCTCTCCAGCTCTTTTTCCTAGCGGAGTGACGCAGGCAAGAGACGCGATGGTTACTGAGCAGTGGTCGGTGTGTGCGTCTGCGCGGAGCTCCAGCGTGGTTACGGAGCGGGCCGGGGCTAGGGATGGTGGGGGTGGGGGAGGCCCACAGGGAGGGAGAGAGAGAGACCCACAGGGAGGGAGAGAGAGAGAGAGAGAGAGAGAGAGAGAGAGAGAGAGAGAGAGAGAGAGAGAGAGAGAGAGAGAGAGAGAGAGAGCGAGAGCCTAGTCAATGACTGGCAGAGTGGAGGCAATCCTAACTGAGAATGGGGTCTGAAAGAGAAATCAAGGCACAGAGGGAGACAGCAGGGTGAGAAAGGAGCACATGTGAGACACTAAGGGGGGGAATAATGATGCTGGTGGCCTGTGGGCGTGCAGGAGGCTGAGACAGGGAGGGAGGGTGGGGGATGGGAGCCTGTCATATGTTAGTCTCTTCCTCCTGCTCAGCCTATCACAGCTGGCTCTTTGCTGAAGGGGGCTCCTGCTCAGCCTATGACAGCTGGCTCTTTCCTGAAGGAGGCTCCGGTGAAGCTCTCCTCTTCATTGGTTTATATTTTCAAAAGGTGGCCTTAATGCTCAGTTCTTATTGCACATTTGGACGAATGTGGTTGTCAATATATAGTCTTAATAGTAGAAATAATAACACACACAAAACAAATCCCCCATATGTTGAATGTCCCGCACCCCCTCGTGTGTGTGTGATGCTGAAATGACAAGCAACAGAAGTTTTGTTTCTCCAGAAGCCCTTGAACATAATGTGTAGATGCTATGGTGTTCTAGATAGATGCTATGATGTTCTAGATAGATGCTATGATGTTCTAGATAGATGCTATGATGTTCTAGGTAGATGCTATGGTGTTCTAGGTAGATGCTATGGTGTTCTAGATAGATGCTATGATGTTCTAGATAGATGCTATGATGTTCTAGGTAGATGCTATGATGTTCTAGGTAGATGCTATGATGTTCTAGATAGATGCTATGATGTTCTAGGTAGATGCTATGATGTTCTAGGTAGATGCTATGATGTTCTAGGTAGATGCTATGATGTTCTAGGTAGATGCTATGATGTTCTAGGTAGATGCTATGATGTTCTAGATAGATGCTATGATGTTCTAGATAGATGCTATGATGTTCTAGATAGATGCTATGATGTTCTAGATCTAGATGCTATGCATGTTCTAGAACATCATGCATCTATGCTAGATTCTAGATAGATGCTATGATGTTCTAGATAGATGCTATGATGTTCTAGGTAGATGCTATGATGTTCTAGGTAGATGCTATGATGTTCTAGATAGATGCTATGATGTTCTAGGTAGATGCTATGATGTTCCAGATAGATGCTATGATGTTCTAGGTAGATGCTATGATGTTCCAGGTAGATGCTATGGTGTTCTAGGTAGATGCTTTGATGTTCTAATTAGATGCTATAGTGTTCTATGTGGTTGCTAGGTTGTTCTCAATGGGTTCAATTGTGTTCTAGATGGTTGCTATAGTATTATAGGTGGTTGCTAGGGTGTTCTGGATGGTTGCTAGGGTGTTCTGGATGGTTGCTAGGGTGTTCTGGGTGGTTGCTAGGTTGTTCTAGTGGTTTCTATGGCTACACCCCAGGCGCGTCAAAAGGCACTGTCACTGTGACTGGCGACACAAGGGGACAGCCGTTCCCACCCACGAAGCCTGCTGTCCGACAGAAGGAAATCAGTCATGATTGCACTTATATGAAATATAACCGTGTTCTGTCTTTATGTTTATTAAGTAGGCCTATACCAAATATACAAACATTTCTCGAAAGTAATATGTCTCTCAAATTGCACAACATACAGTGTAGGCTAACACTGAATACATTCACTTGTTCTTGAGTCTGAGACACATCGCCCATGCCAGAGTATGACCATGAGTTTTCAACAGCTTGATTTGTTCTAATTTGTTCATATAACTATATATATTTATATATAAAAAGCTTCATTAAGAGAAAGTTAATGAAGGTTGAGATAGAAGCGCTTGCATTCGCTTGCAAAACTAAATAGCTTGTATCTGAAACAAACCAAGTGAAATGTCTCTTAAACAAATAAATGAAATTGTACATAAATTAACATGAATATAAATACAATTGTGTGTGTGTGTGTGTGTGTGTGTGTGTGTGTGTGTGTGTGTGTGTGTGTGTGTGTGTGTGTGTGTGTGTGTGTGTGTGTGTGTGTGTGTGTGTGTGTGTGTGTGTGTGTGTGTGTGTGTGTGTGTGTGTGTGTGTGTGTGTGTGTGTGTGTGTGGAAGAAGACGACAAACTACAAGACGACAAATAAAAACAACATTTATATAACACACTATGCGCAGATAAAAAAGAAAAGAAAAGGAAAATAAATGGTTCTCATGGTTGAGCTGCGTTGGGGCCTCTCATGGGGGTCAGTTCTCGTGTATCATCTCGCACTCTCGACTGTGTGAGAGTGCAGGACCATGGCAGGGGGGGGGGATATGTACCTCATATGTACCTGAACGCAGTGAAGGGGGGAATCACGCGGTTTAACCAAAGACACTGAGGGACACGGAGATGAGCGGCAGTGGGGAACATCAGGATACGGAAGAGACTCAACATGCATTCGCACCCCTCACTCGGAGATCCACAGAGGATCAGGCAGCAACAAGTAAAGTGCAACAGCACAAAAAACAGGTGAGACTACCACAGACCCTCCATGCATGGATAATGATAAAGAGGAGATTAACAGAAAAGCACAAAGAAAAGAGAGCAAAAGAAGACACTGTACGCAGGAGGAGAGAGGAGGAGGGAGAATAACATTGGCTGAATAAAAAAGCATGAGTCCTGTACACACAGGTGCTGAGTGTGTACACTGTACACACTCAGCACTGTGTGTACAGGACTCATGCTTTTTTATTCAGCCAATGTAGTAGTGTTGAGTGTGTGGTGGAGGTCAGCTTTGGATGTGGCAATGTGGGTAATGGAGAAACAGTAATATCTTGCATTTATGAAAGATGTTCTATGGGCCAAATGGGGGCTAGAGCCAAACTAGAGGATCAGACATGATTAAAATTGTAATAGATAGCGGCTGAAAGGTTTCTCGAGGAGGTACAATTAGTCGAGAAGTAGGCCCAGAGGAGTTGCACACATTCCTAAAGCAGAAGCTGGAAATGTAAGAGAGAGCAGGAGAAAGGGAAAGGGACGTGCACAGACCGGCGTGAGGGTCACACTGAGCAGGGAAGCATGGACATCATTGTAGATGTTTTACACATTACAATGGAATGCAAGGAGTTTGATTGCAAATCTGAATTCAAATCGTGAATTTAAAAGATTTGCGGATGAATGGATAAACCAGAGATATTGTATACTTGGGGGTGCTGGTCAGGAAACACATCTAATGACGTACATAGCAAAGGTAAGATCAAGATTCGATTCTGGGTGTTTATGCTGAGACCGCTCCAAATAGATCGGATGAAGTGCAGGCAAAGGCGCTGAGCGTGTGTTGTGGGCCGACCGGTCCACCCCCATCCCTGCATGCTCTACACGTGGAAATGGAAGAGACTCCACTGGGAAGTTGGTGATCAAAGGAGTGTTTCATTTTTAAGATGAATAAGGAGATGGAGAGGCTGGGGTTGGGGGAGGTCACCACTCCTATAGTTCAGTGGCCTGTCGTACCTCCATGGATTTGACCCCCACCAGAGATATACTTCACTGTACTGGAAACAATAAAAACACAGGCTGTACTATACTGCTTATAGTGACACAGGAGCAATAAGACTGAACACCTGGGAGGGGGGGGTTCTGTCTATACAGGAGAGCTGGTGGCAAACATTTGGGCGTCGCAGTGGGTGGAGGAGGTGCAACCAGGGCGAGTTATCATATGTTCAGACTCTGCTTCAGTGTTGATGACACTAGGAGAAGGCAAGCTGGAAGACCAGTGGGACCTTGTGGTGGAATTGTTGATTCTGTTGTACAAAATAGAGCAGGCGGGAGGGTCTGTGGCTTTCTTGTGGGTGCCAGCCCGTGCGGGGGCGGAGGGGAATGAGGTCGCTGATGGGGCAGCTAAGAGGTTGTTGAGGAGGAGTGTGGATGTGGGAAAGCCTAAAGGG
>CM051014.1:21438863-21503863 GCA_027704905.1 Muraenolepis orangiensis
ACCTGGCGGCCGATAGAGAGAGGAGACCTCTGCTCATACAAGTGAGAAGCTTTTAATCACGCACGCAAAACTGATATGTTTTACAATCAATTAAATATAATTTGGGGTGCTCAACATAATTTTTCGATAAAAAGTCCCACAAAAAATACAATACAAAAAGACACTAGTAATCAAGCATTTTTAGTAATTGTATTGTTTTTATATTGTGTTTGTATATGTTTTAATCAATATAAGCAATATATCAATAAAATGCATTATGATTATTATTATTATTATATTATTATTATTATTATTATTGTTAAGCAGTGCTAGTAATCCAGTGAGTTCAGTAATCCAGTGAGTTCAGTAATCCAGTGAGTTCAGTAATCCAGTGTAGGGAAAACACTGAAGGATGTAATTGTATACATAAGTTATAAGGATTGTGTCAGACATGGTATGTGTGTGTGTGTGTAGGTGTTAAGGAGTGTGTGTGAGACGTGGTCCAGCCCCAGCTCAGTGAGGAACACTCCCGTAGAACAGCAGCTGTACGTCAGCAAAGTCCTGCTGCTGTCTGCCTCCCTGCTGAGAGGGGAGGAGATAACCCTGCTTCGCTCTGGTATGTGCACGCACGCACGCGCACGCACGCGCACGCACGCGCACGCACGCACGCACGCATGCATATATAAATCAAAGCTTCTGTTTGACATCTCTTTCTCTCGCTCTCTCTCTCTTTCTTAGAGCTCCTGCAGTGCATGCTGGGAGGTATGCAGTGTCACCTGGACAGCGGTGTGGTCCGGTTGCGGAGGCTGGGCATGGTGGTGGGCGAGTGTCTCAGCTCCTGTCTGGACCTTAATGGCTCCAAGCTGGCCTTCGAGGTAACCCCTGGCTAGGTTCTGATCTACAGTATATCTAGGGTTATGATATTATGTATGTCAGCAAGATCAGCGTGATGATGATGATGATGATTATGATGATGGTGGTGGTGGTGGTGTTATGTTAGTATGAGCAGGATGAGGAGACGGAGGAGCTACGGTCGCTGATGACTCCTCAGGGGGAAGAGGAGTCCACCCCCGAGCCTGGTGACGGGTCAATGTAGACGTCCTTTACGTATTTAATATGTCATTACATTACATTCGGACTGATGCTTTGATCGGTGATGCTTTGCGTGATGTTATGTGTTCAATGTTCCCCAACATTTTAGAATTAAGTCCTGTCCAGATGTGACTCCGCCCCCCCAGGAGGCGCCATCCCAAAAGCCAGACCCCGAGTCAGACTCTGAGCTGGACAGGTAACTTTACCTGCTCACCACGTTCTTATCTGTATATCTGTACTATAAGCCTTGCAGCCTAAATCTCTGATCCGGTCGGGTGCAAAGTAGGCTTGACCGGTACACCCCTCATCAATTGCTGCAGATTACATGCTTTCCAGACCTAATGAGCGAATTGTAGCGAATTTGGTATGCGAGGCTAGGTAACGATACCTACTGACCAGACTGTTACCTCGGCAAGTAACTATACCTACAGATCAGACTGGTAACTTGACAGGTAAATGTACCTACAGACCAGACTGTTAATTGGACAGGTAAATGTACCACAGACCAGACAAGATACAAGATACAATAGATACAAGTTATTTATTTTCCATTTGTAACAAGTTGGAATGCGTACTCCTCATTCCCTCCCGCAGTATACATCTCCAAAAACAATAATAATATATACAATAAAAATAAAAATGAACAAAAATAGGACAGCAAAGTGACTGATAGATGGTGTGAACATCTGTTGAATGTGAAAAAAGATTGAAAATGCATTTAAAGTGCCAGTAGTGCAGCAGCATCATGAATACAGTGCAGTAGCTGTAATGAGTCCAGAAAGTCCAGCAAAGTATGATAGTGTAATGTTAATGACAATGTTATGAAAGTGAAAGTGGCAGCACACACTAGCAGTTCAGTAGCACACTGCCTGTGGATAAAAACTATCCTTAAACCTGGTGGTAGTGGACTGTTACCTGGAAGCGTAACATGTGATTTCATGTGATGTCTATGTCCAGTGACGATGACCTCACCCCGTACGACATGTCCTGCGACCAGGAGTTGAGCCAAGCCCGGCCCCCTCGCTACCTGAGAGACTGCCTGGACGGTAGATTACACGCTATATTATATTTAGATTTCTTCAAATATGTAGCCTATCCTTGTGTTGTATCCATTCACATTGTTGTCTTTTGATGGCTAAAGTTATGGTTTAACGGGGCCCCTGTTTTACCAGTGTGATGTTGATTGGCCAGCTTTTCCAGTGGACTGTACCAACTGGTAGGCTGATCTATCCATGATGCATCTGGGTGGACACAACCACGTGTGATGCCTCTATAAAGGCTCAAAAACGTCTTCTTCCCATGGCTAATCAACGTCACACGTGATGGTAAAATAGGGACCCTCTAATGACCTCTGAGGTGATAGCAAGTTAGTAGTGGCTCATGATGTCTGTGCCCCCCCCCCCAGCCCTGCTGACCTCAGAAGACCCCACCCACGTGGAGCTCAGTCTGAGAGCCGCCGAAGGTCTGGTGAGGAAGAACATCTCCACCACCAGAGAGGTCAGAACCCACTGGAACTCAGTAGAACCCTCTAGAAGTCCCTTGGTCTCTGAAACACACACACACACACACACACAGTCCAAGAAATGGCATCGCTGGCATTCTAGATTTCAAACCTTAACATATGAAGATCATGTATAATTTATCTAATTAACTAACCAAATACATCTGTTTTTATTAATATAAATTGTGTGTGTCTGTCTGTCTGTCTGTCTGTCTGTCTGTCTGTCTGTCTGTCTGTCTGCTGTCTGTCTGTCTCCAGGTCAGTGTCAAGATGACCAAGGTTCTGCTCCACATGGAGGATAAGTTCAGCACCCCGGGCTTCCTCTCCCTCAGACTGGCCACCATGGTCTCTCTCGCTGTGACCGACTGTATACCTGTAAGAGAACACTATCTAACACTAACCATCCACTGCTATCCCTGTAAGAGAACACTATCTAACACTAACCATCCACTGCTATCCCTGTAAGAGAACACTATCTAACACTAACCATCCACTGCTATCCCTGTAAGAGAACACTATCTAACACTAACCATCCACTGCTATCCCTGTAAGAGAACACTATCTAACACTAACCATCCACTGCTATCCCTGTAAGAGAACACTATCTAACACTAACCATCCACTGCTATCCCTGTAAGAGAACACTATCTAACACTAACCATCCACTGCTATCCCTGTAAGAGAACACTATCTAACACTAACCATCCACTGCTATCCCTGTAAGAGAACACTATCTAACACTAACCATCCACTGCTATCCCTGTAAGAGAACACTATCTAACACTAACCATCCACTGCTATCCCTGTAAGAGAACACTATCTAACACTAACCATCCACTGCTATCCCTGTAAGAGAACACTATCTAACACTAACCATCCACTGCTATCCCTGTAAGAGAACACTATCTAACACTAACCATCCCTGTAAGAGAACGCTATCTCACACTGTCTAACACTGTCTTACATTATCGAACACTATTTAACATGATCACTTTCGTAACACAACGTTTCTTTCTACATTGAAAACAATCAATGCGTGTGTGTGTTATAAAACAATATTGATATTGTTTGATATTGAAACGGTCAATGATGTGACAGTACATGAATTGAGTGGAAGGACATGTATTACTTTTAATTGCGATGCACTAACCCTACTACCACTTATGTGTATGTATGTGTGATCGTTGTACTCTAAACGACTCTGCTCTACTCTGTCCAGTAGGTTTCATTCAACTCACCAATAGTATTTGTTATTTCCGGGACAGGTGACAAAGTATCTGACCACAGAGTTCTACTCTCTCAACTACAGCCTCCGCCAGCGCCTGGACATGCTGGAGGTAAAATAAAGCGCTCCCTTTTTCTGCTGTTGGAGCCTTTAGAACCTTGCAGTTAAACTGTTCCAACTGGATCCTCCAGGTGTTGGTATAAGGCAGGATAGCCTTAGCCTGGTGAGACCATCCTGATGTCTCATGTGTTCACATTCTGTCTCTCTCTGCAGATCAGTCTAGTATCGAGGCCGTTGAAATGCCTCTTTCAAAAATAAAAATAAAAATATTAAATAAAAGGACCAATCAGTGCTAAGGGGAGGGAGTTTCAGTTTATGACAACATGACTGCCAATTCATAAATCAATGATGGCGCTAGAGTAAAGTGTAGCAATCAAAACTGTTTCATCCAAAATAGACTGAATAACGATGTTAACAGAAGAGATTAACAGAGATGTGCACAGAAGGCTGTTTTTGTTAGACTTCCAGTCTAGTGTTACATAGTTATTTCATCAGATTTGATTGTAGTTTTTTGAACAACATAAGGCCAGGCCTATATGTGGAAAATAAGTTACTTATTCATTGCGAAACGCACATTTTAATATCTGGCTGGTCTCATGCCGCTAGGATAGTTTTGTGACTCCCAAACCAAAGGATCTGGTTGTGAACCCCAATTTTTGCAGTCTACCTGCAGCCATCCTTGAGCAAGATTCCACCAGATTCCAGCTCCTTAATACATACAGTATATCTGAATTCAGTCTTTGGATGTTTTTGAAGAAGTGCCAGTGTCTTCAGTGTCAGTGAATGGTAAATGATGATATCATATAATATTATTATTAATATATAATTAAGTATTAATAATAATAATAATAATAATTATTATTATTATTAATACTTTATGTGCATTATCAGGTGCTGGCCATGTCGGCCCAGGAGCTCTCTCAGCCAATTAGAGCGCCAACCGAGAGGGCCGCTCTGGTAGCGGAAGTGATGTCATATCCTGGAGACGACCCGGTGCACTGGCGACAGGTCGTAGAGCAACGGATCAAGGGCAAGACCAGGCGTATCAAGGTGACTCCCCTCTATTGACTAGACTAGAAGAAACCTAAACAGATGTTCCTATGATGGCCACCTGTGAAGGAAGGCCATATTACAAATATCTTGTTTAGGACTCATTTACATTTACTCATTTATTTTAAGTCGCTTTTATTCAAAGTGACTGACATGCGAGGCTGAGAGTCAATCAGTGCAGACCATCAAGATTGCAGTATTTACACAAAACAAATCAAAGTACTGCACAATCAAGTTTCAAAAACACAGCTGGACACGGCTGGTGTGGTACCTACATCTGTATATCAGTCTAGAAGGGGAGTGGCCAGGGTGATAGCTACAGCTATCAATCTAGAAGGGGCGTGGCCAGGGGGGTAGCTACAGCTATCAATCTAGAAGGGGCGTGGCCAGGGTGGTAGCTACAGCTACATATCTACCTTAAAGGGGTGTATTGCTTTGTGTCTATGGGCTCCGCACTGTAATTCCAGGAGTCAGGTCTCTGTCTGGGGTGGTCAGTTCTCCTCACCTTCAATCTCTCCTTGCTCTCTCTCACAGGGCATCACGCGACCCCCGGCTAAGGTCACGGCTAACCAGTATGCCCCTGTGGCTGGGCACTTCTTCTTCCCTCTGCTGCAGAACTACGACAGGTAAGAGCTCTCCAGGTATGCGAGTGTGTGTGTGTGTTCCAGGACCACCCCAACACACACACACCTGTACCATCCCCTGAAACCTCCACCATTATCTCTACAAGGCCTCAGGTGACCTTTGACCTGCTGGGCAGCGACCACCTGGTTCTGGGACGACTCACCCACACCCTGGGACTCCTGGTGCACCTGGCAGTCAATGCTCCGGTACGCACCTTAACCCCACCCTTACCCACCCTTACCCCACCCTTACCCCACCCTAACCCACCCTAACCCACCCTTACCCCACCCTAACCCCACCCTAACCCACCCTAACCTCTCCCCCACCAGAACCAGCCCTCATGATCCCCCTGCAGACGTTAGACCAAAGAACACCTTGTTGAGTTCACAGGAGTACTGAAATTAGACATTTCAGTTCAGACATTTAATTCAATTATTATTATTATTATTATTATTATTATTATCATTTACCATGGCTTGTTTTATTATACATATATTTACTATATTATAATTAGGGATTAAAACATTTAATCAAATGAATGACATGCTTTGTGATTAATGATCAAAATGAATCGCACATATAAATATTTGCAGTGAGAAACGAAATATCATATTTATTCAGAGGATTTAATTAGGATTATTATAATATATAATTATTAAATTAACGTGTTATTTTGACAGCCCTAATTATAATGTTGTTAGTTGCCTGGCATAGACACAACTGGCACACAACTACACGAACATTGCATATCCCGTGGAAAAAATATAAACAAGTTTTTTTGCAGCAAGACAACAGATATTGTATTCTGTTGTGCTCTATTATTTTGAGTTTCATTCAATTGTATTCCACTCTGGTTTATTCTGTTTCCCTGCAGGTTGCCCCTCAGATGTGCAGAGCATTGCTAGACTTTGTGTGGGCACTGCGCTACCATGCCGACCAGTAAGTAGGAACAGATGTGAAGGACACTGTACAGGCTATCCTGCTGCTATGGCGACCGCCTCCCCTGTCTCTTCTTACCACCTGACCTCTCTTTCTCTTTCTCTCTCTCTGCGTCAGGATGGTGAGGCGAGGCGTCCTATTCGCTGCCTGCTCCGTCTTCCTGAGCATGCCCAGTGAGAGCCTGCTGCTGGAACTTGGCGAGCAGCTGTTTGAGACCCGTGCGTGGCTAGCAGGTAAATGCTTTGCTATCTGTACAACACAGTTTCTCCAAACTCTGAATTGTCAGCCTTAAAGGAGCCGTGACTCTGCATGTGTCATGCTTTGAATCGTTTTTTCAGTGGAAATGAATATAGTGATGGTAAAATTATAATCTCCACTATTAGTGAATCGCA
This sequence comes from Muraenolepis orangiensis, assembly GCA_027704905.1. Classification (NCBI taxonomy): domain Eukaryota; kingdom Metazoa; phylum Chordata; class Actinopteri; order Gadiformes; family Muraenolepididae; genus Muraenolepis; species Muraenolepis orangiensis. The sequence continues at coordinate 21,445,726 of CM051014.1, forward strand.
ATATCTGTAAAAAATAATCGCAATATTATATATTTTTTTCCTTTTTTATTGTTCAGGCCTACTAGCAGGTAAAGTCTAAGTTAACCGTTTTACGTGCTAGCAAGGAAAGCTGTCTGTTAAAGGATAAGTTAACACACTGTAACACACTACTAGGTAACACAGCAGATAAAGCTAGCAGGTAAAGACTCAGTTAGTGGTATTGGAGTTGAGGATTTGAGGCTGAGAAACGTGTAGTGATGGTTCAGGCTTCAGTCAGTGATGTTTACTATCTGACCTCAGACTTCAGCTGCTAGACATCAAAATGTGATGTCCTCACTTTAAACACACACACGCACACACACACAGACACACACACACACACACACAGCTTGAGTGAGGACTTCTGGTAAATAGACAAGAGTGATCAAGGATATCCTGTACAGACCAGTGGTGACGTGCTAGATTTATGTTATTTTTATTTTAACTTTGAACACTCCAGGGATCACATCCTCTGTTTTAAATGGCAGGAAAATAAATGATTCAGTCAGGAAATGACCAGAATAAGCATTTGACTTGTTTTGTCATAGCAGATGCTATGACAAAATGCTATGATGCTGTGACTTGGCATTAATTCAGATCCAGGAGCGGGTAGGAGTTGCACTATATTAACTTAATTTATAATAGTTTATATAATACTAGCTAACTACATACTCAACACTCTCTCATACACTCTTTTGCACTTGCCCCCCCTACAGACACATCCTCTACACAGTTATTGTCAAGTGAAACAACACATGACGCAAGACATGAGTTTAGGAACATTAAACATTGCAACACCAGAGATACCTTTCAAAGGTATAATTATACTAAGAGAATGACCCATTCATAGGAGAAAGCTAAACCATAAAGGTGTCTTTCAATAAGTTGTTCACAGATTGTGAGGTTCCTCTGGCAGAGGAACCTCACAATCTGTCACGCTGCCTCCACATAGGTCCGAGGTTGGAGGTTGGAGGTCCTACAGAGGTACTGTATCTAGTATGGATGTATATGTAAATACGTGTGTTAAAGTGTGTGGTGTCCTTTCTCTCTCTCGCTCTCTCTTGCTCCTCCAGATGTGGCCGAAGCAGATCCAGATGCTGACTGCAGGAATCTGGCCGTTCAGAGCCTCGTTCTCCTGGAGAAGAGTCTAAAGAAACAGCTGGAGGCTCCATGACTCCCACATCTGGCCCTGAAGGCTCCATGACCCCTACATCTGGCCCTGTAGGCTCTATGACCCCTACATCTGGCCCTGTAGGCTCTATGACCCCTACATCTGGCCCTGTAGGCTCTATGACCCCTACATCCGGCCCTGAAGGATCTATTTCCACCACAGGATGTCCTGAATGTTTCTGTCAGCTGAAACGGTCTGAATTCCGGAAAGTTGAAAGGTGGAGGTGAAGTGAACTGTGGAAACTGTTTGAGGAAGAGCTCTATGGATATCTAACTTTTTTTGTATAATTAAAAAATCCTATCATAATACTGAACTGCTTTGCTTTGATACACACCACTTGGCTGATAAGGTACAAGATACATCATGATGTATCGTGGTTGTGTGTTGTTGGACCATGTGTGGTTTTCATGACGGCATGTTGTGGCCATGACGATGAGTGGTTTCAATGACGGCATGTTGTTTCCATGAAGACATGTGGTTGCCATGACGGCATGTTACATTACACTACATTACAGTCATTTAGCAAAGGCAAAGGCACCTAATTGACTATCGCTTGACCATCACACATATGAGACAAGTCAATGCTTTGGGTTAGGATAAGATCAGTAAAGACACATGGATCCTCGGACCACGACTTGGCCAGGTGAAACGTATTAAGAATCACAGGATACCCTTATTGTCCTAGGTCCCTTTGGACCTCTTCCTGTGACCCCTATGTCATGTTGTTAAAGGATGTCCTTGGCACCGTTTACACAAACAAGAAGCACAGTAAAAACACAGCATACTGACATACTGTGCTTGTTTTTCTGGTTATTATTGGCCGTCTCAGCACATGCAGTTGTACATGTATTTATACTGACTGAAAACAATAGGGTTACATTATCGTTTGAAATTGATAGTCTGAAGTCGTATACATCTTAAAATACATTTGAGTTGTCATGTTATACAAAATAAAATAGGTTTTGCGTTGTAAGGTTAAGCAAGACGTAATGCAGGTTAAATTGCTCATGGTCGGTTGATTAGATTAGATTAAAATGTATGAGTGCAAATGTTGCAGTAAAGTGCATGGTGATATATCATTTACAGTTTACAGTGGCTAAAAGACAGTCTAATATAGGTATAAAGTTATAAGATGACTTATAGAGTATGTATGAGATATGTGCATAATAATAGGTGTATATATACAGTATATACAGCTAAGTATACAAGTATTCAACAGGTAGTGTTTATATAGTGTAATCCGTCCCTGATTACACTATATACACACTACCTGTTTATATACCTCTGATCGGATTCATAATCGCATACCCCTATCAGAGGTATGCGATTATGAATCCGATGATCTGTCCTAAAACGGGGCGTCACACACCGTCGCCTCACAACCGGAAGGTTGCTGGTTCGATCCCCGCCTCCTCCTATCAAAAGCTGTCGAGGTGTCCTTGAGCGAGACCCCCTAACCCTAACTGCTCCTGACCTGCTGGCTGTCTCCTTGCATAGCTGACTCCGCCGTGGGTGGTTGAATGTGTGTATGAATGGGTGAATGTGTGACTTGATATGTAAAGCGCTTTGAGTAACCATTGGTTAGAAAAAGCGCTATATAATGCTATATAAATGTCCATTTACCAAAACGGAGTTTGGTTGAGTAAAGTTAAAGCGGCACGATCACCTGGTCTCTGTGTGTTAATATAAAAGTGCAAACTAGTTGATTCCTCCATCCTTTAACTCCTCCCCTTTAGCGTCTGACGTCGTTGTTGTTGTCAGGGGTAACAGGAGAGCGACGCCGCTGAGCGACGCGGCTTCAACGTTTAGTGGATTAATGGTATTTAAAATCAAAATAAAGGCGAAGACGGTCCGCAGGTAGGTCATTATTTAGTGGTTTATTATTATTATTATTATGATGATGTGCACTCAAATAACTGTTAGCTTTGGCTAACCATTGCTACCATGCTAACATCATAGAACATCAATGGATCAATGTAAAGGTTTTCTAGATTTACACAGCAAGTGTATTACTAGTATATACTATAAAGCTTTACTTTTAACTAACTGCCGGGATTTATTAACGTTATGTCTAGCCACAGTCTACATTGTATGTTTAGTTGTAATGCTTTTAAAGCTATTCAAATGGTACTTAACTTAAATGCTGACTTGTGTCAGCTAGTAAGAGAAGGACTTTGAATGCAATTAAGATGCAACTTTCTATACATCAAATTCATAACTGACAATGTACCAGTACACAACAATGTGCATTCATCAGCCACCCCTCAGCTCCGACATTGTGTCAATGTATGTGTGGACTTTCAAACTAATCTGGTACTAATGTAGTACCACATAGCACCGGTAGGGGACCCTGCTGCTGGCACTAATGTAGTAATACTGTTGTAGTGTTATATTGGTTGGCCTGCATTTACTTAATACGCCCTGTACTGTAAAGGCCTATATTGAGAGATTAAAAAAATTACTAATATGTTATGAATATGTTGTATTCAGAAAAATGAAACAAATGACTTTCCAGCTCCGTTGTAATTGCACTTTGCGTAATTGTCTTTACTTGTTGACTTTACTGTATATATTTGATACCTCCCCCTTATTAACAATTGCTGGATTATTATTTTTATTAACATTGTCATACATCAGATTTTTCAGATGGCAGTGTTCTTCGACCACCGCATCGAAGCCCCTCCCAGCAGCGGGGACCCCTCCCAGTTGGCATGGCACCCTAGGCACCCCATCCTGGCCATCGCCTCCAGCAGCTCCACGTCCACGTCTGGAGGCAACGTGGACCTCTACCTGGAGCAGGTGAAAACACTGACGACCAGCCAAAAGATGACTTGTGTCAACAACATACGACTACCATGTGTAACTGTACTCTGCTAGATTGTATGAATGGATGATCGTCTTGTTTAATACTCGGTTGGTGTTGATGGGATTGTGTAGTGGCAATATTTGTGAACGCTATAGTAATTTTTATATTGCCAAGCATGGTGCATGTCTAATACCTTTTTCTCTATGGAAGTATCTTGACTATATATATTTAGCTTTTTTCTTTATGAAGGTCGGACGGAATTTGGAACTTGTTCCGTCCGACTTCGATAAAGAAAAAAGCAGAATATATATTCAAGATTCAAGATGTTTTTATTTGCAATATATATACATATATGAGACCCCAGATATAAAAACGACATACATGCTAACTACATACATACTATTGTCTGGTGATTGTGTTTCAGGGGGAGTTTGTGGAGAGCTGCCACGTGGAGCGTCCAGACAAGCAGGCAACAGCGCTGCGCTGGCACCCCATGAAGCCGGTGCTGGCACTGGGCTGGGAGAGCGGCGAGGCCCTGCTCCTCTCACACCCCTCTGGGGAGCAGAGTCCCCTGCCTAGCACACACACTGCTCCCATCACACTGCTGGAGTGGAGCTGCTCTGGTAGCCGCCTTGTCACCGGGGACCAGGTGAGAGAGAGAGAGAGAGAGAGAGAGAGAGAGAGAGAGAGAGAGAGAGAGAGAGAGAGAGAGAGAGAGAGAGAGAGAGAGAGAGAGAGAGAGAGAGAGAGAGAGAGAGAGAGAGAGAGAGAGAGAGAGAGAGAGAGAGAGAGAGAGAGAGAGAGAGAGAGAGAGAGAGAGAGAGAGAGAGAGAGAGAGAGAGAGAGAGAGATGGAACCCATGCTACACACGGAGAAGATCAAGATGTTTTTATTTACCATGTGTAACAAGTACAATGGAATGCTTTCTCCCCATTCAGTATAAGTCCAGCAGTATAAAATGATACCATATATATAACAACTATACTATACTATACAATGCCATAACCACACTATATGCAACCTACTATATACTATATATATAATATATACTATACTATATAAACACCACGATACTATAAAATACGATGCACAAAAGTGATAACATACATAGGGGAGGTGTAGTAGGAGAAGATAGAACCTCACAGAGAGAGAGGACGCTGGCACGCTTTGGTTGCCGCTTCTCCCTCCGTCTAACCTCCGTCCAGCTACAGTATCTGGATTACCATTTCTTGGATTAACATCAATTACCATCTGTTTTGCGACTGTCAATCTTGGATTACCATCTGCCCTCAACAAACACTCGGCCACCGGCCCAGAACTCACCTGTATCCAGCCGGACTTCTATTCCACCACCGCTCGCTGGAAGGTAGACCCCGGACAGGCTTCCACCTGTCCCGGTGCGGTTAGCCCATGTCTGGCTGGGACCGCTGCCTTCCACAACCCCCGAAGATCACCGCCGCACCCGCGGCTGAAGGCAGACCCGGCAGGCCTCCACCTGTCCCGGTCCTGTTTTCACCATGGCACTGCGTTACACAGCGGCGCAGCTCCTCCTGCTTAACCATCGATCGCCTCCTCCCGCGCAACTCATCTCAGCAATAAAAGACTTCGGACTGCTACAACGCCACCGCTACATCCACAGAAGCTCCCGTCGCAAGTTTTTCTATAAATCCACCGCCATAAACATTATCCCATCTCTCTGCTCCAATTTAGAAAGCCCCCGCACTTCCGCCTCCCGTCATCACAACAACTCACGTCATCAGATCAATCCCCACGTGAACCCCTTAAACCTCCGCCCACTACCCACTTCCGCCAACTCAACTTCAAAACAAAAGTCCCTGAAATTCACCCTGTTTAACACAAGATCCCTCAGCAATAAAAGTCTCATTCTCAACGAGCTCATTATTGACAATAAACTGGACTTCCTCTGCGTAACTGAAACATGGCAACAGCCACTGGACTACTTCTACCTCAACCAAACTACACCCCCAGGATACAGCTATCTGGAAAAACCCCGCCAGGACGGTCGTGGTGGTGGAATAGCTGTATTTCACCACCAGTCAATCACTACAACTGCACTATCCCTCCCCACCCCTCCCTCATTCGAACACCTCACTTTTAAATTACCTGGTCCCAAACCCCTGGTCACTGCCGTCATCTATCGCCCCCCCTCCAAGCCAATCCCAGAATTTCTCTCTGACCTATCTGAATTCTTAACCCAGCTCTTTGCCATTTCACCATCTGTACTGCTGCTCGGCGACTTTAACATCCACGTCGACTCCATAACCTGCACCCACACCACTGAATTCATGGACATCTTAGATTATTTTAACATCACCCAACACATTGATTTCCCCACCCATAACAAAGGACACACCCTCGACCTAGTCTGCACCTCTGGCATCTCCATTAACAACCTCTCCACCACCGACCTCACCATCTCTGACCACCTAGCCATCACCCTAGACGTCAACATCCCCCCCCTCCCCGTTAAACAGCAACGCACCATATCCTTTCGAAACCTCAAATCCATCAACCTTCCCTCCCTCTCTGCTGCCCTAACCAACGCCATTTCCAACACCATCCCCACCCCGAACGTCTCCCCCACTGACCTAGTCAACTTCTACAATAACACACTCTCATCCTGTCTTGATGACATCGCCCCCATCAGAACCAAACTCGTCTCCTTCACTCACTCCGCCCCCTGGTACACTAGCGAACTCCGTCACCTCAAAACTCAGGGCCGCCAACTGGAACGCTTATCCAAAAAAACCGGACTCACCATTCACCTCGATGCCTACAAACTTCACCAACAACAATATACAGAAGCACTCAATCACGCACGATCCTCCCACTACTCCTCCATCATCCGTACCGGCTCCAACAACCCCAGAACACTCTTCTCCACCATAAACAAACTGCTCAAACCCATAGACACTACCAGCAATTCCTTCACCACCAGCACCTGCAACTCCTTCCTGTCATTCTTCCAGACTAAAATTGACAACATCCACACACAGCTAGCTGCCTCCGCCCCCTCCTCTCCTCCCGGTTTTCAGCCCACCGACCCCCCCCCTCCACTCCATCCACTTTCATCTTTCACCCCCATCACCGAATCCGACCTACTCTCCTTAGTCACTAGTATGAAACCCACTACCTGTGCCCTTGACCCCATCCCCTCTTCCCTCGTTAAGGACTGCCTCCCCTCACTCTCCCCACTCATCACTACCATCATCAACTCCTCCCTGGCCATCGGCTCCGTCCCCCCCTCACTCAAGCTTGCTACCATCACCCCCATACTGAAAAAACCCGGCCTTGACCCCGGTAACCCCATCAACTTCCGTCCTATTTCCAACCTCCCCTACACGTCCAAAATGCTCGAACGTGTCACCGCTTCACAAATTAAAGCCCACCTTGACACAAATAACCTTCACGAACCCTTCCAGTCCGGCTTCCGCACTAGACACAGCACGGAAACCGCCCTCCTCAAGGTTACCAATGACATACTTCTCTCTGCCGACTCCGGCTCCCTCACCATCCTCATCCTCCTCGACCTCACCGCTGCCTTTGACACTATAGACCACTCCATCCTCCTCTCCCGCCTCCAGCACTTCATTGGTATCACCGGCACCGCCCTCTCCTGGCTCACCTCCTACCTCTCCGACCGCCACCAATACATCTCCATCAATAACTGTCAATCCTCCACTGCCCCAGTCACTCACGGTGTCCCCCAGGGTTCTGTACTTGGTCCCCTACTCTTTATCATATACATCCTTCCCCTCGGTCAGATCCTTCGCCACCACGGGCTCCGCTTTCACTGTTATGCCGACGACACTCAGCTATATCTCTCCGCCAAAGCTATCACCCCAGCCACCCACGCCACCCTCTCCGCCTGCCTCAGTGACATTAAAACCTGGATGCAAACAAACTTTCTCAAACTCAACAGCAATAAAACAGAAATCCTTATTATTGGCCCTACCTCCCTCACCCGCTCTGCACAAAATTTCACCCTTAACATAGACGGCTCCATCATCACCCCCTCCACCCAGATCCGCAACCTCGGCCTCATCCTCGACCCCACCCTCTCTTTCCTTCCCCATGCAAATCACATCACCAAAACCGCTTTCTTCCACCTCCGGAACATTGCCCGCCTCCGCCCCTCCCTATCCTTCCCTGCTGCTGAAACCCTCATCCACGCATTCATCACTTCCAGACTCGATTATTGCAACAGCATTCTGTATGGCTCAACTCACAAAATCATACATAAACTCCAATATGTCCAGAACTCTGCCGCCCGCCTCCTCACCTCCACCCGCCGCCGAGACCACATCACCCCTGTCCTACACAACCTCCACTGGCTCCCAGTCAAACACCGGATACATTTCAAGATTCTACTCCTCACCTACAAAGCCCTCAATAACCAGGCCCCCCCCTACCTCTCCCACCTCCTCCCCCGCCACGTCCCCACCCGCAGCCTCAGGTCCGGAGACACTAACCGCTTGACGATCCCCAGGACCAATCTCCGGACCTGGGGCGACCGGGCCTTCTCCGTGGCCGCACCCACCCTCTGGAACGCTCTCCCCATCAACATCCGCCAAGCACCCACCTTATCATCCTTTAAACAGGCCCTCAAGAGCCACCTCTTCAACCTCGCCTTCACCCAGTAACCTCCACTCCTCACCTCCACATCCCACTGTCCCCACCATGTATGTCAATGTTTGTAAATGTGTGCAAAGTTTGTAAAGCGGCTTTGGGTACTCAGAAAAGCGCTATATAAAATAAATGTATTATTATTATTATTATTATTATAACAATAAAACAATAAAGTGTCTGACGGATGATACAGTATTGTAGTGCAGCAGCATCATGAATACAGTGCACTGCAACCAGTTTAATGTGGTGTGTTAGTTGTAGATGGGCGTGTTGGTGGTCTAGAAGCTGGACTGTAGATCCAGTGTGAAACCAGTTTGATGTGGTGTGTTTAGATGGGCGTGTTGGCGGTCTAGAAGCTGGACTGTAGATCCAGTGTGAAACCAGTTTGACGTGGTGTGTTTAGATGGGCGTGTTGGCGGTCCAGAAGCTGGACTGTAGATCCAGTTTGACGTGGTGTGTTTAGATGGGCGTGTTGGCGGTCCAGAAGCTGGACTGTAGATCCAGTTTGACGTGGTGTGTTTAGATGGGCGTGTTGGCGGTCCAGAAGCTGGACTGTAGATCCAGTTTGACGTGGTGTGTTTAGATGGGCGTGTTGGCGGTCCAGAAGCTGGACTGTAGATCCAGTGTGAAACCAGTTTGACGTGGTGTGTTTAGATGGGCGTGTTGGCGGTCTGGAAGCTGGACGCCAGAGGACGTCTACAGGGAAACCACCTGGTGAAGCACGACTACACTAAAGCTCTGAGCTGCTGTATCTTCAGAGCCCCGCCCCCTGGAGAGTACGTAAAACAAAAAACCACACACACTGGGTCACTCACTACATCCCTTGTGTTGAATGTGTGTCAAAAGATCTCACATACAGTATATATTGCTTAAAGGCCTTCTATGAATGTATTATGGTATGTGCGGTGTCTCAGAGGTGTTGAAGTGGTATTAGGGTAGATTGTGTATGTGTACATTGAGGTACATGGTACATGACAATGCACCTTTTGTATGGAAATACATTTCAAATTTGTATATATTTGCAACACAATACGAATATATATATATATATATACAGTATGTGTGTATATATATATATATATATATATATATATATATATATATATATACATACCATTTTTATATGGACGATATTTAACCTGTTTATTTAGTTTAGCTTAGTTTTTCAAATATATGTTTTTTTTCATTGTTGTTTTTAGGAGTGTCTGTACAATTTAAAATTGATGTCAATAAAGTCTGATTCTGTGTGTTTTTGTTCCAGGGACATATTGGCGGTATTGGCTCGAGCAGCGGTCAGCGGAGATGAGAGAGCGCTAGATCAGTTCACCTGGGGGAGGAAGGGGCGGTCGAGGAGAAGCCTGAAGAGCAGCCAGCAAGAGGGCCTGGTGTTCTACGTCAGCACTGTGGACGGTGGGCACAGCATGACACACAACTATATACAATGCACACTATACATAACCAAACACAAGATTAGTGTTGTATGTTTGAACCTTGTGTGTGTGTGTGTGTGTGTGTGTGTGTGTGTGTGTCTCTGTCTGTGTCTGTGTCCGTGTGTCTGTGTGTGTGTGTAGGCAAGGTGCACAGTGTGGATGAGCGCGGCAGGACAGCTGTTCTGTTGGAAGTGGACAGCCCTGTCCAGAAGCTCTTCTACCTGGAGAAAAGAGAGGCGCTGGCTGTGGTCACAGAGAGCCTCACCCTGTCGCAGTACACCCTGGGGCCAGAGGGGGGCGCCCAGGAGCTCATGAAGGTCAGACTACTATGACTGGTGTATTGTGTCGTTTATCCAAAGTGACTGGATACAGGTCATTAAGGAGCAGGCAGGGGGGTTCATCCACTCAAATATGCTGACAGATTAGGCTGTGCACATGGGGGATGAAACCCAGAAAGTAAAGCACACACATAGACATCTCTATCTGTTGGACATTAAAGGTTCTTATTATTATTCTTTAGTTATTCTGAAAATGTTTCTCTGATAAATACAGCAAAGAAAGGCTAATCAAGGGGGCTGAAAGGGCAGAATCAAATTAAAAAATATCAAAGAACACAATCTAGGTTTCCTGGGAGAGGCAGTTTTGTGAGGATGAGATGGACTGGTTTTTTGGAGCGATGAAAGTGAATATGGGATGCGCTGTTATTTTGAAGTGATGATAGTGAGGATGAGATGCCCTGTTATTGTGAAGTTATGAATGTGAGGATGAGATGCCCTGTTATTGTGAAGTTATGAATGTGAGGATGTGATGCACTGTTATTTAGAAGTGATGAGAGTGAGGATGGGATGCCCTGTTATTTGGAAGTGATGAAAGTGGTGATGTGATCCACTGTTATTTTGAAGTGATGAGAGTGAGGATGTGATGCGCTGTTATTGTTCAGTGATGAAAGTGAGGATGTTATGCGCTGTTATTTTGAAGTGATGAAAGTCAAGATGTGATGCGCTGTTATTGTGAAGAGGTGCTGTGGTGGGCTGTTATTCTGAAGGGGTGCTGTGTGTCCAGGTGAAGCTCAGCGGTCAGAGTGGGCGGAAGGCCGATGTCATCTGGACTAACAGCGGTCTGCTGGTCACCGCCACTGGAGAACAGGCCATCAGGTCTGTACATTCATACAGGGGCAACACAGGTGTCGTAATAGTGTCTCTGTAACCAAACAGGACTGCTAGTTCTGCTCCAACATAATAGGAATGCTGGATCAGAAGTTCTGCTATAACATAGTAGGACTGCTGGATCAGAAGTTCTGCTATAACATAGTAGGACTGCTGGATCAGAAGTTCTGCTATAAAATAGTAAGACTGCTGGATCAGAAGTTCTGCTATAACATAGTAGGACTGCTGGATCAGAAGTTCTGCTATAACATAGTAGGACTGCTGGATCAGAAGTTCTGCTATAAAATAGTAAGACTGCTGGATCAGAGGTTCTGCTATACCATAGTAGGACTGCTGTATCCGGGATTAGTAATACAATGACGCCTCTGTGAAAAGGGTCTACAGTGTTGTGTTGTTGCAGGGTGTGGGATCTGCTGAGAGATGATAACTTCGTCCTCTCTCTGGATGAGGCTCTGGGCTTTGAGAGAGGAGAGCTCATCAACTGTGTTTCATACTGCAGTGGGAAAGGTAGGAGACACACAAACACATGCACACACACACACACACTTGCATGTACATTCTCACACACACACACACACACCACACACACACACACACCACACACCACCACACACACACACACACACCACACACACCACCTGCATGTACATTCTCACACACACACACACACACACACACACACACACACACACACACACCTGCATGTACATTCTCACACACACACACACACACACACACACACACACACACACACACACACACACACACACACACATGTTGAAAGCATACACACACACACACACATGCATGAATGTATGTATAATGTGTGTGTGTGTAGAGGTGCTGGCAGCAGGGACCAGTCTGGGCAGGGTTGCTATGTGGAGGATGACACTGCAGCCCAGCAATGGCAGGACTGATTCCAGGTTCTCCTGGAAACTCCAAACCCCCACCGAGATAGAGGGCACCATCACCCAGCTCCAGGTACTGACTGTCTCCCTGTCCCCCTGTCGGTCTGTCTTTCTGTCTCTCTGTCTGTCTGTCTTTCGGTCTCCCTGTAAGTCTACCTGTCTGTCTGTCTTTCTGTCTCCCTGTAAGTCTACCTTTCTGTCTGTCTTTCTGTCTCCCTGGAAGTCTACCTGTCTGTCTGCCTGCCTGCCTGCCTTCCTGACCCATCCCCCCTTTTCTCCCTGCCCCCCCCCCCCCCCCATCCGACCCCTCCAGTGGGGTTCCAGCCTGCACCTCTTGGCGGTGACCAGTGCGTCGTCGGGGGTGGTCATCCTCTGGGAGCACGTGATGCTGGCCCACTGCAGCCAGCAGGTGGCGGCGGTGCAGCTCTCCCCCTCCCAGCTCAGCGTTAGCCTCTCACCTGGTGACCCGCCACTCACCCTGCGCACCCACATACACATCAAGGGAGTCTGCGTCACCGCGGTAAGCACTCGCACTTTACCAGTACGTGTTACTATACCATACCGTGTTGTTCTTTGGGTCAGTGTTTCCTATTATCAATGAGCATCATTTAAGAGAACCCCAAAGCCTTAAAGGTGTTTAAGATTCTCAATGGTGTCGTGGGTTTACTTTGTGATGATGAATTGATGCTGGTAGTCGGTGCCTTAGGTCACGTACGTAAGCATGGAGGTAGACTGGAGGGAATGAGCGGTCGGTGTGTTTCAACAGGACTCTGTTACCGTGTGGAGCGGGAAGCAGGTCATTGTCCACGAGCTCTCGGGCGGGGAACTGCGTAGTGCAGGTACGTACGTACATGCTTCACACACACTAACCGTAGCCCTTTTTACACAGAGATCCCTCAATATTCCCATCAAGAAAATTGAATCAGAAGATGCAGTTTGACCAATGTTCATGTGAAGGGCTTAAGTTGTGGCCTTCATGACCAATGGCGACCAGTACGAGAAGGCGGGACATAAGGACAAATGTCAAAATAATGTAAAGTATTGCGACTGTAGGAAGCTAAATGCCGAATCATGGAAATTCTTGACAATTTAGAATTTAGGCCGGAGGTTTTTTTAGGTCCTAAAAAGAGGAAGTCTACCTAAAGCTGCCCAAAAACGTTTAACAACACTGACAAACTACGTGACTGTTTTCTAGACATGAATTATTATTATTATTATTATTAATATATACTGTGTGCATTATGCCATATTTCATATTAAACACTGTTACACGGCTGTTTTACTGATCGACAAATGCACAGAGTGCCGGGAAAGTCCTACTGCACCAGACAGACACCAGACAGACGCAGTTGAGATTCATTTATTTGTATTTCTTTGTTGGCACGTTGGTCCGTGCATTGAAAGAGATGTTCAATTAAACACAAACTCTTAAAGATATAATTTCCTTATTATTCCTCAAAGTGTACTTGTACTTTTACCTGAACTTTGTACTCTTACCTGAACTTATTGTGGTTTTACCTGAGTTCAGTTCAGTGGTTCAGTTCTTGGAGACTTGTTAGGAATAAAATGCACTTTTGACTTCTGGTGACGAGATGTTCTCTTACCTTCCTTTGTTGAAACACACTATTGTAAGTCGCTTTGGACAAAAGCGTCTGCTAAATGACTGTAATGCAGTGGTGAAGCGTCAGGGCCTTCAAGGTATTCAGAGAAGACCCTGGAACTCTCAGATGAAACAAAAAAAATCTAATTAATTGTATTAATAAAATGTAATACAATTTAATCACATTTAAATAAAATGAATAAATGAGAATGGTATCTGTGTTGTTATCTGTTATATTACAGTGTTACGTTGATTTGTTTGTCTTTCTCGGTCCATGTACTACGCATTTGAGTGGTTTTGTGTTGCAACCAATCAGATATTTTTCTAGGTTGCTGGGAAGAATATCCTTCAACCAAAGTATTCCCGCTGACTTTGGCCCTTAGACTGAATGAGAGCGTACGTTTGGATTGACAATTTGATCAACCAATCATATAGTGATTTGTAGCCAATGGGCGTATTCTTTCAGATTTCCCCACAGCTCAATAGGGAGCTAGAAGGTCTACTGGCTGGAGCGAGAGTGGATCTAGCGTAGTGCTACGTTGTTTCTACGTAGGATTTACGTCAAAATGGCGAAGGCGAAGATGATGGGCTGTTACTTCACTACATGGACACTGCTTTACCAACTATGGTATCCTTGGAAATTGGCTGCGACAATCTTATCTGCCTAAATGAGATAAGGCATAAAGTGACTGCAGTCTACAGCAGGGGTTCCCAAAGTGGGGGTCCCCGAGGAGGGGGGGGTCGCGGGACCCCGAGGGGGGGTCCCGAGATGATTTCAGAATCCTCTTGATGTGACCCATGAGGTTTATTTTTTTTAAATTTTATTATTATTATTTTTTATCATTAGTATTACGGTATTATTATTATTATTATTGTTAATAATAACGTGAGTGACAAATAAAGGAATTCTGATTCCCACAGATTCACGACAGTATCATCATTGAAAAAAAGCCACACACAATGTTCGCGATCGCTATTACCCCCCCCCCCCCCCCCCCCCCCTCCCGTTTGACTTCGCGATGTCCGCGATCGCGATTACCCCACCCCCGTCGGACGGTGATAGGGGGGGGGGGGGTGTCTGTTATTTTGGGGGTCGCGGGCTGAAAAGTTGGGGAACCCCTGGTCTACAGAAGGTCCTGTTGGGATAGACACGCTTCGCCACTGCTGTAATGTAATGTAAAAAGTGTAAAGCTCTGCACTACCATTGCATCTTTGTAGGGGTGTTGACGGTGCACTAGGGGATGTACCATTTTGGTGGCGCTGATTTTCATTATTATAGTGCAGAAAAACAACAACATTTTCTCTCCTTCACTCTCCAGGTGTGTTCCAGTGTGACTCTCAGGTCTTAGCGGTGCAGGCTGACAACATCTACACTGTGGAGCCTAACAGGGTGCAGGTCCGCACGCCACAGGTCGGTAGTTACACACACACACACACACACACACACACACACACACACACCACACACACACACACACACACACACACACACACACACACACACAACACGTGCATAAAAAAATAGTGCAAAAATAGTGTCACTCTGACTCTAGCTACGTCCCAGTATTTGTGGGGACCTGTGTGTATTTGTGGGGACTTGTGTGTATTTGTGGGGACCTGTGTGTATTTGTGGGGACCTGTGTGTAATTGTAGTGACTTGTCTGTCATTTTGGGGACCTGTGGGGACTTGTCTGTAATTGTGGGGACTTGTGTGTATTTGTGGGGACCTGTGTGTATTTGTGGTGACTTGTCTGTAATTGTGGGGACTTGTGTGTATTTGTGGGGACCTGTGTGTATTTGTGGTGACTTGTCTGTAATTGTGGGGACTTGTGTGTATTTGTGGGGACCTGTGTGTATTTGTGGTGACTTGTCTGTAATCGTTGGGACCTGTGGGGGCCTGTGTGTATTGGTGGGGGCCCGTGTGTATTGGTGGGGGCCCGTGTGTATTGGTGGGGGCCCGTGTGTATTGGTGGGGGCCTGTGTGTGACCTGCTGGTTGTCATGGTCCTGCAGGGCACGGTGAAGCAGCTGCTGGCGTTCTCCGAGGCCGAGGGGAACCCCGTGCTGCTCAGCGTGTGCCAGACGTACCTGGCCGTCGCCACGGATACCGCACACGTCAAAGTCTTCGACCTCACCAGACGGTACCGGATTTGGCCTTTTCATCTTGAATGTTAAATGACATTGATACAATATTATAGGCGGCAGTATAGCTCAGTCTCCTGGGACTTGGCTTGGGAACTGGAAGGTCGCCGGTTCAAGTCCCCAAAACACCTGGGCACTGCCGAGGTGCCCTTGAGCAAGGCACCAGACCCCTACCTTATATACAGCTCCCCGGGCAGGGTATATAAAAATAGCTGCCAAATGCTCCTCATACCAGGATGGGTTAAATGCAGAGAAACTGATTTCACTGTGTGTTTACGTGTGTGCGACCAGTAAAGAGGATTCAATCCTCCTGATTTAGATTTAGATGTAGGGCAGTGTTTCTCAAAGGCTGGGTCGCGACCCACGGGTGGATCACACTGGATTTTAATTGGGTCGCCAAAAAAAAAAACTTGCAAAGTTGCCGTTTCTACCTATTGGATTATTGCTCCTAGCCTCTCACACATCTTGCGGACTCACATTATATTATTACCCAAGGCAGAAGCCTAGTGTGTGTGTGTGTGTGCAGCGGAACGTGGTCTGGCTGTGCAAGTCAAGATTTGCACCCCTGATTCGGTTCCTGTTTTCTCATTATTTTTCAACATTTTTCAGTCAACTCAAAAGCTTAATATCCTTTTTCTTGACTGAAAATGCACCATGAAGCTCCTTCCATGGTTATTATGGTAAAGCACTCCTTCCATGGTCATTATGGGATAGAGCTCCATCATTATACTAGCACATTATACTAGTACAGAATCCATAGGGGATTTCCCATGATGTGTGTGTGTGTGTGTGTGTGTGTGTGTGTGTGTGTGTGTGTGTGTGTGTGCAGAGAAGCCAAAGCCCACTGCAATGCCAAGAACCTGACTGAGCTCATCCCCAACCTGGGAGCTCTGCACTCTGTGAAATGCAACGCCAGCGGCAGCCAAGTCAGCCTCCTCATCACTCAGGTATGTACTAGACATAGTGCAGGTGATGTAATATACATAATAAGGTGATGTGTGAGTACAAATGTACTCCTTGTAAGTCGCTTTGGATAAAAGCGTCTGCCAAATGTCCTAAATGTAAATGAAATGTAAATGTGATGTAAAATACCTAGTGCAGGTTATGTAATAGACATGATAAGCTGATGTGTAGCACTGCGGTGTTGTAACAGAGGTCCATTGCAGGTGAACGGACGCCCAGACCGCAAGGTGTATGTGTACGACGTGGAGATGGACACACTGCTTCACTTTGACTTCTTCATGGGACGGCCACTCAGCAGCCTGTCCCAGGACGGCGAACGGTAACCCCGGAGCAGAGCACTCTCAGCCTCACAGTGAGGGGTTCAATTCCCCACCTGACTTGTGTGGATGGAACCAACCATGTGGTTTAAATTTATTGGCAGCAGTATATGTATATGTGTGTATGTTTGCTGTGTGTGTGTTCCAGGCAGCAGCCTCAGATTCCAGAGCTGAGCGCCCGGTGTCCCGTGTCCCACTTCTGGGACGAGAGGGGAGACGAGGCCCGACTGTTGGTCTGTGAGGCGGTTCCCGTTGAGGCTGAGTCTGCCACAGCATCTGACCAGGACATGGTACCCCCCCCCCCCCCACACACTGCTACTCCTTGCCACTCCTTACTGGTCTTACTAGTCTGTTGTTTTGTACCATCTCACCAGGACATGGTGCACACCTTACTGGTCTAGACTTACACCATCGTGGAGTGACCTTGACCTAGTGTCTCCTGTGTTCTCCTCCCAGGCAGACGTGTCTGTGGTGACCTTCTTCTGCACCCAGGAGCACGGCCTCCTCCTCCACGACGTCTTCTCCAAACCCCCCGGCCTCCAGGGTCTACTGGGCCTCTACGTTCCCCACTACTACTTCTCACGAAAGGTAGTGCCGCGATGCACCCTGGTACCAGCCACACACACACACACACACCGACCAAGCTACTGTTTTAATATGGAACCCTGGCCTGAAATTAGTTTTTATAATTTATCCGCCATTGGCCATTCAAGATTCAAGAACTGCATTTGTCTCATACACATGCAGGATGTGCAGTGAAATGAAAGTGGCAGGACCTTACAGAAATAGTGCAAAACATTGGAAAATTGAAACTGCAATAAATGATGTATGAAGTAAGTATATACAAAAATGAAACTATCCAATCAGAGGCCGGGGAAGATGTGGGGTCCATGTTGGTACAAGAGCCAGGGCCCTAACCCCAGGACACCGGGGTTAGCACCCTTCTCTAGTGATGAGTGGTACAGACCCAGGAGTTAGCACTCTAATCTAGTGATGAGTGGTACAGAGCCAGGACACCGGGGTTAGCACCCTACTCTAGTGATGAGTGGTACAGAGCCAGGACACCGGGGTTAGCACCCTACTCTTGTGATGAGTGGTATAGACCCAGGAGTTAGCACCCTACTCTCGTGATGAGGGGTACAGAGCCAGGACACCGGGGTTAGCACCCTACTCTAGTGATGAGTGGTACAGAGCCAGGACATCGGGGTTAGCACCTTACTCTTGTGATGAGTGGTATAGACCCAGGAGTTAGCACCCTACTCTCGTGATGAGGGGTACAGAGCCAGGACACCGGGGTTAGCACCCTACTCTAGTGATGAGGGGTACAGAGCCAGGACACCGGGGTTAGCACCCTACTCTTGTGATGAGTGGTATAGACCCAGGGAGTTAGCACCCTACTCTCGTGATGAGGGGTACAGAGCCAGGACACCGGGGTTAGCACCCTACTCTAGTGATGAGTGGTACAGAGCCTGGACACCAGGGTTAGCACCCTACTCTAGTGATGAGTGGTACAGAGACACCAGGGTTAGCACCCTACTCTAGTGATGAGTGGTACAGAGCCAGGACACCGGGGTTAGCACTCTGCTCTAGTGATGAGTGGTACAGAGCCAGGATACCGGGGTTAGCATCCTACTCTAATGATGAGAGGGATGACCACCACCTACCACCTAACCAGCACCAACAGGTCTCCCATCAAAGTTTGGACCAGACTAGCCCTGCTTAGCTTTAAGAGGAACCAGCAGTGCTAGGTAGGTAGCCATGGTAGCCTGTTTGCCCCATTTTAAATGTAATACTTTACAAGGAAGCGCCTCAAAGCAACTACTCAAAACGACTGGGACTATGGGAGGAGAGGTTAGGCAGGAACCAGGTAAGGGTTGCTTGTAAGATCCTCTGGGATGTCTTTGAGCATGGCACTCAACTGCTCTCGCTGAGATGGTGAGTCAGTACAAGCTATTGTACATATGCATGCTATAAACGCACTTTATGCCGTTTGTATTTCAGCTAGTGATGTTAAATGTTACTGTGTGTGTGTGTGTGTGTGTGTGTGTGTTTTCTGTCAACACACACCCAGCTGTTATTTTGGAGAGGTGGTGTCTTTCTGCCAGAAGTAAGTTCTTGTGGCTGTTGTATCCCATAAGCCCTAACCCTTCTGCCCCAGCCCTCAGTGTGGTGTCAGTGTTCCCTTGTGTCTTGTGCTGCCTCTCCACCAGACCTGGTGAGACCTGGTGAGACCTGGTTTGGTAGACCTACCCATCCTCCTTTAAAGGGCCCCTATATGTCACCACCAGGCGCGATGTAGATTACTACATTACATTAGTGACATCACAAGTGTCCACTATGTTGTGTGACTTCTGAGGTCATTTTTCATGAACGTTTACAGTGGAGTTTACTGTGAATTGTACAGTGCTACTTTTAGTCGTTGCTATTTGTTTAACACTCATTAATTAACATTAAACTGGATTTGCACAAAACAGCTTCATGGGCATGTCTCCATGTAGTCTACAAAACACTGAGGGCCATCAATAAAGTTCTGTTCACTAAGCTGCAAAGATGTCAGGCTTGTTCGCCTTCTGCCGCATCCTGTCTGTCTCAACATCGGCTGCCTCCGGTAGTTCAGGAAGAGGGAAGAGGCTCAGTGGGAACCTCGGGAAGTCCTCTGCGTGAGCGATATCTTCAAGCTCGGCGGGATCTTTGTCTTCCCTGCGTCAAACGTACATCTGGGTGGACACACACTAGACCGGTGATGTCACTGACGTGCTGGAAATGACTTGTGATGACTTTTGAATATTCACAGAAAGGTATTTGTCTTTTGAATTTCAATTCAACCCATGGCTAGATGAGAGGATAGGATGCCCTGTGCGTCACTAGCTTATTCCAGGATATCCCATAGCTCCTTTGTTGGAAGACGGCCCACCTAGGGGCACGTCTTGAGTGTGGTCTCCTCTGGAAGGTGGTTCGATCCCAAATGTACACAGCCTTACCTGTTGGCATCCCTATGAGAAACATGCCCGTATCCCGTAACCTGCACCTTAACAACGTGCACCTGAATTCACCCAGTAACCGAGACAAACGCATCTGCTAAATGACCGAATCATGTATAGTTTAGTTTAAGTACAATCTCGAGTAACCCTATTGGTCGTCCCCAGCCCGAAGAGAGCGGCCTGGCGGTGGAGGCGGAGGCGCCGGCCCCCCCTGCGGCAGCCGGCCTGCCCCCCCACATGGTATCCAGACGGCCCCTGAGGGACTTTGTGGGTCTGGAGGGCTGTGACAAGGGCACGCGAGATGCCATGCTGAACTTCAGCTTCTACCTGACGGTGGGCAACATGGACGAGGCCTTCAGGTCCATCAAGCTCATCAAGAGGTGAGAGGCCCTTTAAACAATCAAGTCAGTCAGTCAATTGATCGATGGATCAATACAAAAAGTTCTCGATTCTGTATTGTATGGACCATTCTCAAAGTATATAGGTTTTAATGCATCCACCAATAACAAAATGTTTCTTTGCATATTCTATGTATGGTAATCTTTTCCGACGTCAATAAAATGGCTTCTTTAGCACTTCTCCCGATGACAATGACACAGGGTGATGAGGAATCCGGTTTATTGCAGAGTTTGTAGAGGAATGACGAAAGAGCACGGTTCTTTATTACCAAGGACCCACAGGTGTGCAGCCTCACCCAGCCCCAGACTTTAATCAGTCTGACTGGGGCCAGATGAGGCTGCTTCAACCAAACTCTTTATCAGTCTGACTGGGGCCAGATGAGGCTGCTTCAACCAAACTCTTTATCAGTCTGACTGGGGCCAGATGAGGCTGCTTCAACCAAACTCTTATCAGTCTGACTGGGGCCAGATGAGGCTGCTTCAACCAACTCTTATCAGTCTGACTGGGGCCAGATGAGGCTGCTTCAACCAACTCTTATCAGTCTGACTGGGGCCAGATGAGGCTGCTTCAACCAAACTCTTTATCAGTCTGACTGGGGCCAGATGAGGCTGCTTCAACCAAACTCTTTATCAGTCTGACTGGGGCCAGATGAGGCTGCTTCAACCAACTCTTTATCAGTCTGACTGGGGCCAGGTGAGGCTGCTTCAACCAAACTCTTTATCAGTCTGACTGGGGCCAGATGAGGCTGCTTCAACCAAGCTCTTTATCAGTCTGACTGGGGCCAGATGAGGCTGCTTCAACCAAGCTCTTTATCAGTCTGACTGGAGCCAGGTGAGGCTGCTTCAATAAGACTCTTAATCATTCTGACTGGGGCCAGGTGAGGCTGCTTCAGCCAGCCACCGACCACACACACCACCTAGGCAGCAGAGGGCAACCACATGGTGACTGCAGCAAAAAAAGTAATGTGAATGAAACATGTGAATGAGACTTGTACACACACACACACACACACACACACACACACACACACACACACACACATACACCCTGGGAGTCAGACCCTGAGGTCTGCTACTGCTTCTGCTGTTGTTTACCATGGCCTGCTTTGTGTGTGTTCTACCACACATAAATGGGTTACAGAGAGGATGTGCTTGTTCCCTTCCTGTGTGTGTGTGTGTGTGTGTGTGTGTGTGTGTGTGTGTGTGTGTGTGTGTGTGTGTGTGTGTGTGTGTGTGTGTGTGTGTGTGTGTGTGTGTGTGTGTGTGTGTGTGTGTGTGTGTGTGTGTGTGTGTGTGTGTGTGTGTGTGTGGGTTTCTGGGTTTCTGGGTCTGCATGATTGTATGTATGAAAGATGTGTAATGTAAGATTATGCAATATGATCTTTAGAAGAATACGTGATTCAGGACACGCTCTCAATCCCACTGCAGTACCCACCCCCCCCCCCCCTTTTGCACGTAGAAATCCGCTGAACACACAATACACCATCACACCGGACGGCCTGTTGGGATGATGTGATGACAGCTTCAGCCAGTTCCTCACTCACTGCTATTTATATTCCAGAACCTTCCTCTTTTCTTTTCCTTTTTTTCAAGAGGTAGGTATTGTGCCCGCTTCCTCCTCCAGGCCCCATCCCCCCCCCCCCCCCCCCCCCCGGCCTGTGAGATGATGCACTTCCTGTGTTGTGTCAGGCCTGTTGGTCCTGGTATCTTCTGGGACCCGTCTCCGCGGCAACGCTCTTTGAAAACTGCCAAGTGCTCTCACGTATTGGCGGTGGGGGCGGGGCCTGTGAACTCTTCCTGCACTCCGCACACACACCCACCACACACCACACACACACACACACCACACACACACACACACACACACACACACACACACTATATTCACTCCCACAGAGCTCTGATGTGGAGATGAATAGTAGCAGGGAGGCTCGTCTCCCACCTGCGGCGTGGCGCTACATGTCACCCTCTCTTCAACACACACAACACACTAATTATACTGCTCTGTACAATGCTTCCGAAATAGTGTATTAATAGCTGGTCTAATCAGCTGGAGTCATCATAGAGAGAAAGAGAAAGGGGGGGGGGGTTGGGTTCAGAACTAGTACTAGTCCAGGAGTAGTCCAGGTCTGAGTAACTCTGGTCTGTGGTCTCGTCTGTACATCCACTATGGAAAAACACCTGTATGTACAGTTCACAGCCCAGGGGTCTGCACATACACAGTATGGTGCGCACACACACACACACACACACACACGTGCGCACTGCCCTCACATCCAGAGGAATGTTGTTTCTGGGCCCTGGGCTGCTTCCTCTCATTCATGCTGGCCTTGACTGGGCTGACCGCCACTCCACTAATCCACTAAGAGTGTGTTTGGACTGGGGAACCATCAGGTAGTTCTATGAGTGTTTGCACTGAGGAACCTTCAGGTAGTTCTAAGAAACTACTCACTGTACTACTCACTCCGGTGAGAATTCTTGGTAGCAAAATTGTGTGTAGAACCAGGGAAAATATAAAATGAAAAACAACTGCCTGTGCTCGTCCATGAGATCATTTATTGATTTATTTGTAAGATATATTACATTATTTTCATGTGTGCCTATGTTGGCCGGTATGATTAGTTCATGTATAGTATGCTAACCATAACCTTAATAATACCAAAAATAATAATAGCACTATTCTTAATTTAAGTCCATGTACCACAAGCGAGCAGAAGTGAGTCATCACCAATAATGTGCTTCAATATCAAGGCAAGATATTCCATCCCAGAAATATGACCTATATACTTCTTAAAGAATTGACCCACTAACATGTCTTTTTTCGATTGGGTTGGTGATTGATTAGCTCCTTCAATCGCCTTCTGTTGTCACATTCTATCATCACAATCTGTGGCCTGGCCAGAAAGGTGGATCCTGATCGCCCAGCAAGTATTTGTTAATTACTAAAATATTGTATATCACTGTTTCTGTCTATAAACGTGTCAGATGGGATGAGTCCTGGGTTCAATGACACTGTTGAGGTATTTTGATATCTCTGTTTAGAAGCATGTCTCACATGTTTAAGTATGCATGCAAGTCATATTGGTATAATAAAAACTATGTTTGTAAAGTGAAGGGATGCTAGTCCTCTACAATATAACCTGACTCCATAGGAAGGGTAGCGCCAGCAGCAGGGGGGGGGGGGGTATATCTTTACATAAGCCTCAAGATCCAGCTTGATATTCACCTTCTCAGGGACTAAAGTCACGCTTCGTAGCCCGTAGCAGTCGTGTACTGTCGGGGCATTCAAAACCCGCCGGTAACCACTTGGTGAATCCAGTGCTGAATGCATACAGTTGAAAAGGGGTCAATTTGTTTTCCATCTTTGGTCCCGTTATCTTCATTTAAAAAAAGGTTTCCCTGAAGGAGAGCTCTACGTTGTCGCAACCTCACGATTGTTAACGCGGCCTTTAAGTCTCATTAAATACGGCTGTTCCTGCTCAGCAGGGCGACTCGACATAGTCGTTGTCCAGTCGAGGGTGGAAGGGCGCCGCCAAATTCTGGCTTATGATGATGACACTGGGCGCCAGGCAGTCGTCCCGGCGGTGCAGAATGTTCCAGATGAGCATGGCGGCGGCTAGCGTGGTGAGCAGGCAGGCGGCGATGTCCAGGTAGCAGGAGTAGGACAGGTGCGTGTAGGGCCCGATGCGGTAGAAAGTCACCAGGCCGATGACCAGCACGAAGCCTGGGGGAGGGAGAGCACAGGGGGGACATGGTTATCTATTTGCGGTTGGTGTCAACGGTTAGCATCATTAGTTAGCGCCATCAGCTGGCACCATCGGTTGGTTCCATCAGTTGGCGCCATCAGTTGGCGCCATCAGTTAGCGTCATCAGTTAGCTTCAGCAGTTAACATCATCAAAAAAAAGATATATACTATATATATATACATATATATATATGTATATATATATAGTCCTAGAGTCCTCTTTATTGGTCACATACATTTAAATACACTTAAAATTAGAAATTAGTTTCTCTGCATTTAACCCATCCTACTATTAGGGGCAGTGGGCAGCGATTGTCTATACAGTACTCAATTAGCGTAATCTGCTGGCACACATTTTGTGTCAATAAAGGACATCTGATTATTAGCTTTAGCTAACAGTTAGCAGTTAGCCTCAACTCAGTTTGCTTCATCACATCTTTCGACATCACAGTTGGCTTCAACACATAGTTTAACATCACAGTTACACAGCGACAACCATCGTTTTTACTGTGGGACACTGAAAGCTGGTGGTCTATGTTGTTGCTGCTGACAATCTCCATGACAACATGTGTCCAGCGGTGTTGTTCGAACACACCTATCTCCTGTCTCTCTTTCCTCAGAGACCAAACTTCCAAAATGTTCCTCCTGCTGGTCTATTAACACAGCACCTCCGCTTTCTTTGAAACCCCATTCCATCCTGCAAGGTGAACCTGACTTAACATGCACAAGTACAGACAGTCCAGACGGACAGACAGTCAGTCAGTCAGTCTCTGGTACCTGCTGCTTGTGCTGACCTCACTCGTACCGTAAGAAAAATCTTTCTGATTGAATCTTTCTGATTGAGCTCTGATGGGAGCTGTGAATGAATGAGCAGGACTTCTCCGTGGGGCCTTCTCGTGAATTCCCCCTACTCCTGTTCCTCCTTAGAGCGGAGCCAGTCTGCGCTCAACAATAACACGCGCACCAAGCGTTTAGAACGCTTCACAATGGTGTAAATAAAGAGAACGAAAATACCCCTGGAAGAGAGGGGATGTTTGCCCTTCAGGAAGTGAATCAGTGTGTTTCCTGTAGCTCCACTGTGGGGCAGCACTGCTGGGAGACTCTTCTCTCTGTGCTTCAGCCCCAGCCTAGTTCCATCTGAGATTCATTTATTGATTCCAGGAGGGTTGGTCAAGTCAGGCAGTGCAGTTATAGAACTGCATATGTACAAACAAATGTGAATATGCATGTATAGAACGTATAGACAAAATGTAGTTTGTGTAACAAGAAAAGCTGTGTGTTAGGTTTGCATGATGTATGAGGTTTGCATGAATGATCTCCACTCCGACAGGGAGGCTGGAGACCTTCTATGGAGCTGTTGGCAAAGCCTTATCTGGCAGCCTTCCTTCCCCCTCTGCCGTCCTTCCTTCCCGGGTCTCCACGCCCACAGGTTGGAGCCCCAGCCAGAATCACGACTCGTCTTGTTTTGTAAACCCGATTCCCGAACCCTCCCAGAGCCACAGACCCTCCTCAGGTCAACAGGGCTGGGGTTCATTCTTAATTCCACTCACCCACCTCTGCTCATTGTTAAAAAGCCCATCGTATGAGCACTGACCTTCTCAGAATGACAAAATGCGTCCGACTCAACCCAGTGCTCTGTGGAGCACAGACTGGTACAGGGATCCAGACTTAATTTCCCAGCATCCCAATTTCCCCTTTGTCTGGGCACAGACAACGAGAAACGAAGTCACCCCGAATTCCTTAAGTTTAATCTACTGTGACAAGAGTGGACATTGTGTGTGTGTGTGTGTGTGTGTGTGTGGGGTTCTGCTCCGTGTGCGTTCGTGTGGAGACACAATGGAGACGAGAAATGGCACTGTGGCCAGTGCCAGCACCACTTTCTCACACACACACACGCGCACACGTTTACCCCCTAGCCTCCCATTCTTCACCTTTGACCAACTCGTCCATTCAGAAACACATCCATAGCTTTTTAAGAATGAGTCGAGGTCATTACGTTTCCGTCACTGTTGCGTCGACTCATCGACTTATGTGTGCTTCACAAATGTCAGAAATCAATCAATTTACCAAGAATTACGTAATTATTTGATTTAGAATTCTATTGATTGGTTTCCCAGGGCATATATATATGTGTATATACATATATATATGTGTGTATATATATATATATATATGTATGTATATGTATATATATATATATATATATATATATATATATATATGTACACATATATATGTACACATATATATGTATATATACATATATATTGACCATATTAGGGCAAATTGTCGACATGAACGACATGATGTCCTGTGTTCTTAGCAGTTGGGAGCAAATCACAACACTGGAAACACAAGGCCACCCAATCATGTGTATATATATATATGTATATACATATATATATATATATATATATATGTACATATATATATGTGTATATATACATATATATATATATACATATATATATATATACATATGTATATATTATATACATATATATACATATATATATATATATGTACATATATATATGTGTATATATATACATATATATATATATATATATTATATACATATATATATATATATGTATGTATATATGTATGTATATATGTATGTATATATATTCCAGTGTTTTCCAGTGTGATTTGCTCCCGACTGCTAAGAAGACAGGACATCATGTCGTTCAGACAATTTGCCCTAATATGGTCAAGCCTTTAAATAGAGGCGCTAAAAGCAGAGTCCAGAGGAAGATGCCATTTTCCCCAAAGAACGTCACCGCGCTGAGAGGTTTCGGAGAGAACCTGCGTGTAAGCGAGCTATTGTTCCTGCTATTACCGATGTCGATAGCCTCATAGATCATCATTTGGTTCTGTTTATAGAAGCGGTGGATCCGGTCACCGCCCAGTTTTGAGATGTAGGATAGATGAGGAGGTGGGAAACTGTTGGGTTATCTGGTGGAGATCGTGGAGGGGTTCTCTGGAAGGTGGGTGTGTCGCCCTCACACAGCGGAACCCTGACAGAAGCCTTTGTGTCTACCGTGTTGTCCGGATTGCGCCACTCGGGTTCCTGGACGTTTAATGAAGACGGACATGAAAGCTGAAAGGCGTCTTATCGGGACGGTGGGCCCGCCACACCCCCCCGCGGCCGTGTTTACCCCAGGACATTCCTATAGTCCTCGCATGCAGTATGCACACACTCACACACTCACTCACACACACACACACACACACACACACAGACATACAGACAAGGACAGACACACACTGTTACACGATCATACAGTCACCCTGCGCGTGCGCGCACACACACACACACACACACACACACAAAACCTAACAAACACAGACACACACACACAACCCAACAAACACACAATCCCCCGACAGCAGCCAACACTATTTACACAGTTTGAATCTCTATCTATGCCCCAGTAAACACAATCGCACACACACACACACACGCACACTGACACGTGCATAAACACAGCCGCCAGAGCGCATGCATTCAGTCTTTATCCAACTGTCTCTCTCTCTCTCCGCCCCCCCCCCCCCCTCCATCTCCTCATACACCCCTCACCCCCCCCACCTCCCACCGGCGTGGGGCTTTTGCATAACAGGTAGTAGCAGGCATTTCCTGGTCCTGAGCAGGGATATCCTGGCGCCCGCCTGTCGCTCTCCGGCTCGCTGTGACTCCGGTCCAGCATCCCTGGGAGCAGGGGGACTAAATTTAGACCAGGAGCACAGGGCTCCACCGCTGCAGCTCCGCCGCTGAGCTGCCCCTGGTTCTCCAGAGCTGCCACTACAGCTAGTGCCTCTGACTGCGACTGTCCAGCTTAATACGTAGAGAGCACGGCATTAAACGCTGCCAGGGTTAGGGGTTTGATGCCCTGTCTAAGTCAACTGTTAGAGGATAGCGCTACCACTGCCAGGGTTAGAGGTAAGGGAATGTTTGCACCCGTGGTATTGTAGGACGCGTTGGATAAACTCATCCGATCATCAACCAGCACCGTTTGGCAGGATAGACTGACCCAGACCGCCACTGGGATGTGTGAAAGGTGCTGGGGAGGTCCTGGTTCCTCTTCTATTCCTGGTCAAGTTCTGGCTCCAGTGGGCCTTTCCTTGAAAACTGGTTCCTGGACTGATAAGGAGCGACGCTTATTCTTGTTGCTTCCTTTCCTTCTTCTCCCCCTTCTCTGTGGTTTGATTATTTTGGTCTTGAGACTAAACTAATCAAGCCAACCTTATTTGTACTCCAAATACCCAAAATACATTTATAGAAGACATCGATCATTAAACTACCAGACACTTCCTTGTTTTGCTCTGCAGAAAGTATCTATCTAACTAGGTCATTGTGAGGTGAGGTAAACACATGGACACTATTTAATTAGTGATGTAAAACAGGACTGTCATGTGACCAGGGAGGACGGCGGGGACCTCTACCTGAAGGGATGCATTGCGGGTCCAGGCTGTAGTCCAATGGTTCCAACGTGTTTTTGGAGGCTGTGTTTTTTTTAGGGTCATCTTGCTTCTGTCCCCCCCACATATCACGCTTACCCTATCAACACCACACAACACTAAGCGGTTGTGGTGGTAGTATGCTCCTGTTAATCCAAAATGTGCCATTGATGATCTAATTAGCCAATAAGTCAGCTATCTCCGGCAGACCCAACTGCATGATATTGCAGTTGGGTCTGCCGTAGCCCAAGAGGGCTTCCAAAGTCCCCATGGTTGGGAACCACAGCCGCCGGGGCCATCGGGTCCACTTACTGGCGAGCTGGAATAGTGCAGCAATGGCCTCCTCCCACCACTGGGAGTCCTGGCTGATGAAGGGTAGCTCCAGCAGCCCCAGCAGGAAAACCAGCTGGCCCGCCGTCAGCGCCACCGTGGCCATCAGGTTACAGGCCCGCATCATGTCAAATTGCACTAGAGAGACCAGAGAACACAGGGGGAACCCAGGGTTACTATCACCACCACCACCGCCGCCCACCTGCCATTGGTAGAGGACGACCAGCACGCCTGGAGATGGCCTTCAGATTCACTTATTTTGATTCAGTTATGTGTAAAAACTCACCGGTTGACACCTTCACCCAACTTTACCTTTGAAAATGTTACCTGTATGACTGTTTATGAAGACTCTGTCATTCAAGATTCAAGATTTTTTATTTGCCATTTGCAACAAGCACAATGGAATGCTTACTCTTCATTCCCTTCTGCAGTATGAATTTATATACACAATATTATAAAAAAATGTAAACTATTCACAATAAAAATGAACATGAAAAGGATGATATGTGTAGAATTGTGTAAAACTAATTTAAAAGCATTTTAAAGTGCCAGTAGTGCATATCATGCCACTATCATTATATAACATTGTCATCCATATTACAATACACTATCATACACTATCATTTAATAGTATATTATACAATACACTATAGACTGATCTATAATTTAATAGTATATTATACAATACACTATAGACTGATCTATCATTTAAAAAATTATTTTTAAATGCTTTTTGCACAATTCAACATATATAATCCATCAGTCACTTAATTGTTATTTTTATTGTGTACAGTATTTTTCTAATATAGTGTTGTATAGTATTAGTATAGTACATAGTATAGTATATAGTGTTAAATTGTAGGAAATGTGTACTGCGTTAGGGAATGGGGAGAAAGCATTATATTGTACTTGCATATGGCAATCTACCTGTAGACACTTTACCTGTAACTTTCAAATGTGCCTATTATACCAACAGGTGTAAGTGTAATGAGCCATTACATGCCGTTTAAAAATTGTCATCTGACATAAATTGTTTGTGACTTGGTGACATCACACAGTGGAAGTGTTCACCCAGATCTACGATGGAAAGATCAGTCTACCAGTTGGTGCTGTCCACATGGACTGATCTATCCATCATAGATCTGGGTGAGACATTCCAACTGTGTGGCTAATCCATTCACACTTCGGCCCCTTTAACTACCCTTTATCTCAAAGTTTTGTACGGACTGAAACATTTTCAAAAGTTAAAAGTCTGTAACTGTAAAGACTTTACCTGTAAGGACTTTACCTGTAAGGAATTCACCTCTAAAGACTTAAATGTCTCCTAGAGCCCTCATGGATGGTCATTTCAAGGTAAATAAAATCACCATCAGTACTTCTATATCACAAGAACCTGGATGACATTTGTATTTGGCAACGCAAAGTTCCTTTAGACTCGCAAGAACTTTAAGGCAAACTCATGCGGCCGTATTGAATATTAAACGGCATCATTGCTGAGAATTTGTCCATTCCATCAGCACTAGCTGACCCTGGGATGATCGATTTTCTCACTGAAGATTTATCATTCTGGAACTATGGTCCCATTAAGACTTCTCTGGCTGGGCAGTCATCCAGATTAGGTTTCTATAGAAACCCTTAATACTTTAGCACTAATGGCTGTACTGTGCACTCTGGCAGTGCTAACATGATAAAGATGGGCTGTGTCACATGGGAACCTTAACAGAGGTGTGTGTTACATTTGGCGGTGATGTTGTCTTTTTAACCTTTTTACCTGCAGTTTGATGTCTCATACAGATAATACAAATAATTTAAATAAATCAAGACTTAAGATTGCACGACCTGGCCTAATGATTTCTCAAGTCAGTTTCCTTGGTTTGCCTCCAAATCTCCACTTATAACTACTTAAAGAAAGCCTTGCTAAAAGGTATGGTTAAGTGTTAATTGTTCCAGGTGCATCGGTTTGTAAAACACTTACATTTGACAGTGCTGCGGGACTCCTGGTATCCTGCTAGCTCCGAGCCCCATCCCAGGCCCTCGCACTGTCCCTGGCCCCTCCTACCGGCCTGGGGCTCGTCGCGGACCCTCTCCCCTCCACCAGGGCACATCTTCCAGAGCCCCACGCTGCGCTTGCGTCCGTTCTCTAGTTTCTGCAGCACCCAGCTGGGCGTGAAGGCCGCCACGTTGTTGAGGACCAGGGAGAGTAGCGCTACTGCCACCGCCGCCACCACCAGCCTCCGGGCCGCCATGCGACCCACAAAACCTGCCACCGCTCCTGCGCCCCCCGCAAATCCCTCTCCCAAAATCTGCTCCTTCTCCTCCTCCTCCTCTTCTTCTCACTCCTCACCTCCCCGTTCCTGGGTGTCCTGGTGCTCCTCTAGCGAGGCGACGTCCACTATGCCCTGCACCTTCTCCTCTCCGTGCTCTCCCAGGTAGCGGCTAGTCTAGCGTTGTGTCGGGGCTCTTAGAGTCTTAGAGGACATCTCCATTCATGGTCATCGAGCTGGGGCTGCTGCCAGAGGGCTTCAGCCCTGCTCCTCCCGAGGCTGGACTGCTGCTGTGTGTTGGCTGCTCGAGCAGAATCCCTGGTCCATTCCCCCTGGCTCTGTCTGTCTCCCAGGCTGCAGCTCCGCTCTCGCTCCGATCTTCCTTCGTCCGTCTCGCCCCTGTTGCTGCTGTGTCCCTCCAGTAGCTCCAGCCTGTAGGCAGGTTTCTAGAGTTGGTTCTCTGTTGTGCTGTAGAAAGTTGCAAATCCTCTGCAGAGTGGTAGCAGCAGTGCTGGTTTACTGGTCTCTACTCTCTCCCTTCTGGGAGGACTTACTCTCTGGCAAGCTGCACAAACTATTCTGCCCCCTCCCCTTCTCTGCCTCTCTCTCACTGCCTCTCTCACTGTCTCTCTCTCTCTCTCTCTCACACTCTCTCATGGTCTCTCTCTCTCTCTCTCTCTCTCTCTCTCTCTCTCTCTCTCTCTCTCTCTCTCTCTCTCTCTCTCTCTCTCTCTCTCTCTCTCTCTCTCTCTCTCTCTCTCTCTCTCTCTCTCTCTCTCTCAGGTCAAAGGTATGTGTGTGTCTGGGGTTGGACATCTGGTTATGGTTTATTTTTCTTTGTGTTGTGTGAGAACAGAGATCTTTCTCTCTCTCTTTCTGAGTTACTCAACCATATTCATGAACCAGGGCCATAATGCGACAGATGTAACCCATCCCAAGGAAGCCTTTCCCGGTCACAGTTGCTTGCCTCTCAGGTCGTTCACTGCTTTGTTTAAGTTGCTGTGTGTGTGTGTGTGTGTGTCTCTCTCTCTCTCTCTCTCTCTCTCTCTCTCTCTCTCTCTCTCTCTCTCTCTCTCTCTCTCTCTCTCTCTCTCTCTCTCTCTCTCTCTCTCTCTCTCTCTCTCTCTCTCTCTCTCTCTCTCTCTCTCTGCGTATCTGTACCTCTCTCCCCTGGCTGTTGTGGTTTAAGTGCTGCAGGATGTGTTTCCTGGTAGAGGAAGAGCGGATGGAAGAGATGAGAGCTATACATGTATGTACTGTATCTGTCTCTCCCACTCTATCTCTCTCTATCAACCTCTATCAGTCTGTCTTGTCTATCTGTCTGTCTCTCCATCCATCCCTCTTTCTCTGTTGTTCTGTGTATTATGAGGGCCCCTAAAGATTTGGGGAATTTCCTGTTGGCTGACTTTAATAAACAGCTCACATCTGGATCTGCTGAAGAGAGAAGGAGGAGAGGAGCTTCCCTGACGTCAGAGAGAGAGAGAGAGAGAGAGAGAGAGATGTTAACAGTCTCTTAAAATGTGTCCATTCTAAGTATGACATGGGGAAACTTATGATGTCTGTCAGAGGACGAGAGAGAGAGAGAGAGAGAGAGAGAGAGAGAGAGAGAGAGAGAACTCTGTGTGTTTCTGGCGTGTTTCAGCCCCCCAGCGGTTTTGATTTGATCCCAGTGGTCATGAAAGCATGGAATGTTCTTGATTCACACGTTGGAAACACTCAAACCCCTCCTTGCCCCCCTCTCTCCCTCACATTCCTTTTCTCACGGCCCCCAAAGAAACACCAGGGAGGCAAACGACTTCCACTCGGGTCGCTGCTCTGGACCAAAGATAAAGAAACGTCCGGTGTGGTTATGAGGAGTCATTGTTGTTGTTGTTTGGTGACACCCACACACACTGTGTGGGAAATATGAGACTATTGCAATAACACACAATCATCAGTAGGGTCAAACTAACGGCCCCTGCTCGCATCCCAACACCTCTGTTTGACGCCACTGCTTGAGGTAGAGGGTCCTCTGTACAGAGTAAAAGAAACGTTACAAAATGGGACCGATTTTTATTTTTGTTTCAGTTATTTCTAAGCTATCAATGTGGTCATGCATTGCCTGGGATACTTGTTCTACCCCTTCCTCACGGAGCCAGCATCTGGATTTGCTCTGTTTGTGGCCCTGCACTCTGGATGTCCCCGCACTACCACTACACCCATTACCTACACCCTACCTACACTACCACTACAGCCATTACCCACACCCTACCTACACCATATCCATAGCCGACACCCTACACTACACTACCACTACAGCCATTACCCACACCCTACCTACACTATATCCATAGCCGACACCCTACCTACACTACACCTACACCCATTATTTACACCCCCACCTATCGACACACGTTTGATTGCGCAAAGTGAGTGGCAGTGCGGTAATGATAGGGTTTATAGAATGTGACGGGACAGGGCTTAACTTCCCTATGTCCCTATGCTCCAGTGGGTTTCCTTCCTGACTAACTCTCTCTAATACACCCCCTCACCCCTCCAACCCCCTTCCCCCCCCCCCCCCAGTGTGGCAGTGTGGGAGAACATGGCGAGGATGTGCGTCAAGAACCGGCGTATGGATGTGGCGAGGGTCTGCCTGGGGAACATGGGTGACGCCAGGGCAGCCCGGGCTCTGCGGCAGGCCGAGGCCGAGCCCGAACCCGAGGTCCAAGTGGCCGTACTGGCTGTTCAGCTGGGCATGCTGGTGAGACCATCCCATTGGCTGTTATTAGTCTGCTAGAGACCATCCCATTGACTAGGTATCTGTTGGAGAGATTCCCATTGATTGTTATTTTTAATTAGATTAGATAAGATTTGATTACATTCAAATGTATTGTCATTGCACAGCGAAAATAATTTGGCATCTAACCAGAGCGCAAATGTTGCAGTAAAGTGCATGGTAATATATGATGTACAGTGGTTAAATGAGATGTAAAGACAGTCTATGCAGCATCTGACTGGTTTCAAAGTGGCTGTTACCTCAGGATATCTCCAGATTAAAGATGGTTGGGTTATATTTCATTATTCCTGACCACCAGAGACATAGGCAGATAGAGGCATAATTATAGCTAATATCATTGATCCCTCCACCTCCCTCCTGACCATTGATCCCTCCACCCTGAGCCTCAGTGATACTTACCAATGTTGGCCTGTCCATGACTAGGTAACTTGGCAGGCTTATGTCTTCCTTAATACTGGCTTGTCGCCAGGTGTGGCTGGCTCCCTTAGCTGAGCCGCCCTGAAGTGCCCTCCTCAATCTCCCAGTGGTACCAGGTGAGGTGTTCCATCCCGCAGCAAAACAGACATTAGAACGGAGCATCCCAGCGACACAGGCTAGGCAACAGCTGTTTGCAAGCCTGTAAGGCGGTAACCGGACAGTGAGCTCCCACAGGAAGGGGTGTCAGTCGCCCCCACATGCCACGTTGGCCCAGCGGTCATCCCCAGGTCCAACACACCACAGAGGAGCGTAGCTGCTACCATAACACCCAACCCTTTCCAAAGTCTCAAGAGGCAGGGGGCACAGACCTTGAGGTCTCGGAGCCAGTGACAAATGCCTAAGTGTTGTCCACTCTGTCACAGGGGTACAAACTCCAATCCCAAAATCTAAGAGCGGAGCAGCGACGGGTAGGATCTCGTCTCACTGTGGGCGAGAGCAAACGTATAATAAAAAAGTAATTACTCTCATCACCCACAGCTGTGTCAACCTTTTATATATATATATGACTTGTGACTGCATTTGTTGCTTGCTATAATCCAAAGTAGCCGGCCGGATGACACTTTGGTGGTAACGCAAGTCAAGGTTAGGATCAAATAGAGGAAAGGGACGCATTATGGGGATAATGCCAGCACTTTCATCATGGATTGTGGTGTGCTGTGTGTGACAGGAGGAGGCGGAGAAGCTGTACAGGAGCTGTGAGCGCTTCGACCTCCTCAACCAGTTCTACCAGGCGTCCGGCCGCTGGCAGCAGGCCCTGGAGACGGGCGAGACCTCCGACCGCATCCACCTCCGCAACACCTACTACCACTATGGCAAACACCTGGAGGCCATGGGAGACCGGACCCTGGCCATCTCCTAGTAAGACCCCCGCCCACACCGCTAGCCTTAGTGTGGAATAAATGATAGAACTTCAATCATTAACGTTAGTAAATACTAATATAAACTTCCAAATACACTACAGCTGCACTAGAGCTGCACTGGAGCTACAATAGAGCTACACTAGAGCTACACTAGAGCTACACTAGAGCAGTTGAGCCTAGGGATCCATTAAATATTCATTATGTCTTACCATGGCACTCCATCCATCCTGTTAGTAGGAGGGTTTTCCACCTCATCGGCATCAAAGCTCGATGCTCTCATCTGTTTTGGTCCAAATTACAAGCACGAGTCCAGCAACTGGACTAAACGTAACGTAAATATAATAAATATACTGTATATTTTATATCGATTTACTACATACTTCCCCCAAACATTCATTAACTGTAGATGCTTATCTGTGTATCCAGACACAAATAACTATTGGTCAATGTAAATTACTACATTCCAATACCATTACATAACTATTGAACTTTCTTCTTCTGGGTCTCAGTTATGAGAAGTCAGACACCCATAGGTTTGAAGTTCCCAGAATGCTGCAGGACGACAGTGTGTCTCTGGAGAGCTACGTCAACAAGAAGAAGGACAAGTAAGTTCAGCACAGACTAGGATGTTGATCCGGTTCTTCTGAAACGCTATACTGCCCCCTTGTGCTATAGTCTGCTCCAGTCATTCCACTGCCAAAAAAAAGCGCCATCAGCGACCTTAACGACTGACACCGGTCATCACAAAGTGCTTTGAGAGGCTCATCAAAGCCAGCCTCCCACCCACTTTCCACCAATACCAATTTGCCTACAGAGCGAATAGGTCTACAGAGGATGCCATCGCCACTGCTCTTCATGCTGCACTGACCCACCTTGAGCAGCAGGGGAGCTGTGTGCGGACACTCTTCATAGACTTCAGCCTTTAACACCATCATACCGGGCAGACTGGTCCCTAAACTCTCACCTGCCACCGGATTAAGGACTTTCACCCATGACTGCACCCCTACCTATTCCACCAACATCGTTGATGGAAGTGCACAGCACCAGTTAATAAAATTCAACATGACAGCACCACGAGTTTGGCAATGCATCTCATTCTCTTTGTATTTGACACGTATGATTTGCGTGGGGCAAAGGATTATGGGACGGCTCGCTTGCAGGTGGCGCTACCAAGGGGTGGCACAAAGGTTTAACTTTATTTAACTTCATGCGTATGAATGCCGGGCCGTACCATTGACTATGTGTGTGTCTGCTCCAGGGACATCTACAAGTGGTGGGCCCAGTACATGGAGAGCCAGGCTGACATGGACACAGCGCTGCTCTACTATGAGAACGCCCAGGACTACTTGTCCCTGGTCCGAGTCCACTGCTACTTGGGGAACATGGAGAAGGTACCGACTGCTGTGCTGAGATTTACGGTTTTGCTGTGATTGTGTTTTTGGCCACAAATGCTTGTTATCGTGGCAGTGTTTCTCAAATAGTGAAATATACAATGCTGTGTGTGTAAAGTTGTGAGTGAGTGAACTTTATATTATTTCTGATTTAAAAAAATAAAATTTACGTTGCGTGTGCACCAGGCCTCGGAAATCGCCAACGACACGGGGAACAGGGCAGCTTCGTACTACCTGGCCCGGCAATACGAGGGTCAACAAGAGGTCAAACAGGCCGTGCATTTCTACACAAGAGCACAGGCCTACAACAACGCCATACGACTCTGCAAGGTAAACTACCATCACCTGTAAGGTCTACCACCATCACCTGTAAGGTCTACCACCATCACCTGTAAGGTCAACTACCATCACCTGTAAGGTCTTCTACCATCACCTGTAAGGTAAACTACCATCACCTGTAAGGTCTTCTACCGTCACCTGTAAGGTCTACCACCATCACCTGTAAGGTAAACTACCATCACCTGTAAGGTCTACCACCATCACCTGTAAGGTCAACTACCATCACCTGTAAGGTCTTCTACCGTCACCTGTAAGGTAAACTACCATAACCTGTAAGGTCAACTACCATAACCTGTAAGGTCTTCTACCGTCACCTGTAAGGTCTACCACCATCACCTGTAAGGTCAACTACCATAACCTGTAAAGTCTACTATCATCACATGTAAGGTAAACTACCATCACCTGTAAGGTCAACTACCATCACCTGTAAGGTCTATTACCATCACATTTAAGGTCAACTACCATCACCTGTAAGGTCAACTACCATCACCTGTAAGGTCAACTACCATCACCTGTAAGGTCTATTACCATAACCTGTAAGGTCTATTACCATCACATTTAAGGTCAACTAGCATCACCTGTAAGGTAAACTACCATCACCTGTAAGGTAAACTACCATCACCTGTAAGGTAAACTACCATCACCTGTAAGGTCTATTACCATCACATTTAAGGTCAACTACCATCACCTGTAAGGTCTATTACCATCACTTGTAAGGTCTATTACATCACCTGTAAGGTCAACTACCATCACTGTGTGTGTGTGTGTGTGTGTGTGTGTGTGTGTGTGTGTGTGTGTGTGTGTGTGTGTGTGTGTGTGTGTGTGTGTGTGTGTGTGTGTGTGTGTGTGTGTGTGTGTGTGTGTGTGTGTGTGTGTGTGTGTGTGTGTGTGTGTGTGTGTGAGAGCAGGAGAACAATCTAGATGACCAGTTGATGAACTTGGCGCTGCTCAGTAACCCTGAGGACATGATGGACGCTGCCTGTTACTTCGAGGAGAGTGAACATGGTCACATGGACCGGGCTGTGGTGCTCTACCACAAGGTCAGACCCCCCCCCCCCCCACTGCTGTCTGTCTCCGGTACTCTGTCTCCGGTACTCTGTCTCCGGTTCTCTGTCTCTAATACTCTGTCTCTGTTACTCTGTCTCTTGAACTCTGTCTCTGGTACTATCTGGTCTCTGTCCCTGGTAGTTTGTCTCTGGTACTCTTCTGTCTCTGGTACTCTCTTGTCTCTGGTAGTCTGTCTATGATAGTCTGTCTCTGGTCGTTTGTTCCTGGTAGTCTGTCTCTGGTATGGCACAGCCCCAATGGACACACGCCAGCGATCACCACCCCGCTCATGGACTTTGTATTGGACCCCTGAATGCCAGTCTACGCCCCGAAGCTGTCCTGTGATCCTCTGGATCTGTGCAGGTTACAAAGAATCATGAGACAGTATATAGACTCGCTTGACTTAAATGCACTACGCATGTGAACACGACGAGTTTGGCCGTGTGATTGGATAGTGGACAGTCAGTGGCCAGTAGTGGACTGGTGTTTCAGTGGTAGTCTGCCCCTGGAAGTATGTGACCCCTGGTGTCTCTCTGTATACTTAGGATACTACCAAGACAATCTAATGATGGAAGCCTGAGCAGCATGCAAGAACGTCATGCATGAGTAGAGCATTTGTTTCGACACCAAAGTAAAGTCAGTTTCATATTCTAATTAAATTAGGTAATCTGTGAGTAATCTGTGGACTTTACAGCGCTATAAATTTGCGGATTTATAGCGCGGATTTATAGATTTGCGGTCAAAGTCAAATGATCAGCAATCGAAAATGTCTGAAACTTGGTATCCAGGCCTGATTCCCGAAGATTCCCGAAAACAACAATCTAATTGCAAGCTGCGAGCAGGTTTTTTTCCTTTAGCTTGTGACATTCAGGAACAAATGTACAAAACTAACTTTTTGTGTCTGATGAACATCGCTGAAATTTCAAATGCATGCCATTTTAAGCAAAAAAAGAAAAATACACTTCTCCCTTTGTATTCAACAGTATTTTCTCGGGATGTATTTTTACATAATTAGTGGGAAGAGGAGATTAGATCGCAGACCGTCAGCTTGTCCAGCATCAGGAAACCACTGTATAACCCACCTCTTTAAGGAAGCACTACCCTGATCCTTCCTCTTAGCACTTGCATCTTACTCGCTCTAGTGGTTACTTGATTGATTGCTTGTTAGCTCTTGTGGAGTGTGTATGGTCGACTCCGACACTGGCGCCTCGCCGACCCCAGTGTAGCAGACGACGCTGCCGCACATTCAAATGGCTGCTTGAGTCTTCCTACTGAAGACAAGAGTTTGAATAATGGTGAACAGAGCAGATAGTACATGCTAGAGCTCTCCCCCGAGTGTGTGTGGTTGTGGCTGTTTTAACCTGTGGGCCTTGATTAACAAGGACCCACAGGTGTGGGTCATTCTAACTCAGGCCAGGTGAGGCTGCTTAAACCAGCCTCCAACCACACACACTCCACAGCTAAATGTTTTGTTATATTTATTCTATTGTTTGCCAACGTATTGTACTTTACCTGAGCACTGGTTCGGCTCTTGGAGATTTGTTAGGGAAAAAAATGAACTCATGACTTCTAGTGACGAGTTGGTCTCTTGCTTACCTTTGTTTAACATACTCGGTCGGATGTGACGTGTGTGTGTGTGTGTGTGTGTGTGTGTGTGTGTGTGTGTGTGTGTGTGTGTGTGTGTGTGTGTGTGTGTGTGTGTGTGTGTGTGTGTGTGTGTGTGTGTGTGTGTGTGTGTGTGTGTGTGTGTGTGTGTGTGTGTTCCAGGCGGGTCACATGTCCAAAGCCCTGGAGCTGGCCTTTGCCACCCAGCAGTTCTCCGCCCTGCAGCTGATCGCGGAGGACCTGAACGACATGTCCGACCCCACCCTGCTGGCCCGCTGCTCCGACTTCTTCATCGAACACGGCCAGTACCAGAAGGCTGTTGAGCTGCTGGTGGCGGCGAAGAAGGTAGGACACCTGAGTGTGAAGTGTGTGTGTGTGTGTGTGTGTGTGCATGGGTGTTTGTGTCTCTTTAAATAGAAAATAGCAGAGAATATCACTTTGGCCAAATATTGTCTTTTAGCTATTTACTTTTCAAACCCTAACGTGAAACCATGTGTGCGACTATGTGTGTGTGTGTGTGTGTGTGTGTGTTCTCCTATATGTGTTTCTCTGTCTTTTTACATCAATATACTGTATGTGTGTGTATGTGTTCCTCTGTATGTTTCTCTATGTGTGTTAACGTCTGTATATGTGTGTGTGTGTTCCCCTATGTTTTTCCCTGTGTGTTGACGTGTGTATATGTGTGTGTGTTTCTCTCTCCGCCTCAGTACCACGAGGCCCTGCAGCTGTGTGTGGACCAGAGTCTGAACATCACCGAGGACCTGGCGGAGAGCATGACGGTCACCAAGGAGACGGGGGAGCTGCCCGAGGACTCTCGGCGGGAGCTGCTGGAGGGCATCGCTGACTGCTGCATGCGCCAGGGAGACTACCATCTGGCCACCAAGAAGTACACACAGGCCGGCAACAAACTCAAGGTCAGGGGTCACCAAGAAGTACACACAGGCCCGGAAACAAGCTCAATGGTCAGGGGTCACCAAGAAGTACACACAGGCCCATAAACAAGCTCAAAGGTCAGGGTTCACCAAGAAGTACACACAGGCCCGGAAACAAGCTCAAAGGTCAGGGTTCACCAAGAAGTACACACAGGCCCGGAAACAAGCTCAAAGGTCAGGGGTCAGCAAGAAGTACACACAGGCCCGGAAACAAGCTCAAAGGTCAGGGGTCAGCAAGAAGTACACACAGGCCCGGCAACAAGCTCAAGGTCAGGGGTCAGCAAGAAGTACACACAGGCCCGGAAACAAGCTCAAAGGTTAGGGGTCAGCAAAAAGTACACACAGACCCGGAAACAAGCTCAAAGGTCAGGGGTCAGCAAGAAGCACACAGGCCCGGCAACGAGGTCAAGGTCAGGGGTTACTTGGGGGACAAAGGTGGAGGAGTCAATTTAGGAAAAAATTGCTCCAGTTTGTTAAACAAAACACTGCCACCTAGTGGACATGCTACACATAATGCACACGCTGGCAGTGAATTGAAGATGCCTTAAAACCGTTCCCGTGGTGCTCGAGAGTTACCCAGAGATTGTGCTGGAAGCTTAGCAGCTAACTAGCTCAGTGAATGACATCATCACAAACCAATCATTATATAGAATAGGACCAGAGCTCCAGACTAACTTCTTACATTGGCAGCACTGGTTGGACAACACGCAATATGCAAAAGCTCAATATATAGTCACTGCATGGTCCGAGACGCTTCGGGCAGAGCTTGTGTGCAGCCCAAAAAGGTCAGAAGAGACACGGCTTCCAAAGTATGAGAGTAGCCTACAAATGAGGTGGTTTGAACACATGGTGCAAAGTGAGAAGGAAATTGCACGACTTGACAAGCGCTATTCACAGACACTATTGTGGATGACAAAATATCACTACCTGTTTTATTCATGTTTATTTCCCACCCAATATTATTAGTAGGAAGAGCTTTTTGGTATTTTGCCTTCATTTTAACATTAAATGAGTTGCTAAATACTTAAATTATTACAATCATTAAAGCCATTGATAAAGACCAGAACCTTTTTTTTTTCTATGGCCACAACTACGACTAGTGGGACCGTCACCATGGAAAACAAAATGATTTAAAATATATATATATATTTATTATAAATAAAATATTATTACAACCAGTTTAAAGTCCCACACCGGACGGCAGGTGTCAAAGTGCTACCGAAGTATTGGAGTTATATCCAAATACAAAACAAACTCAGAGAACTTGGTTATTTTAATATTTGGTGCCAGCCCTACCCGCAATTGAATAAAGTAATTATTAATATAATGGTATGTATGTTGATTGTGCAGGCACAATTCATCTAATGCACCAAGCGCATCAAACACATCCATGCACCACCGCATCAAAAATGACAGCTGTCACTCTTTCGTACGTCGTCGACAGACTCATTTTTTGCACACAAAGGTGCAACATCTGTTAGGAAAGCCGTCTAAAATGCCCGGTGAATGTCTTTCTGTCCTGTGTGTACACACCAGGCCATGAGGGCGTTGCTGAAGTCTGGCGACACAGAGAAGATCGTGTTCTTCGCTGGCGTGTGCAGACAGAAGGAGATCTACATCATGGCGGGGAACTACCTGCAGTCTCTGGACTGGCGCAAGAACCCCGACATCATGAAGAACATCATCGGCTTCTACACCAAGGGCCGCGCCCTGGACCTGCTGGCAGGCTTCTACCAGGCCTGTGCCCAGGTAGACAGTACACACCCTTCTGTCCCCGTTACCATGGAGACAAGCGTCACTCGTCTCCCTGTTTCCGTGGAGACAAGCCCCGCGCACTCCCTGTTACCGTGGAGACAAGCTCCGCTCTCCTCCCTGTTAACATGACATGACAAACTCCATGTCGAACCCAGGTTCTGATATATAACCTGCTGCTTTCCTGTCAAAGTCAGACATTCTCCTCCAACACCATTCAGTTTCACCAAGTGATTTTTAAGTGATGCTGAGATTCAAGTGATGCTGACAATCAAATCATACATCATACATTTTTTTTCTAGTTTCTAAAGTGTATCCCATTATTTGTGTATAATAGCCCCAGAGATACAGAGAAAACACAGAAGATACAGAGCTAGTGCATCGTGTTTTACTAAATGTTCTGTTTTAAAGAACTAAACTTTGAGATGGTCCATTCAAGTCAATGAGGAAATACACCAGC
This sequence comes from Muraenolepis orangiensis, assembly GCA_027704905.1. Lineage (NCBI taxonomy): Eukaryota > Metazoa > Chordata > Actinopteri > Gadiformes > Muraenolepididae > Muraenolepis > Muraenolepis orangiensis. The sequence continues at coordinate 21,488,715 of CM051014.1, forward strand.
TTTAGTTTGAAGGGTTTCATTTTATTAACTAGCTCAATGCTGCTGTCATTCCAGGAGGAGATTGATGACTTCCGGAACTACGAGAAGGCTTTGGGAGCCATGTCGGAGGCCTACAAGTGTCTGTCTAAGAGCAAAGAGCGCAGCCCTGGGGAGCAGGAGGGCAGACTGGCCCAGCTGCAGCAAACAGTCTCCCTGGTCAAACGCTTCTGCCAGGCCCGCAGGTCTCTCTCTCTCTGTCTGTCTGTCTGTCTGTCTGTCTTCTGTCTGTCTGTCTGTCTGTCTGTCTGTCTGTCTGTCTGTCTGTCTGTCTGTCTGTCTGTCTGTCTGTCTGTCTCTGTCTGTCCAAATTTATCGCAAATCGTAACCCAATTTTCAGGTATTTGGCTAAAGCAAATATATGCATGTTTCTATCCACTACAGAAGCAGAAGCTTGAGGTTGACATTTAAGTCATGTGATTTCTGTTCACATGACTTAAATGTCACTCTTGTCATAACTTTTCCAACTCTTCCACCTCCCTCAAGTGTAAAAAAGAGTTCATGTTCTCTGTGTGTGTCTCTCTCTATCTGTACACACACACACATACGTTCTCTGGTAAAAGAAGCAGTTCCTGTGTTCACACAAGACACCTTTCACATATTGTACCGTTGTTTTATATTTCCCTCCTCTCTCCAGGCTGTGTGATGAGGACCCGGGAGAGGCCATGGGTCTGTGCGAGGCTCTGCTGGAAGAGCCAGAGTTGGACACGGCCGTCAGGACCGGAGACATCTACGGACTCATAGTGGAGATCCTTTGCCAGCAAGGAAACTTCCAGCAGGTGGGTTAGGCACACACGCCATCACAGCACATAACCATGGTGTGTGGTGGTGGTGGCAGTAGCTCAGTCTGTTAGGACTTGGCTTGGGAACCGGAAGGTCGCTGGTTCAAGTCCCTGAAACACCTGGGCGCTGCCTAGGTGTCAATATATGTATATATCATCCATCAGTCACTTTATTGTTATTTTTATTGTGTACAGTATTGTTTAGTATAGTGTTGTATAGTATACGTTTAGTAACCTAGAATAGTATATAGTGTTCGAATTCATACTGCGGGAGGGAATGGGGAATAAGCATTCCATTGTACTTGTTGCATATGGCAAATGAAAATCTTGAATCTTGAATTGTGGTCAAGGTGCCCTTGAGCAAGGCACCATACCCCTACACTGCTCCCCGGGAGCTGTATATAAAAAAGCTGCACACTACTCCTCTCCTTATAGTAGGATGGGTTAAATGCAGAGAAACCAATTTCACTGTGTGTGTACATGTATGTGACCAGTAAAGAGGATTCAATCCTCCAGATTTTGATTTAGATTGCACGGTTATCTAAACGTTGGCACGTTAGCACGGTTATGCTAAAATATCCAAATTATACTTCTGCTCCAAATAGCTGCTGTAAGTCCTTGATCAGAGTTACGGTTTCAATGGATTTCACAGGCCCACGCTAATAAGCGACCCCCTGACTCTCTCTAGTCGAAGCCCTTTGAAGGACCAAGAATTAAGAAACCTTGACAAGAAGCACAGAAGAAGGATCCTTCCTTCAAGAGATGGGAGGGAAATATGTGCCGACATGTCATGGTAGCACAAAACGAAGCAGAAGCAAAGGTCAAGAAAGATTAATTTGTTAGAAAGACAGAGATGTAAGGAAGATTTGAGCTATTTGAGTGTAACGTTAAGTGAAATGCTCTGTGATTTTGACGATTTATATTTGAGACCAGCTCATTTCTGACCAATCTCTTCCCTAAATGGTTCTGGTAATCCATCTTGCCTTGTCAATCACATGCGCGTGAATGCGACACTTCTCAATGGCGGAGACACTTGGGGAGGGAGGGAGCGGAGCGGGATGGGATGGCATGTTCTTGTTGGGGTTGTTCAAAAAGTTCAAAACCATGCTTACCATGCGCACTTTATAGCATTCATTAAATGTTCAACACATCTCGTCGCCAGGCCTACCGAAAGCTGGAAGAGCTCCAGAAGAGCCAGCCCAGCCTGAACATCAGCTCCTACGTGGGTGAGGCCAGCCTGGGGGCCCTGCAGGAGGCGCTGGGCGTGTCCCTGGGCCGCAGTCCGGCGGCCGTCACGAGGGCCGGGCGCAGGGAGGAGGAGGAGGACGAGGTGGAGGAAGACGAGGGGGTCTAGGAGAGGAACAACAGCCTACTTGGTTGGTTGCCAAATAGATGCTAATGGAAAAAATGGCAGTTAACGGTTTACTTCCCAGTTCCAACTGTTTTTTTCTGTGTTGAATTTTGGTTTTAATGTTGTGTTCATAAGATTACAAGATACAGAACATTCTTTATACTGTAAATAATTTATAATCTAAAACTATTTGTGTATTTTGTATGTGTGTGTTCACGAAACGAATAATATGTAATATGCAGCCTATGTGCTCATATATTTATATAAAGTATTTTGCATCGACAATGCTGCATCGCCAATGTTTATTTGATCAATTCACTCTCTTGTGCACACTGACTATTGACTTCACACTGTATTTTACGAAATGCAGCATTTGTTTATCCATCCTTAGTTGTTTTTTGAAAAAACTCCGTCCATTGGCTTTATTTAGGCTGATCACTTCTTGCTATCTAGTTCTCCAAACTTTAGTGAAACAACATATTGATCCGTGACCAAATGTTTTGCGCCGAACTGAAATGACGATTGTTGCCGCAAGAGGGCGGTAGTGGCTCGTGGTCGATCTGGACTAGTGCTGCTTGCGCCCAACTGTAGGTAAGAACCCGGGTGAGGAAGCCTTTCATAAAAGTCACCAAAACTAAACTATTTGAAGGAACACCCACACTTTCTATTAATATATCAACAACATAACATATCAATACTATTTTAGTAATAATAACACAATGTTGACCAAAGAAACCACGCCGCCTGCGATTCTTATGCTGGTGTTTCGCAGCAGATCATCCATGGCAACGTTATGGCAACATTGTTGGTAGAGAGCCTCCCCCGTGCAACCCGGAGCGGCACCGCACCATCCTCAGTGGAACACGACTGGCTGACTGGAGATACACGCGATAACATGGATTTAAAGGTCAACCCAGCGTCTATCTCTCAACTTCAGGAGCACATTCGTTATTTAACCGGCGAGACCGTAAGTTGGTAAATGCCATTTGGTTTATTATTATTAGAGACATCTTAAAAGCATTATTATTCATAATAATAATCCTAATAATAATAGTAATAATAGCATGGTAAATGCCATTTGGTTTATTATTAGGGACATCTTAAAAACATTATTAATAATAATAATTATAATAATAATAGTAATAATACTTTGTCATCATTCTTCAACGGGTTTCAAGATGTCCAAAGCGCTTTACGTATAGCCTAGTGACATTGCCTATTCTTAAATGATGGCAATGCACTGGCTTTACGGTATTGTTAACAGCATCACCATCTAACAGCATAACACCATCTAAACCAGTTTTAGTTTTCAGGGCTAGATCTATGCCCTACATTTGAACCTGCAACCAGTTGGTTGTATTTAGATAAGCACTCGGGTTCTGTTTGTCTGTTCGGGGCACCCGTAGAGCGGTTACCTGGAGAGGATTCATTAAAGTATGCGACATTGAACTCGCAGCCTCGACTCCGTATCGGATCATTTATATATCACATTACAACAAGTGCTCTCCACTAGGGTATAAAGAGATGACAATACAGAACGACAACACCAGTGGGATACAATCAAGGCAATAAACAACAGCAAACGCATTTGAACACAAATAATAATTTACAAATATGATTCAAATCTGAATATCTAATGTCCAATAAAAATTATTATTATAGTTATCTAATCCCGTCTCTGTGTGTAGCTGTGGACACACGCTCATACACACACGCCCACACGCACCACACACACACACACACACACACCACACACACACACACACACACACACCACACACACACACACACCTTCAGCTGATCCTTGTGATGGTATAGAGGGCGCTGTTTCTGTAGTCTCGTCTGCAGGACGAGAAGCAGCATCTCTCCACACGGACGCTTCACCTGGAGGGGCGGGTCTCCCACCTGTCCGCCTCCAACACACACCTGGCCTCCAAGCTGGGACGGGCGGAGGAGGACAAACTCAAGGTTGGTATAGGCTTCATGACGGTGTTACAGACCCAGCCTGTATCTATCTATCCTCACTAACTGACACTCGGGGACATAAGGGACTGAAAGGGCAAAAGGCTCAAAGCTATACCCTGTTATTATGTCTATTATTTTATACACTTTGACATACCTTGGGGGAAATAGGTTAACCTTTTTCCATATGTGCAAATAATACAGGCCTACCTTATGAAAATATGTCTTCTCCAGGCATATTTGTATTGCTACCAAAACAAATATGAAGGTACAAAAAACTGTACTTTCACATGGCAACAAATGCAAGACAAAAGATGATATCGAAAATATTTAGTTTTGTACATTGCATATGAAGCGTCCCAATGATACACACACACACACACACACACACACACACACACACCCGCATCACATGTTGTTTCTCTGCACTGGTCATCAGCTGTCGAAGGACTTGGTGGAGGAGAAGCTGGACCTGAACGCCATGAGGGAGGCGTGGGAAGGTGAGAGGTTCCAGCTCAGAAACCAGGTGAGGGTGTAACCATGGTAACCTGCAGTGATGCTCAGGTGAACCAGAGAGAGAGAGAGAAAGAGCGAGGGTGGGGGGGGGAGAGAGAGAGAGAGAGAGAGAGAGGGGGGGGGGGAGAGAGAGAGAGAGAGAGAGAGAGAGAGAGAGAGAGAGAGAAAGAGGGAGGGGGGGGTGGGGGGAGAGAGAGAGAGAGAGAGAGAGAGAGAGAGAGAGGGGGGGAGGGAGGGAGAGAGAGAGAGCAATACAAGCAGTTTGCGGGTGTGTAATCCATGTCTGCTTCAATGTGTGTCTGTCTGTCTGCATTATGTCTGTCTGTCACTGATCTTCTAGATATTGCTGTCTGTTTGTCTAACTGTCTGTCTGCATTATGTCTGTCTGTCACTGATCTTCTAGATATCGCGGTGTTTGTCTTACTGCCTGTCTGCATTATGTCTGTCTGTCACTGTCCTTCTACATATCTTTGTCTGTCTGTCTGTTTGTCTAACTGTCTGTCTGTCTGTCTGTCTGTCTGTCTGTCTGTCTTTCTCTTTCTGCCTGGTTGTTTATCTCTTTCTCTAACTGTCTTTCTATCTGTGTGTCTACGTCGGTCGGTCTGTCTGTCTATCGGTCTCTCTCCTCCTAGGTGTTGAACCAGGAGATTGTAGTAGCACAGCTGAAGGAGGAGAGAGACAGCTTACGCAGGGAACTGCCGCTCCTGCTGTCTCGCCTGCAGGTGGCGACGGAGAGCAGTCTGTCTGAGGAGCAGCATAAGAGGAGCTCCGAGGTCCCCCCCTGCAGGCCACTGCATGAACAGCAGCTCAGTATCCTGGAGGGAGAGCTGCAGCGCATCAGCACCCTGATCAACACCCTGTCCCATCACAGAGTCAAAGTCAGACACACACACACACACACACACACACACAAAACTCTCTCACCATGACATGGAGTGTGCCAGATAGATTAGCTGACATTATTAGCTGATTATCAAGTATCACCTGTAGTGTTAATATCAGTGCTGCTTATATAGCATTTGCTATCTCTGTGTTGAGGTGTTTTGAGTTGTGCTGTTTATGTTAATGCGTGTCTTCATGTATAAACACAGCCAGAGGACCTAGCTGCTCTGGACCAGGAGCACCGGCACATGGAGCAGAATGTAAGACAGAAGCGTTTAGGCACATGATCTCTCTCTCGGACTTTCAGATCATGCCAATATTGTGTGTGTGTGTGTGTGTGTGTATGAGCATGTGTGTCTCTGTATATATATATGTGTGTGTGTGTGTGTGTGTGTGTGTGTGTGTGTGTGTGTGTGTGTGTGTGTGTGTGTGTGTGTGTGTGTGTGTGTGTGTGTGTGTGTGTGTGTGTGTGTGTGTGTGTGTGTAAACGCGGTCAAATGGGTGGCACATCCTGCACCATATGACTTCCATAGTGTGTGTTAATGTGTATGTTTATATATATGTGTGTGTGTGTGTGTGTGTGTGTGTGTGTGTGTGTGTGTGTGTGTGTGTGTGTGTGTGTGTGTGTGTGTGTGTGTGTGTGTGTGTGTGTGTGTGTGTGTGTGTGTGTGTGTGTGTCTCTGTATACAGTTGCAAGAAAAAGTATGTGAACCCTTTGGAATTACCTGGATTTCTGCATAAATTGGTCATAAAATGTGTTCTGACCTTCATCTAAGTCACAACAACAGACAAACTCAGTCTGCTTAAACTAATACCACATAAACAATTATTTGTTTTCATGTTTTTATTGAACACACCATGTAAACATTCACATTGCAGGGTGGGAAAGTATGTTAACCCTTTTAATAACTACCTGACCCTCCTTTGGCAGCAATAACCTCAACCTCCAATCCTGTAGTTGCAGATCAGACCAAACGGTCAGGAGGAATTTTGGACCATTCCTCTTTACAAAACTGTTTCAGTTCAGCAATATTCTTGGGATGTCTGGTGTGAATCGCTCTCTTGAGGTCATGCCATAGCATCTCAATCGGGTTGAGGTCAGGACTCTGACTGGGCCACTCCAGAAGGCCTATTTTCTTCTGTTAAAGCCATGCTGTTGTTGATTTACTTCTGTGCTTTGGGTCATTGTCCTGTTGCATCACCCATCTTCTGTTGAGCGTCAATTGGTGGACAGATGGCCTTAAGTTCTCCTGCTAAATGTCTTGGTAAACTTGGGAATACATTTTTCCGTCGATGATAGCAATCTGTCCAGGCCCTGAGGCAGCAAAGCAGCCCAAACCACGATGCCCCCTCCACCATACTTCACAGTTGGTATGAGGTTTTGATGTTGGTGTGCTGTGCCGTTCTTTCTCCACACATAGTGTTGTGTGTTCCTTCCAAACAACTCAACTTTGGTTTCATCTGTCCACAGAGTATTTTGCCAGTAGTGCTGTGGAACATCCAGGTGCTCTTTTGCAAACTTCAAACGTGCAGCAATGTTTTTTTTGGACAGCAGTGGCTTCCTCCGTGGTGTCCTCCCATGAACTCCATTCTTGTTCAGTGACTTATTGTAGATTCGTCAACAGAGATGTGCCAGAGATTCTTGTAAGTCTTTAGTTGACACTCTAGGATTCTTCTTCACCTCATTGAGCATTCTGCGCTGTGCTCTTGCAGTCATCTTTACAGGACGGCCACTCCTAGGGAGAGTAGCAACAGTGCTGAACTTTCTCCATTTATAGACTATTTGTCTTACCGTGGACTAATGAACATCAAGGCTTTTAGAGATACTTTTGTAACCCTTTCCAGCTTTATGCATGTCAACAATTCTTAATTCTTCTTCTGAGAGCTCTTTTGTGCGAGGCATGGTTCACATCAGGCAACGCTTCTTGAGAATAGCAAACTCAAAACTGGTGTGTGTTTTTTATAGGGCAGGGCAGCTTTAACCAACACCTCCAATCTGATCTCATTGATTGGACTCCAGGTTGGCTGACTCCAATTAGCTCTTGGAGAAGTCATTAGCATAGGGGTTCACATACTTTTCCCACCCTGCACTGTGAATGTTGTGTGGTGTGTTCAATAAAAACATGAAAACATATAATTGTTTGTGCGGTATTAGTTTAAGCAGACTGTGTTTGTCTATTGTTGTGACTAAGATGAAGATCAGAACACATTTTATGACCAATTTATGCAGAAATCCAGGTAATTCCAAAGGGTTCACATACTTTTTCTTGCAACTGTATATGTGTATAGGTGTGTGTGTGTGTTAATGTGTATGTACAATGCATGTGTGTGTGTATCTGTATATGTGTGTGTGTGTTAATGTGTATGTGTGTGTGTGTGTGTGTGTGTCTCTCTGTGTGTGTGTGTAATGTATATGTGTGTGTGTGTGTGTGTCTGTCTCTGTATATGTGTGTATGTGTGTGTGTGTCTGTCTCTGTATATGTGTGTGTGCATGTGTATGTGTGTGTGTGTGTGTGTGTAGCTGCTGGTCAGTCAGCAGGAGGTGCGGGGTGTGGTGGAGGAGATGAGGAGGCAGTATGAATCCCAGCAGCTCAGACTGGAGGACAGAGCGTGAGTTGAGAGTCTCGTTGTGTTCACCTGGGTCTGCATCACACGTATCACTGCCAGTGACTCCTTTATTCTTTTAAATCAAAATATATAATATATATAATCAAAAATAAAATGATAAACTATTTAATTGACTAAACTGCGTTTATTAAAGATTCAAGATGTTTTTATTTGCCATATGATGATATAACAAGTGCTTACTTCCCATTCCCACCCACAGTATGCATTTCCTACAATTTACACTATATACTATACTCTGTACTATACTTATACTATACAATACTTTACTATAACATTGTGGTATTGTGGTTTGGCTTCAGAAGGCACCTTAGAACTACGCTCAAAACAGAACCATTTATGGCAGGTCATCTGCAAGTTGTTATGGCAACAACTGCGCTGGGTTTGGAGTAAAAGCAGGGATAAATGATGTCTTTAAACCAATTAGTGAAGTGCACTATTAAGGTGCTTGCATTGTAAACATGAATGTACCTCATCGCTGCGTCCTGTCTTGATCTCAGGAACCAAGAGTAACAAGCATGCCTCAAGGTGTGCTAGTTACCGGCCTCGGAAGCTAATGACCAACCTAGCCAGTAGCTGAGCCAGTGAGTTACTAGCCTCTTGGTGCTAGCTACCAGCCTTGGAACCTAGTAACCAACCTAGCCAGTAGCCGATCCAGTTAGGTTAGACTCATATGAGTCACCACCTTGGTCCAAATGTATGAATAGTCTGCCTCTCAGTTCCCAGCACCGGCTTATCATGAACCAGATCAATAGCTGGCATCGGCCTCCAGTGGCTCACAGTAGTCTTAATGTGTACCTTTATCCTGTGCCATACGACATATAAAGAACCTAAACGTATAAACAAACACCACGTCTCATCAAACTACGTCCTAATTGGTTCAACTTGGTCGGTAGTCTGAACAAACGCGGCAACCTTTATTGAAACTAAAGCCACAAGGCAACCAAAATGGAAATGTATAAAAACTCTGGCTTGATGTAAAACTACAGTTGTTCATTTTCTTTTTTTTTTGTTTGTTTCCTGTCGTTGGTTCGGATCACGTTCTCACTTAAAGGAACCGAAATGTTCTGTTAATTTGAGTAAGCGCTCGCAGTGCCCCAAACAAGCCATACTATCGAAGGGAACGCTCCATGGTTGGACTAATCCGGACCAAAGAGCTCAGGTGCTGGCATCCGCCTGGCTGTCAATGGTCAATGGTCAATGGTCATACAATTTCCCCCCAAATAAATGGACGGTATCTGCGAACAAGCAGAGGTACTGCCATGGTTACCAGTACAATCTCTTCAAGGTCAAAAGATTGAACATAACAAAGAAAGCCACATATTTTGATATTGATATCTTGATCTGTTGATTTGTGAGATTAGAATTGGTCTGACTGCATCGGGCTCTGGTCCAGAGTGTGGAGTTTGGTCCAGCTGAGTCAGGTTTGGTCTGCTGTGGTTTGTGTTTTGATGCCCAGGCTGGTTATTGGTAAGGAGCAGCAGAAACAGAAGGAGGCCATCCAGAGAATCCAGCAGAGACTTTCAGAGCAGAGCACGGTAAGATCCAGGCCCTCCACTAGAGATAATACATGTTTATCTAGGGCTCTATGTCCACCCCTTTTTCACCCCTTTTAATTTGAATGGTGGGCCTTGCATTTCAGTGTAGTCAGGGACAACTAGAGCTGAAGTGATCTGGGCATGTGAGAGAAGACAAGACGTGAAATGGGAAAAACGTTATTTATGGGCTTTCCTTGTGTCTTCATGGCCATGGCAATAGGAAGGGAGGGGGGTTCCATCTAAGGTAATGTGTCATTTAGGTCATTTGTAATCCAGGGTCATTTGTAATCCATATCATGTGAAAACCAGAAAAATATTTCCAGAGTAAGAAAGGTATAGGACATGTGATCTATGGTCTCATATATTGTAGTATAATCTGTGATCCAGATCATGTATAGTCTAGTAGTGTAATCTGTGGCCTGTGTCTCTGGGTACACAGAGTCCTAAGGGCCAGCTGGCGGAGCTGGAGAAAGAGAACTCCACACTTCAGCTGCAGATCAAACATCTCAACGAGGAGTATCGCACCAGGCTCGTGTGTTACCTGCACGACCTGGCCGTGAGTGACGCGCACACGCACACGCGCACACGCACACACACACATGCTCGCGATTAACTTCTGTCTGTCTGTCTTCCTGCAGGATTGCATGGACAGACTTCGAGTTGATGGGAAGAGAGGAGGAGGAGGAGGAGGAGGAGGAGGAGGAGGTGGTGGTGGTGGTGGTAAAGAGCAGGGAAGAGGAGGAGGTGATGAGGAGGAGGAAGGGGAAAAGAGGAAGAGGAAGATGTTTGTATTTGTGGAGGGCATGCTGGAAGAGGTTCGCTCCTCCTATCACTCCAGGGAGGTGCAGCTGGCCGCAGCCGCACGCTCCTACAAGAAGAAACTCCAGCGGCTTTCCAGGATCCACCAGCGCCTCCTCATGGCCTACAGGTAGAATGACTTATGAGCTAGGCCTAACAAGCTGGGCCTAACAAGCTGCTCATAATGAGCAGGTCTTAACAAGCTGGTTTTAATAACCTAGGCCTTACCAGCTGGTCTTAACAAGCTGGTTTTAATAACCTAGGCCTTACCAGCTGGTCTCAACAAACTGGTTTTAATGACCTAGGCCTAACAAGCTGGTCTTAACAAGCTGGTTTTAATGACCTAAACCTAACGAGCTGGTCATAATGAGATGTTCTTAACAAGCTGGTCTTAACAAGCTGTCTTTAATGTCCTAGGCCAAACAAGCTGGTCTTAACGAGCTGGATTTAATGACCTAAGCCTAACCAGCTGGCCCTAATGAGATGTTCTTAAGGAGCTTGGCCCTAAGGAGCTGAGCTTGTCTGTGGGTCCCCACACCAGAATTCAGCAGGAGCAGATCTTGAGCCGGCCAGAGAGCGGTCTGGACCCCGGGCCCCCTGAGGGCCACTTCAGCCTGGAGGAACCTGAGGGCCACTTCAGCCTGGAGGATCCTCAGGGCCCACAGCACACTGAGCTGCACACCACCCGGGAGCCAATCAGGGCTCAGGGGTACGTATCCTCTCTATAATCTCATATTTAGAATAAAAAATAATTGATTGTTCTATCCAACGCTAACGTGTGAACCCTGTACCTGGTTATGCTTTTCTTCAAACTTTAATAATAATACACTTTAGATCAACGTTACCGTAAATGTCTTTGTGATGGGAGCTCAGTGGAAAAAGTACCTCCCACTGTCCATCATCTGACCACCTCAAAATAACTTAAATCTCATATCACAAACATTTCACTCACTTCTTGCCACAGCAACCCAGGACAAACGATCGAGGAGGCCAAGGTTGATATGGAGGAACATCAGAAGGAAATCACCCCCTCCATTCTGGTAAACCAACCAAAATGAAATCTATTATCTCCAGTCATCCTAATATATATTCTCCAGTCATCCTAATCTATAATCCCAGTCATCGTACTCTATAATCTCGAGTCATCCTAATCTACAATCCCAGTCATCCTAATCTATAATCCCAGTCATCCTAATCTATAATCTCCAGTCATTCTAATCTACAATCCCAGTCATCCTCATATATAATCCAAGTCATCCTAATCTATAATCCCCAGTCATCATAATATATAATCCCAGTCATCCTAACCTATAATCTCCAGTCAATCCTAATCCATAATCTCCAGTCATCCTTATCTATATTCCCAGTCATCCTTATCTATATTCCCAGTCATCCTTATCTATCATCCCAGTCATCCTAATCTTTAATCTCCAATCATCCTAATATGTAATCTCAGGTCATCCTAATCTATAATCCCAATTATCCTAATCTATAATCCCAGTCATCCTAATCTCTAATCCCCAGTCATCCTTATCTATAATCCAAGTCATCCTAATCTATAATCCCCAGTCATCCTTATCTATAATCCATCATCCTAATCTATAATCTCCCATAAATCAAAGCATGTATTTTATTGTGAAACAGGAAGTGTATGAGAAGGAGCGTGCCCAGCTCATTACCAGGACAATGGTTGCAGAGGGACAGGTGTCGGAGCTGCAGCAGTACATCGACAACCACCTGGCCAGGTAAGGACCAATAGGATGCAGCCTTTTATCCTCCTCAGTTCACACCTGTCCAATCACCTGTAATGGGCGGGGCTAAACAGAGGAGTGCTGTTCTCTGATCATGCAGGATGTGATTGTTGATTGGGTTTACCTTCTGTCTCTTACTCTCAACTCAAAGACTTACATCTATTAATAAATGATCCATTTGGTTTTATCTCAATCTTACATAATTCTCAGCATGGGTGGGAACTGACGTCACCCTTGCAGTGTAAATGCCATGCCCTATTAGTTGAGCTAGAGAGGGACGTTCAGTAAAGCTTCTACGGAAGCCCATTTGATGTAACCTTCAAACGTTAAAACCCTCTCTTGAGCTCATACACACAGCTGCTTCACATACCAAACACTCCCTTCCCCTCCACGGTGACCCCCACACCGGTGACCTTCAGCAAGCTCTGGGTTCTACCTCCAGGTACAAAGAGGAGATCACCAGACTCCGCCAGAACCCTCCTCTGGAGGACACCAGACCACACCAGAACCCTCCTCTGGAGCAGGGGTTCCCAACCTTTTTCACCCAGAGCCCCCCCAAATGACTCCTGTTGGAATTTGCGCCCCCCCCCCCCCCCCCCGGACTTTGCCTTTGCTTTTAAAAGTGCACATTCAAAAGAGGCCTCGGTGGCCTTCTGTACATCGCTGCCAGCCCTAACAAACTGTTGTTTCTTTATGAAAAAGTCCCGATCACGCCCGACCGTTTCTGGGTGCATGGTCTGTTGGTGTCTCTTCATTTTGCAGGGTTTCATGCTGTCGTTGGCTAGCTTCTCTCTGCATATCACACACTCTGGGCGGGTTTTGTCCGTTCCCTCCATGAAACCTAAGTTAAGATAGCTCTCTAGGTAGGTCCTCATTTTCTTTTTGATTGCAGATGAGCTGTCATCTCCTTTACGTTTTTCAGACATTTTTAGACAAAATATTCACCTTATGAAGTTGGTCGCTAGCTAGCAAGCACAGCAAACTGTTACTACCACGGAAGCTGACACAGTAACGTCAATGTTGGCGCGAATCGGAGGAGTATCAGATTAATTTGTAGAATTTTTATTAAAATTAATTAATCAATACATTTCTATATTTTATTGTAATGTAGAGACAAGGCTTTTAGCGACAATCATGTATTGCGTTACAATTATATGTAAAAAATAAAAATAAAAATAAAAAAAAAATAAAAAAATCGAAATATGATATTAGGCCTCAAATCATCTGAGGCCTGGCGCCCCCCCTGCGATCTTTGGCGCCCCCCCAAGGGGGGCGCGCCCCCCAGGTTGGGAACCACTGCTCTGGAGGACACCAGACCACACCAGCGCAGTGGGACCCAGACCGGACCAAGTGAGACCCAGAGGCCCAGCACCTCTCTGCACTAGGAAGTATAGATGACTCTATATCATCATCGTCGTCATCATCATCGTCATCATCATCATCATCATCATCATCATATACAATATTAAACTGTAACTCCCTATGCTCTTAGTTGTTAAAATTTATAAAAGACTTCAAATAATCAAAATGCATCCAATAAAAAAATCCAAATAAAATGTATTTATGAAATCAAGGTTCTGGTTTGGATCATTAAACGTTGTTAAAATTAAACATTTGAATAACGTCCATCCATCGTCTACCGCTTATCCGGATCGGGTCGCGGAGTTTGAAAAATAACGTATTCAAGGTATTTGGGGTGAAGATGTGCGGCCTGCAGTTCTCGTCTCCTGCCAGCGGGGGGTGCTGCCGCTGCCGCTGCCGGCACACGGCCGAACGAAAAGTTCCCACAGCAATGTGGCCTTGAGAAAGAAATGCTCGGAATGTCTGTCAGGCTTATGTCAATTTCACGAGCGCCCGAGAAGAAAGAGGGCATAAAGATGGGGTCACCCTGGTGGGAATAATGTCATTCCACGTTAGCCACACACACACACACACACACACACTCACACACACACACACACACACACACACACACACACACACACACACACACACACACACACACACATACATACACGACACACGGCCCCTGGATACATTGACTTCAGGACTGTGGACTGTGGACATCCCAGCCATAGACCCTCCTCTAAACCCAGAGTGGATGGATGGTCTTAGCGATTGTTCGTTGAATCATTCAACAAATTCAACATTTAAACTCAGAGTGTTAAAGAGATCACATCTTATGACCTCATCCTCTCAAGCTTCCCAAAAAGACCTTCGCCAACACGAGCTCTGGCTTTTCCTCAGTTGTAGCTACAGGCTACATCGCTAAACTAGACTACGCTAGCTTCACATTCACATTCAGAATTGATGAATGTTTTTTGTTTTCAATGTAAGGCACAGTGTACACTGTGCATTGAAATGTTATCGCCGGCTCCCAACATGTGCACAAAGTTACAGAAACGTACAAGAGTTACAAATTACATTTACAAAATTAACAGATATACAAAAAATTCCAGAGAATTCCCAAAATGGACATATTTACATACAGTAATTGCAGCATTGCAGTATAATTGCTATAGGCTATGTTGGGCTAAGCTAGCCTAGCCTATTCCAGACATGGGAAATGACAGACAAGCGAGTGGGGGGGGGGGGGGGGGGGACTCATTCATATAGTTCCCATCACCCAGGCTGCTAGTCGGGGGGCTGGCAGCGCTGGGGGTGGGGGTGGAGGAATGGGAAGTGGTATTTCTCGGTGATGTATCACACGGCTAGTGCCCTGGGAAACCGTGTGTGTGTGTGTGTGTGTGTGTGTGTGTGTGTGTGTGTGTGTGTGTGTGTGTGTGTGTGTGTGTGTGTGTGTGTGTGTGTGTGTGTGTGTGTGTGTGTGTGTGTGTGTGTGTGTGTGTGTGTGTGTGTGTGAGGGGGGGGGGGGGTTAGGGGCTAGCAGGGAGAGGGTGTGATGTCT
>CM051014.1:21508863-21523863 GCA_027704905.1 Muraenolepis orangiensis
CCGGTCCAAGCTCCCTACTGCCGAGAGGGCTGCTGAGTAGAGCCTGTACTGCCTCTTGTCTCCTAGCAACACAAGCAACCTAACATGTTGCTTAGAGGTACACCTACTCCCTGAGAAACCTCTCATGTTTAGTCTCTCTCTCTCTCTCTCTCTCTCTCTAGCTCTCTCTCTCCCTTCCCTCTCATCCCCCCCCTTTCTCATCTCTCCCTCACCCCTCTATCTCCCCCTCTCTCTCCCTTCCCTCTCTCACCCTCTTTCTCATATCTCCCTCACCCCTCTATCTCTCCCTCTCTCTCCCTTCCCTCTCTCACCCTCTTTCTCATCTCTCCCTCACCCCTCTATCCCTCCCTCTCTCTCCCTTCCCTCTCTCACCCTATTTCTCATATCTCCTTCACCCCTCTACCTCTCCCTCTCTCTCTCTTCCCTCTCACCCCCCCCCTTTCTCATATCTCCCTCACCCCTCTATCTCTCTCTCCCTTCCCTCTCTCACCCTCTTTCTCATCTCTCTCTCATCTCGCTCTCATCCCCCCCCCCCCTTCCGCTTTCTCTCACTTTCCCTCCCTCTCTCTCCCTTCCCTCTGTATCTCTCGCCCTCCATGTCCAGTCTAGTGGGATTGGACATGGGAACATTCTAAGGGGGATTAGAACCATCTGCAGCCCCTTGAAGAACAAAGCTGGGCTAGGGCTAACCCCAGGAACCACCTTCAGAGAACAACGTGCTTGGGCCTGTTCTCTGCTCACGACCCCTCATCCCACACACACACACACAAGCACACGCACACACACACACGCAAGCACACACACACACACACACACACACTGCTTGCTCCACATCAAAGATAACCACCAACTAACCCTGACTCTACCCCAAGACACCTTACCCTAACCAAAGCTAAGCTCTAACTTACCCTAAATCTACCCTAACCACTCACTCTACGGGGCCTTAACCCTAACTCTTGCCATCGCAATTCACTGTGAACATAGTGGAATCTTCATTTGAAAAGTCAAGCCAGAAGCCAAATCAAACTGGGGTGTGTAAAGTAACGGGTGACGTCTCTCGCCACACGGTTCGTGTGGGAAGTCAGCTGCATGGGAACATTTTAAAGTGGGAGTGCTTTTGGTTTCTCTTTCCATCGCGGTGGTGATGATGGTGCCTCACAGGATTCCTGAAGCTTCTCTTGGCGAGTTCTCACATTCCCGCTCCGGCTGTGCGGGTGTGTCGTGGGAACCGGAGTCTGTCAGCTGGGAATGCAGCGGGTCTGAGGCTTCGGTCATGGCCCTTTAGGTTCCAGGATTAGCTAGGTCTGGCTGGAGGATCAGGAGGTTTGGAGGAGAACCGTCTTGGTGTTTTGGGTCTGTTAGGCCCACATTGGGCGCTGCTGGGTCCGGGCTTGGTTCAGATACTGGTCCTTTGAATCGCAGAACACACAACACCTGTAAACTGTTATGTGTTTCACTCTGACAAGGACAAAGGCAGTTATGGTAAATAGTAAATGGTAAATGGACATTTATATAGCGCTTTTCTAACCAATGGTTACTCAAAGCGCTTTACAAGTCATGCCTCACATTCACCCATTCATACACACATTCAACCACCGACGGCGGAGTCAGCCATGCAAGGAGACAGCCAGCAGGTCAGGGTTAGGGTGTCTTGCTCAAGGACACCTCGACAGCTTTTGCTAGGAGGAGGCGGTGGGGATCGAACCAGCGACCTTCCGGTTGTGAGGCGACCGCTCTACCTCCTGAGCTGTACTGCCGCCCCTGCCCCCCCAGTTTGAGTTCCCTTGTCGTGTCTTTGTTCCATCTAGAAGTTCAGGAATGCATTGTAGCGGTGGAGGAACTGGTCCTTTGCGGCGTATCTATTGATATGGAAGTTTAATCATCATTTGGCAAGTATGCGAACCTATGTTTGTTTTCATTGTACTTCGTTCAAGGTGGGCAGTGGTGTAGAAGGCGGTGCTGCCATTCCTGCTACACCTCACCCTTTGTCACATGTATGACAACCTATAGTGTTGACTATTTAGTCAGAAGCAGACACTTTCATCCAAAGTTCCTTGGGGGATTGAACCCAGAACCTTTTGTCTTATACCTTGATACCTATAAGCACCCTAGAGAGCAAGTATGCTGTAGCCCCTACCTGCTCCTAAATGACATGTTTCTAAGTTCACTGTCAAGTCTCTTTGGACAAGAGGGTCTGATAAATCACTAAACAGTAACCACAACCTGACTCAGTGTATTTCTGGGTCCACTACTTCAGGGTGGGTCCAGTCACCACCCCTCCCAACCACTCTCTCTCTCTCTCTCTCTCTCTCTCTCTCTCTCTCTCTCTCTCTCTCTCTCTCTCTCTCTCTCGCTCTCTCTCTCTCTCTCTCTCTCTCTCTCTCTCTCTCTCTCTCTCTCTCTCGCACGTGCACGCTCGCTCTCACTCTTTCCTGAGGACTTCCTGTTATGGAGACTGTGAGTGTGTGTGTGTGGGTGCGTGGGTGTGTGTGTGTGTATGCGTGTGCGTGTGTGTGTGTGAGTGAGTGTGATTGTTTTCTCCTATAAACAATACTGGTTTCTTTGTGTTAGGTTTCAGTGTTGCTTTGGAGACTTAACATGTATGACCAGAGTCTGGTCTCATCATATATCATCCAGCGTTCATTCAGGAACATGGACATAGAGAAGATACACACTGGGTTGTGGCCTTGCTACATGCACACACACGCACGCACGCACGCACGCACGCACGCACGCACGCACGCACGCACGCACGCACATACACACACACACACACACACACACACACACACACACACACACACACACACACACACACACACACACACACACACACACACACACACACTCACACACAGACACACACACACACACACACACACACACACACACACACACACACACACACACACACATGTTTTAGTGTTGGTGTTGAAACTAGACATGTATGACCAGAGTCTGGACCCTATACAAAAACATTAGATATCATCGAGCGTTCTTTCAGGAACATGGAAATAGAAGATTAATACCATTGTGTTCTAGCCTTGGCAACACAATGGGGTTAATCGTCTATTTCCATCTTAGCCAGTGTCTCTGTTGTAGTCTCTTTCTGTGTATGTCCCCTAGAAATAAGTTAATCATAATAACTATGATGTATATATATACATATTGCTCTTTTTCTGTGCCGATATATTGCATTTTATAAATTGCATTTTTATTTTATATATTTAACTTTATACAGTTTTGTAACTTTTTTTTAACTTATTTTATTCTATTCTGTTTTATTTTATTTTATAACTGCTGTCTGTCGTCGGGTATTGCACATAAGATTTTCACTCACTGCTTTATACTTACATATATACTGTGAAGTGACAATAAACTTGACTTGACTTGAAAGAGACACATTATTTATTAATGTTTTTTTATCGCGCTGATAACCGCTTTTTGTGTTTTCACCACGTAACACGATACACGTGACGTTTCATTTGTTATGCTCTCACACTTTATGAAATCCAGCTCAATATCCATCTCAAAGACTTTTACAACATGTTCAGTTTTTAAGTGCTTTTTTAGCTTTTAACTTTTAACCTCATAAAATGTTCATGTTGACCAGGTATTCCAGGTATTTTTACAGCCTACAAGAGTCTATATGAATTTATTCCTTTTATTTCCCTGTAAGGAAGCTGGAGATCTCGAATATTAACGGGTGATGGTAAAAAAAAGTATAATTAATTACCGTAATAGTTTTTTTGGTCTCGGTCTTGACTCGCACTCAATAGAGGTGGTCTCGTCCCCATCACTGCCACAAAGAATGTAAACTGTTTGTATGTTGTGTTTATTCCTTTAACCAGAAAGTAACTGTAACTGTAAATGTACAAATATACTTAAGTACATGTGTACATCGGTACTTCACTTATACAGTATTTAAGTATTCATTTCCTTTGGAAACGTATGGCTTTTACTCCACCACATTTGAAAGACAAATATTGTACCTTTGACTCCACTGTGTTTCTATGAAGGTTCCCGTTACTCGTTACTTTGAAGCATAGCTTTGAAGTCAAATGAATGAAGTCAAACATAGTCTAATTCATGTGTTCTTTTCTTCTCTAAAATGCCATAGGCCATGCGCTGCGTTCGTCAAAGGAGCTAAAACCAATCAGAGTGAACTGCTGCTATGCCGACAGTCAAGTGTTCCAAGTGCTTGCCGCATTTTTAAACTGTTCAATTTGAAGTTGGGGGCTGTCCTTTTGTCCATTCAATTGTGTTTCTATAGGCACTTCTATAGGCTTTCTAGAATATTCTTCAAGCTTTTCATTCTACAGGTTCTACTCGGTGCATTCAGTATTCAGGTTGTGTTGTGTAGTCATTAGGTTCTGTAAATGCATTGTGGCCACAATGCAACAATGCGTTGACATTAAAAAGAAAACGTTATTTTGAATACTTAAGTATTTAACTCAAGTACAAATTAGACTGAACAACTTTCACATTCTAGCAATCCCCTTGGCGTTGCTCTCTAAATGTAAATGACGCCTAATTAGAACACACCACAATATATGTTGAAAGAATGGCACCATATCCATTTCATTAACCTTTAGAGAGGATGAGCGGAGATGATTTTCCTCCAGGGAATATGAGCAGTATCAGTGGAAGCAGAGATTCTGATGCTGAGGGGATAAACCCGACAGGGGGTATTGTTTCAGAGGCTAGGGGTCCCTGACAGGGTCACCACGGGGCCACCTCCAACCATGTCACCAGGCCAGATGATATAGGAGGGTCTTTGTCTTCACTCTTATCAGCCGTACAGCAGTCAGGAAACTGGGTCTGGGGTCTGACAGGGTCTGACAGGGTCTAGGCCGGGTCTGACAGGGTCTGGGGGTCTGACAGGGTCTAGGCCGGGTCTGACAGGGTCTGTTGGTCTGACAGGGTCTGGGGGTCTGACAGGGTTTGGAAGTCTAGGGGTCTGACAGGGTCTGGTGGTCTGGGGGTCTGGCAGGGTCTGGGGTTTGAGGGTCAGACAGGGTTTGAGGGTCTGGTGGTCTAGTGGTCTGACGGGGTCTGACAATGTTTGACAAGGTCTGGTGGTCTGACAGGGTCTGGAGGTCTAGGGGTCTGACAGAGTCTGGGGGTCAGTCAGGGTCTTGGGGTAATATTGAGCTGCCAAGGAACTCTGGATATTTTGTAATGTTTGTATTTGTATTTTTGTAATGTTTGCATAAAATAATTAATGTAAAAAGCTAAAGTGGATGGCCATGTGAGTGCTGAGGGAGTGATGGGTCACCTGCAGCAGGGGGTCAGGGGGGGAGTAGTGGGTCACCTGAAGCAGGGTGTCAGGGGGGGAGTAGTGGGTCACCTGCAGCAGGGTGTCAGGGGGGGAGTAGTGGTTCTCCTCCAGCAGGGGGTCAGGGGGGGAGTAGTGGGTCACCTGCAGCAGGGTGTCAGGGGGGGAGTAGTGGTTCTCCACTTTCCCGCACTGAAAATGATGTTTCTCCTCCAGCTGCGTCTGCCAGTGGATTGACTCTGAGTCATAACTGTGAGATTTGAGTGAAGAGCACACGCACCACAGGGATCACATTCACCGTGCTTAATGTGGAAATACTCTCTTCTCTTTCCCCTCTCTCGCTCTCTGGTTCCATCTCTCAACAGTAATCTGTGTGGCTGTTGCTATGCACCACTGTGTTAGGAAGGTTTAATATTTGGTATATTTTAGACATTTTCTCTGCCGTTATCTCCGCCTCTCTCTCTCTCCTCTCCTGCACGCTCACCCCTTAGCCGCCTGTAATTGTAGTAGAGGTTTTCTGATCTAGAACCTTCTAGCGTTTCAGCAGCTTCTCTGTTCTATAGGAAGAACCTTCTAAAGGTTCCTCAGCTCTACCTGTTCTATAAGAAGAACCTTCTAGCGGTTCAGCAGCTTCTCTGTTCTATAAGAAGAACCTTCTTAAGGCATGAGTCGGCGTGTGAGTAGGAGTAGCGGGATGAACTAATCATTGTCTCGGGGAAACCTCTCTCTAGTCCAATTCTGTTCTGGTCCGTTCTGGTTTGTCATGCCGAACTCCAAATGAGTATTTATGTCTTCCTGGAATCTTCTAGAAAGTTTGGGGGACAACAGAATTCCAAGCGTTTCCATTCAGCTCTGTTCCTCCAGGCCCGCCGGCCCCTCTCTAATGGGGCTTGTGTGTTCTGTGGGCCCCTCGGATGCTCAGACATACCATTTGTTTGGGGCCCTTTTCAGGCTCTCATTCAGAGGCTCTCCGGGCTACGGTGGGGACGTCTACAACTCCCTAAATACCAAAGATCTCAGGCCTTCAGCCGGTTCTTCCAACATTCACCCATTCATTTGTTGGTATGCCGTTGTTAGAACTCTCATTGCTTATAGATGAGCTCTGACTACGATGTTGACCCCACATATCTTTTGGTACTTCTTACTTTGAATACCTCAGGATTCTTGTTCCATTCCACTGCCTTCTCAGAGTGTGGTGGTTTTCATCCTGCGGGGTTTAAAACCCTCGTTCTTCAAGGTCAACTGAATGTCAACCCGTGAAGCCCATGGGGGCTGTCATGTTGAAAAACAGCTTTACCAATGAATGTAACGTTCTCTCTGCAAAGAGAATATATGTAAATACATAGATATATATATATATATACAATATAGAATCCATTGTTACATTTGAAAAGATTTAACATTTTTAACATCATGCTGAATACGTAGATGGTTGGTGAATGAATGGATCAAATGTTTGATAAAAACCCTTTTGTAGTTGTTCTCAGCTGACTTTGGTACTTAAAACACAAGTGGAATACTGTAATATGAAGCATTGTAGTAAGTAAACAGTATTACAGTACAGTGCACATTGTTGGATTATATTCCTGTTCTGTGTTGAATCTATGAGAGCACATTACATTACATTACATTACAGTCATTTAGCAGACGCTTTTGTCCAAAGCGACTTACAATAGTGCATTCAACAAAGATAGGTAAGAGAACAACTCGTCACCAGAAGTCAAAAGTGCATTTCATTCCGAACAAGTCTCCAAGAACTGAGCCAGTGCTCAGGTAATAGTACAATAAGTTGGCAAACAATAGAACAATATCTAACAAGCAAACAATCCACTTAGTAAGTACGCTAGTAAAGCTAGTGTAAAGTGATAAGAGGACGTGCTCGGTGGAAGGATCCGGGTAGTGTTTCCTGAAGAGGTGAGAGCCTGCAGCGGAAGATGGGCAGTGACTCTGCAGTTCTGACATCCGTTGGGATTTCATCCCACCACTTTTGGGCAAGGACAGAGAAGAGCCGTGACCGCCTAGATCAGCCACATGGGCCCCTAAGCGACGGGGCAAGCAGACGCCCCGAAGAAGCAGAGCGAATGGACACGGTTGTTCTCCCAACATTCGGCTGCCCCCTTCGACCAGCCTTGGCCATTGTAAGGCCATGATTGAGAAGAACAAGAGTAGTAAGACTGTTCAACAGAGACCAGTATCATACAATGAGACCAACATGACGTAAGCAATTGATACTGTAGGAAACAACTGACAATTGTGCATAACCATTTGTATGGATGTGCTAAAGCATTTGCAATATTTTTCTAAATAATTAGGTATTCACCGAGTATCGGTGGATGCCTATTGTTTTTGTACAGAATCTTCTTCTTCTTCTATTTCTTATTTTTAAGTTTGCACGCCTATATCTCAACTTTTGGCACACATATGTGGATAATTGTTGCAGTTGCTGGGGTGGCGGTGACCGGGACACACACAGACAAACACTATACACACACACACACACACACACACCAATAACACCTACACAAACACACACACACCTACTGTGTTTGTATCTGCATGTATTAGATTAGATTATATTAGATTAAAATGTATTGTCATTGCACAGGACAAGTACAGTATAGCGAAAGGAATTTGGCATCTAACCAGAGTGCAAATGTTGCAGTAAAGTGCATGGAAATATATAATGTACCGTGGTTAAATAAGATGTAAAAACAAGTAAAAAATTATTAGGTATGAGTAGGTATGAGACATGTGCAGAATTTAGCTGAATGTATGTGTGTATATGGGCTAGGATGGCAGTGTGTGTGTTTGGCGGTGTGTGTGTGTGTGTGTGTTTAGCGGAGCGTGGGGTGAATACCTATTTAAGCTGCAAGCAGCTTTATTTAAAATTGCTTTTAGTTTTTGGAATTTAAATTCTGAGAAATGTACCAAAACTGCAAAAATGTGAATTTGAAGACGGAAATCTTTTTAATAACACAGAAAACAAACAGACAATAGACAAGGCTTTAACTCTTTTTTCAAGTTTTTGTTTTTCTAAATGTTCTTATTCACATATTTACATTCACATTGGTATGAACAAAAACGTATAAACATATAAACAGCAAACTGTATCAAATGGCAGTGAACATCTTGTAAACGCTCTACTAGTTTGGTTTCAACCCTCTCCCTGTTGATTTTCACGAGTGCACATTAGGACCAACTCAGCAACACTGAGCCGCTGGTCGCCTGGAGGTTATTTTAAGACTTAGTAGCCGTCTTCCTGGTTTTGTTGTCACAGTATTCTGTGTGTTTAAAATAAACGTGAACTATGAAAGGAGTGTTTTGGCTTAGTTGTTAGTTTCGGAGGGGAAACTATCCACGTTGGAAATGTTTTCACATGGAAACCACTTTCATTCAAGTTGGGCGCTTTTGAGGAAAAATAATGAGATTAAATGTTTGAGATGATTAAACTAATGAAAGGGAGGCCTGGTAGGGTACATCTCTTAAGAGTGTTTATTTAGGGATTTGGACCCTGAACCTATTCACCAAATCTGATCCGCCCGCTAGGCTACAAAAAAGTGCTTTCAGCACAGCCGAGCTACTAGTCTGCTTAGCTTTAGCCTAGCCTAGCTTCATGCTCGCTTTAGCTCTGGGCTACATATATTAACTTGTCAGTTGCTCTGCTATGCTACATATAGTTGCTTTACATTTGGTTCAGTGTTTCTAGCATCTCTCTTCCAGACTTCAGTTTCCTTAGTGCAATTTTTTTTATACATTTTTTGAATATCATTTTAACTGACAACATTTTAGTCGCCTGCTACACAACAGCAACACAGGGGACTGTCCGCCTTGTCGCTATCTACCAAAACACAACCTTTCACCCCTTCCTCCTGTTTTCCAACTCTAGAATGGATCTCCAAACACATTTCTCACAAGAACACTTCAGAACAGAACCGTTCGTTCGTCGTCGTTTCCCGAGTTCCTGGAACGCCCCCAGCAGTCCTCCTGAGCGGCCGGGTCGACCACAGTGCTTTGAACGGAACGCTTTTTCTTTAGAATAGTTTGTTGGTCGTACAGCAGCATAGAGTTCATCTCCACCCTTCCTTTGGTCTGGGGAGGGCAGGTGATGGCGTATTGCACTGGGAATCGAACCTCAGGACCACACAGTGTTCCCTTCTGGTTCTACTGTAGACCTCACAGAGAGACAGAGTGACCGTTCTCTCCGGAACAGCCTCCTCGGTGCCTCTGTATTTTTCCAAGCTCTGTGGACCCAGGGAGGTCCGCAACCTTCAAGCTCACAGGTCTAGTTTCCTGACTGTCAAACAGGGGCCCGGGGGTTTCACCGCATCTCCACCGCACCCCCCCCCCGGGGACGACTTCAGTCCACCGCCAGTTCGCATGGGATCTCCTGGGCCTCCTTGGCAGTCAGGTAGGCCTGCAGGAAGTCCTTGTAGCGGGGCGCGCATCCCAGCCACGCCTCCCCGAAGTGGACCCGGCCGGTGAAGAGGAAGCTGCCGGGCCCCGGCCGCACGCCGCACTGCTGGAAGGTCCTGATGTCGCCACGGCGGGTCAGGCGCCCGACGCCGGTGAACAGGGCGTACTTCTGACGGAAGACTCGGGTGGCGGTGACCTTGATGACCGCCGCCCGGAGGTTCTCGTCGCCCTCCACCGAGCGGATGTTCCCTCGCACCACTAAAGAAAAAGGGAAGAAGAAGCCTGGTTACAAATACAGTTCTTGAATACCTTGCTGTGAAGATACATATGAAAATATTAAAATAAGAAGAGATACATGAGTTAAGAGTGCGGTCGTTAAAAACGCACGGAACTGATAAAACGGCAACATTAAAACCAAACTAGTTTCCCCAACCAGTGACGGAGAAAGTGATTACAGTATCTGTGTTTCACCAGTGGGGGTGCTGTTCCTTTAGTAGTTTTACTTTAGTAAAACTACTATCCCGAACATTTCGAATCAGATCTAATTAACTGAAATGTGATGCTGGGGCACATTGCCTGCAGTCTAAACATCTAGTTTTCCAGCCACTCTTGAACACGTTTCAAAGTGTCTGAAGTCGTTTAAAGTGTCGTGGCACTGCTCCCGGTGGACTGCACCATTACCCTCTGGTCGGGGGGGTGGGCGGGCTGGATTAGCCCAATACAGTCCCCCCTGGGGGTGTGGGAGTTCTAAAGGCAGAGGAACAATGAAGTGCCATTTCACCTTTAACCTTTGCATATATTAAGAGGTTTTGGAGGGAGAATTGAAATATAATTATCTAAGTCTCAAGGGGGTTTGACTTTAAGCTGATTTGGGACCGACTGATTTGGTGCATTCCTGCAGTACACGCGGCCCTGATTTAGATCACAAAACCAAATGTTGAATTGAAGCTAGTGGAGAATAGTATAGATCCTGATACTTGTAAAGTGTGTGTGTGTGTGTACGTGTGTAGGGCTGTGTGTTTCTGTGTGTGCGTGTTTATTGCTTCATGAGGGTCGTTTGGAGAGGCTGTGAAAGTGGAAACCTACCAAAGTCGCTGGTGCAGACGGCCATCAGGATCTCAGTGTTGTTACAGGGCCTGCAGGCATCTGGAGAGACAACAACAGTTAGTGCCTATCCACACTGTAACCTCATGTTATACTGTACTTGTACCTTATATTGCACATTTTATAGTGCTTGGTATGCATAGTATTTTGACTGTGCTAATTTGGCTTCATTTGCTTCATAGGTTTAGATCTTGAGGGCCCAACATGGACAACCACACACAAAACCACACACCCAGCCTCCCACGCAGACAGCTGTGGCAAGGGGGGAGTGAGGTGTGTGAGGTCACACCCGGCCCTTGCCCTGCTTCCACATCCAATCAAACCGCCTCCCGCCTCACACCTCAGCACAGGCCCCTGGAGGGGGGGGGGGGGGGTCTTTAAAGAGCTGAACTTCCTTTACTAGTTTTCTCAAGTAGCTTCCTTCCTCCACAGGTCTGACATGCAGCTGTCTCTGAAAAGAGACTATTTGACTTCTCTGCTGCTTGTTCTGATGAGGTATTTGAAAGAGAAAGGCCCATTTGTATATGGTCCAATCACTTTCAGAGGGTTTCAGTTGGTTAGGTTTAAGTATTAGATTGTAAGTGGTGAAGTATTGGTGTTTTTAAAAGTTCAAGGCACATATTGTGTGGAAGCAGTGCATCATGGGCGTAAAAGTATGTATAGGCTGCGGCCGTTAGCTCTGCAGAGGAGGGAAGAGGAGGAGGAGGATGAAGAGGAGAAGCATTTTTCAAACTTCTGAGTCTCTCTCTTGTTCTGAGGAGGCCCCTCGAACCTCAACCACATTCTCCCTCACACCCTCA
Organism: Muraenolepis orangiensis; assembly: GCA_027704905.1. Taxonomy (NCBI): domain Eukaryota; kingdom Metazoa; phylum Chordata; class Actinopteri; order Gadiformes; family Muraenolepididae; genus Muraenolepis; species Muraenolepis orangiensis. Next base: position 21,520,459 of record CM051014.1, read on the forward strand.
ATCTCCCCTCCCCCCGAACCTAATCAGTTACTGTGGTCTGGGGGAGAGAGAGAGAGGGGGGGGGGGGGGCACCTCGACCCCTCCATCGCCTAGGTTACGGCAGTAATCCTAGAATGCTCAGGCAGCCCTCATTGAAAGGGCTTTGGAGAAGGCCCCACATACTGGGCTATTGTCCCTCGACCCCCCTCTCTCTCGCACACACACACACACAGACTCTCTCTCTCTCTCTCTCTGTCTGCACTATTGCAATGTTTTCTGCATGGCTGCACACACCGCTAGACTCTCTGGTCATCTCAATGCTCGGGATTCCCTTCTTCTAATGGGAAAAATTCTGATTGGCTGTTTGGATGATCTACTTCAGAAAACACCAACCAACTGTGTAACTTCCGAGATTGTAACTCACTAGTTGCATACGTTGCAATTCATTATATGATATCACTAATATAAATAATATTCATAATAGTTATATCATTCATATTAAACCTCTCCCCCTCCCCCATCAATGATATTAGGGGATCAATTATCTTCAGCAACCGATCAATGTTTCAATCGATCATCTATACGAATCATTCTTCGAAGCTGGACTGATCTATCGTCTTTATCACTCAATCATCTGGACTGATCGATCCCCTTTCCTGATCAATCACCTTTATCAATAAATCAGCGCTACCATCTTTAAGTCTACTCTACCGGGGTCTTCTGATTGGTGCTCACCTTCGCTGCTGATGCGATTGGAGTCGAGTGACAGCCGCGCCGTCCAATCCCCTCTCAGCTCATAGCGGAAGGCGGCGATGCGGCGGCTGATGTCCTGGTGGGGCGTGGCCTGCAGGAACAGGGCCAGCCTCTCCCCGGGCTGCCGGCTGAAGCAGCGCACCCTGGGCGGGGGCGCCAGGTCCCCGCCCACCCGGTCCCCGACCAGCAGCTCCAGCACCCCGTCCCGCTCCAGGTACAGCTGGGCCCCGTGGAAGTCCGGGGAGGGCTTGACACACGCCGTGATGAGGCCCGCGCTGCTGCCCCCGCCCCCGGGCCCCACGGCGGCCGAGGGCAGGCGGGGAGACAGGCTGAGCCGCAGGGCACCCTGGGGGTACAGCCAGTCCAGGGTGCCCTCGGAGCAGTGCAGGGAGATCTGCTCCACGCTGCCCGGCTGCTGGGACAACCCGCTGTGCCACAGGGGAGAGAGAGAGAGAGAGAGAAGGTTAAGTAAAGTTTGTGAAGGCTGTTTTTTCAGACCCCCCCCCGTGACCTCTGACCCTGGAAGGGTAGCCATCACTCAGAGCTAGTCACTGACCCTGCCTGAGGTCGGTCAGTCAGTGTGACTGTAACCTATGGCATGAAAATACATTCGGCTCACTTAGAAGTTATCAGCTAGGGAAGTAGTATAACGTGGGAGAACTATAACGGTTAGGAGTGAACGGCAAAGGAAAGCGCCGCCTGCTGGTCAGCGGAAGTAGGCCTCCTGCACATCTCATGTCATCACGTCATCCTGGGCTGCGGAGGCCGTTTATAAAAATAAAAAAAAATCGTTCAATGCACTACACCGTTTTAAGAAACGTTTGACATAGATGCAGATGCGCAAAACCTATTCCATGACGCTGTGTTTGATATAAGATAATAAGATAATGATGCGTTCTGTCTGCAGGGAAGGTGGCCAACCCCCTGCAGACAAGTCTCGGCTTGTTTCTTGACCTGATCCCATGCCACCAGACACACCAGTGTGTCCGCATCTGCTTTCTCAAGCTCACATGCACCCACTCAGTTTAAACATATTATCATGGTTTAAATTAATAACCTGTATAAAATAGTGTGGGAAAAGTGTAAATACCTTCCCCTCCAACTGCACTGGTCATCGGAATAGTTGGAAAGAGCAACGTCAAAAACGGCGAAGAGTAAAATCCAAATTCTGTAAATCCCAAAACGAAACATTGTCTGCGCAGGAGGGTCGTTTGGTGACGCAGTGAAAATGAATACGAATAAAAATAATTCCAAAACTACGCCTTTCCTCCAACCTTTTTCTTTACTAAAGGGCGCTCTATACAAATAACAGAGTTGTATTTCCGACAACCTCCATCGCTGAGGATCGAAGAGACCAAGCGTCGTCTACCGGAATGCCAGACCCTGTCCCTTCTCAAACCGTCCCGGGATGATGTGCTCAGAGTCCGATGCGCTCTGTGAAGTTATTCCCCTGAGTTTCACCAACTCTCTGAAACTCCACGGACCAATCAGAGATCAGGAGGCGCAACGTTAAAGCCTATCAACCAGTCACTGATTGGCTGTTTAACGAGAGGGTGGGACCTCTCTCTCTGGAGGGGGAAGGGGAGACCATCAGTATGCAGGACATTGTGGGGATAAGGTCAGTGGTGGGCCTACTAGTATTGGCATTAGCATTACTATTGTATTTCCCAGGGCTGCCAATTAACTAGTCAAATAATGGTTTTACCAGCCATAGGCTCAACATTTCATTAGACAATTAATGACAATTTGACAGAAAATTAACTTAACATTTGATTTATTTGAATTGCTTGAACAAAAACTCTGTTTTGATTTAATACTATGTTATAGGTGTAAAACGGTTAATGGTTAACACGTTACACCCTCATTACACATACTTTAAAAAGACAACTGTGGAAGACAAGTAATTCCAGATGCGAGTATTTATGGAGATTATATTGCATTTTATACATAGCTTTACTGCACATTATTTTAATTTTATCTGCATTAATGTGTAACAAGTAGTTGCATTTGTAAGTTAGTTCGTTATTCATTACAACTCTTAATGACATTAAGAGTTTAAAAAGGAGATTTGATGAGTTCATAAAAATGATTAGCTTTTCATCTTTATAAACAGAACTGAAGCACATGTTTTGCTTCACCCTCTGAAACATAACCTTACATAATTGTGTTAAATATGTTCACCATAGTATCATGTTACAGTACGTTAGTACTTCATGAAGAGATACTCCTATCTATTACTTGTCTATGTATGTCAATGTTCCAGAGTCACTTTCTACATACCGTTATATGACCCTATAGCTCCAGTTATGGATATTAACTCTGACCTACTGACCTTATAATATTATTTTGTCTCGGTCTGTCTCTCTGAGCCATCCCACTTCACACGCTAAAACATCTCATGACCTGAGTGTGTGTACGTGCACTAACATGGGCCTATGTATATGTATGTGTGTGTGTGTGTGTGTGTGTGTGTATGTGTGTGTGTGTGTGTGTGTGTGTGTGTGTGTGTGTGTGTGTGTGTGTGTGTGTGTGTGTGTGTGTGTGTGTGTGTGTGTGTGTGTGTGTGTGTTCGGTGTCTGTGTATGTGTGTATGTGTGTGTGTGTCTATGGGTGTGGTTGTAAATGTGTGTGTGTGTATGCGTCTATATGTGTGTGTGTATGCGTCTATATGTG
>CM051014.1:21528863-21536363 GCA_027704905.1 Muraenolepis orangiensis
CCCAATGATTGCAGCAGATTTTCATTTAGAATGAAGTGTCTAGATACAAGATACAAGATACAAGATACAAGACATAATGAATATAATAAATAGTGTGTAGTGTTTCTGCAATTCTGCAACAAGTGTGTTGTAGAATTTCAAACAAAGTGCAAAGCAGAACATGTGTTTGATGGCTTGGTTTGAGGAATGGCTCCAATGGGTAAGGATTCACTGTTGTGTGTGTAAGCAATGGGTGAAAACTGTAAATATTATGCTGCACAAGTTCCTAAGACGACTGGACAGTACAGAGTAGCTGTGGGAATTAGAAGGACCGGGTCAGTGGAATCATAAATCTTGTATATCACCAGGCACTTTACTGTAACATTTGCACTCTGGTTAGATGCCAACTTCTTTTCGCTGTACTGTGCTTGTGCTTGTGCAATGACAATACATTTGGATGTAATCTAATCTAATCTAATATAACTAATGTTACTAATGTGATTAATGTGTTCTGTTCTTCATTATTGTGGGGGAGGGGGGGGTTCTGGTTCTGTGTGGGGATTCCCAAGCCCCTTATATCCCAGTCCTGGGAGATAACCACAACATCCTCATTGAATTTAAATGGCAACCAGACCCCTACCCTGCTGTGCTGCGCTGTATATACAATAGCCGCCCACCGCTCCTCATACTAGGATGGGTCAAATGCAGAGAAACAAATTTCACTGTGTGTGTGTGTGCATGCATGTGACCAATTAACAGGATTCAATCCTCCAGATTTAGATTTAGATTTAGATTAGATTGGCGTTTGATCCTCTAGGAATCTGCCCCACGGTTCAGAAGACAGCGATTGGGTCTCAGCTGCAGAGTAAACAGCCCTCGTGGGTGTTTGTAGACCAACTTTCACACCAAGCTGCTGCCGCCTCCCCGCCTCCCCGCCTCCCCGCCTCCCCGCCTCCCCGCCTCCCCACCTCCCCGCCTCCCCGCCTCCCCGGAGGACTTGAAAAGACCTCTGTTGACTCGTCTGTTGACACCTGATCAACAGTTGATTCTGCCCCCTTTAAAGGCCGACGTTCATCTGATGTCTGGGTCCTTAAAGAGATTGTAAGGAGACTGTAACGCCGTTGAAAGGACTTTACATTTATTAAGTGTGACGAAGGACAGACTGTTACTGTTATAAAGTACAGACTGTAACCGTTAAAAAGATCAGACTGTAACCATTATAAAGGATCAGACTAGTTCTGATAAAGGACAGACTAACTGTGATAAAGGACATACTGTAGCTGTGATACAGGACAGACTGTAACCGTTAAAAATAACAGACTGTAACCATTATAAAGGACTAGACTAGTTTTGATAAAGTACAGACTTTAGCTGTGATAAAATACATACTGTAACTGTTATAAAGGACAGACTGTAGCTGTGATAAAGGTCAGAACATAGCTGTGATACATCGGCTACAGACTGTATCCGATGAAACCCAACGACTGTGATAAAACCCAAACTATGCTAAGGACGGACCTTTCTGAATACAAAAAAAAAAGACACATAGAACAGAGACACACTGTCTACATAGGCCTAAATATGTTATTTATAAACGGGAAGCTGGAGATGTTTAAATTTGAACCGCGCCCACAAGAACCCACTTCCTGGCGGTGTGGAAAGTGAACACACTGATTGGAAACTGCAGCCAGATGTCATTCAACCCAGGAGGTCATGTCTCCCTAAGGACCGCCACTGCATCCTCCCTCCTCTCTCCTCTCTCCTCTCTCCTCTCTCCTCTCTCCTCTCTCCTCTCTCCTCTCTCCTCTCTCCTCTCTCCTCTCTCCTCTCTCCTCTCTCCTCTGAAGACCAGGGGTCTTATCTTTAAACCCCACTGTCCAGAGTCTACCTGTAGGCATCTTTGCACAAGATGCGCTGCTCCTTAATAACAATGCAAAAATGCACTATAAGTTGCTTTGGATCAAAGTGTGTGCGAGCTAAATGATTGAATAGTTCTGTGTTTTGGTGTGGGAGGACCGCTGAAAGAACTTTCGGAGGGAAAAACACTTTTGTCTCTGACCTCCAGAGAGCAACCCCCCTCTCTCCTACCGCAAACCATTATCAAACCTCTCTCCCTCCCCCGCCCCCCCCCCCCCCCCCCCACCCCCTTCCAACACACACACACACACACACACACACTTCACACACGCACACACACACACACACACACACACTTCACACACGCACACACACACACACACACACACACACACACACACACACACACACACACACACACACACACACACACACACTTCACACACGCACACACACACACACACACACACACACACACCACACACACACACACACACACACACACACACACACACACACACACACACACACACACACACACACACACCATTATCTCACCCAGCCACCAGCACCATTATAAGATAAGATAAAATGGTACTTTATGCATTCCAGATGGAATGCAACCGTAACCGTAGAAGAAATGAAGAGAAACGCATTTAAAATAAGCTTTAAAAAAAATGAAGAAGAAGAAGAAGAAGACTTCTGACTTAGCTAAGCGACTTTTGATCTTCGCGATGACTTTACCAGCGGGCTAGCTGAGGTCGTTTTTGCAAGCTAAATCTGATGCAAGCTACTACAGGGAGGCCAGTGGAGGCCACGGCAGAGGGGGGGGAGGGTCACATGGGGGAACTTTGGTGGGTTGAACACGGGCCGTTCTGGATACACTGCAAAGGTTTGATGGTTTGGAGGCCGGCAGTACAGGAGCGAGTTGTGGAGTAGTGGAGGCGGGCGGTGACGAGCGCTCAGACCCAGAGCTGCGCAGCTTCCCTCATGGAAGGAAGGGGCAGAATCCTGGCGATGTTGTAGAGCGCACATCTGCAGGCTCGGGCCACTGCGGTCCGCTGTGGGCTGCAACACAGCCGATTGTCCAGGACCACACCGAGGTTCCTCGCCCCCCCACCCTCCTCCACCACCTCCACCTCCGGCCCTGGCTGCCTCTTGTGTTTATGAGAGTCATTAGCCTAATGAGAAGCATCTCAGCCTTATCAGTAATCCCTCCCGAGGGACAATTGCCCCTGCAGACTCTCCAGCCCTGGCTGCCGGTGTTGTTGGCCCCCAGCAGAGAGGGGGAGAGGGGGGCGGTGGGGGGTCCGGGGGCAGACAGAGGTGCTCCTCTGGCTGTCTCCTCTACCCCTCCCCCCCCCCTCCTCCCTCTTTCCTCTCTCTTATTGGCCGGATCAATTTGGAGGGAAATCATGCACAAGGAGTAGGATCCCTCCAAAATGCACAATAGGTGATTTAGATCTGTCCTTAGAGAATCAGATCACAATCACAGTCAGAATGCCTTTATCGTCATACAAATACAAATACAAATGAACAAATACAGCGAAATTGTTTCGCAATCGGTCACTAAAACTTACAAACTACAACTTACAAAATATTATTATTTAAATGTTTAATTAAAATAACGAAATAAACAGTTTGGCATATAGACATATTGCAGTGGCCCGATATACAGTAGTGGAGGAAAAAACATATAGTGTAGTGTTTAAATCTGTTCACAGAGGACACAAACAGTAGGTGTTGTGTTTACATGCGTCGATAGGACAGATGTTCCCCTCTCCCCCACCGATATGAACCACCGCCACCTCGGTGGCCCTCATTTAGACACAAAGGCCTGCAACACAATGGGTTTGTTTGATTGACTGTTTGATTTTTGGCGGTCAAGTCAGACGTGTTATTTTGGCGGTCAGCACTGCTTCACACGCTGACCTTTCAAGACATCGGCGTGACGTCGACCGCCGTCCGACATTCTCTACTTTCCATATCTCATTTTGCCCGCTCTTTTCCACATTGTATTCATCTATTTATCTATTAATTTGCTTAAATTAAATTATTTGTTGGCTTCCATTTTGACTTGATGCCATGATTTAGTAGCTTTACTAACGCCTTATTAAGTGGTTCTTTGCTTGTTAGTTAGTTAGATATTGTTCTATTGTTTGCCAACTTATTTCCCTTTTACCTAAGCACTGGTTCAGTTCTTGGAGACTTGTTAGGAATTAAATGCCCTTATGACGTCGTTGAACGATTGTAAGTTGCTTTGGACAAAAGCGTCTGCTAAATGACTGCAATGTAATGATTGCCCTCGCATTTCAGTTTTTAATGAAAATGTTTGCTTTGAAGCACTTTGAATCTGAATGAAAATGTAAACCTATTTACATTCTAATCAAATAATGTTTTATTTAAATGTGCCACTATGCCAATCAAATCCTGACTGACTTATCAAATCATATTGCTCCAACCTGTTGTCCCACCCCAAGCCTAACCCTAAAAGCATGTTGTACTCTAAATACTCTTTGAATACATTCGTATGTACTCTTTATCACCACAAGTATAAGTGACCAGGGCTGTGTTGTGAGCCTGTTTTTATTTGTTATACTTGGTTGTTGCCTTTTAGTGAAACACTAAATACACTTAGGATGACATAATAATATATTAACTTATATATTTTAATAACAATATAATATATAACAATGACAAATACAACAACAGCTGGATTAATATAGACATAGAAAATATAGATTGATTCTATATAGATAGCTAACTAGATAGACAGACAGACAGACAGACAGACAGACAGACAGACAGACAGACAGACAGACAGACAGACAGATAGATAGATAGATAGATAGATAGATAGATAGATAGATAGATAGATAGATAGATAGATAGATAGATAGACATATATATATATATTGTACAACTTCAATATACCAGGTATAACTTTTTTCAGCAGGCTGCACACAATTTCAGAAGAACTTGTACTTTTTCTAGTTGTGTCTATTGGTATTATGTGGTGGAAATTCGAATTGGTGACAAATATGTTGGAATGTTACTTCAACACTTACCCTTTTTGGGGGTTCATTTATGCATTCATTTCAGGTGCATTTTCCCCCAGTTACGCAGTTATGAGGTTATTTTGGATCAGATACTCAACTAATGTTTTTCTCATTGACATCACAATGTCTCATATGAGGAGACCATGCGGAGGTGGAAGTGCATGCTTGGAGAGGTTCTTAAAGGGATGACTTCACCATCATCCACCCGACAAACCATCACCCCCACCCCCACCCTCCTCCTCCTCCTCCCCTCCTCCTCCCTCCTCCTCCTCCTCCTCCTCCTCCTCCTCCTCCTCTCTTGGTTGACAGCTCAGTCTTTGTGCATCTGAGGGTTAGGTCATCCTCCACCGTGCAGAACAAAATTAGCCCAACGCACACACACACACACACACCCACCCACCCACACACACACAAACACTCACACACACACACACACACACACACACACACACACACACACACACACACACACACACACACACACACACACACACACACACACACACACACATAAACACACACACATACCCATACACACACACACACACACATAAACACACACGCATACACACACCCACGCACACACTAACACACGCACACATGCACACCCACACGCACGCAAACAAACACCCCCACACATGCACACATACACACACACACACACACACACACACACACACACACACACACACACACACACACACACACACACACACACACACACACACACACACACACACACACACACACGCTACACACATAACCACAGACTTTAAAGTTTAAATCTCCCCACAATAGTCTGGCTGGACAATAGACACATGCCTCCACTCCCCCAGGCTACCCCCATCTCCACCCCCAACCCCATCTCCACCCCCAACCCCCACCCACCAGCCCCAACCCCAACCCCATCCTCCACCCCCACCCCCATCTCCACCCCCAACCCCCACCCACCAGCCCCACCCCATCCCCCGCAACGCCACAACCCCCACCCTGTTGTCCCAGCCTCTGATTACAAACCCCCCCCCCCCCCCAGCTCGCTCAGCAGTACAATAAGATGGGGCTGGGTGGGAGTTAGTGTAAGGGCATGTGTCTATTGTCTGAGTCCTCAGGTAGCGTACTCACCCATTCAGCCGGACCTGGAGTCCACTCGCTGAGGGCGGAGTCTAGGTAAGATTACATTTCAGACCGTCAATCAGTCAAACTTTAATTATTAGTGTTTCTCCTGCTAACTCATACACAGTCTATTTATTAGCACAACATGGACACGAAATAAAATACATTTCAAATAACAATTGAAAAAATGGTAAGGAGGTAACAAAATGTTGGAAAAGAAAGAATATTGTATAACATTTAGAATTCTTAGAATATTATATATAATATTCTTATACAAAAAACGATTATCTAGCCAAACATTTCAAACAATATTGTGCCTAAATATTATCTAAGCTTACATATTAAATTCGATTAATACATAATATCACTTTTCAAATTAGAGTATTAGGGAATAGAACATTTAAAATCAGACTTATTATATAATTGATGTCTGATCTGGCAGCCACTTATTTATCTGTAGTAGGTAGTACTTCTCATAGTTTGAACTATTGAACAATTTCCCTCTCCAGACGAGACCCAACGTGAGTGTGTGTTTATGTGTGTATCTGTTTGTGTGTGTGTGTGTGTGTGTGTGTGTGTGTGTGTGTCGTGAGGGGGGGCGGGGGGGTGTAGCTTTCTAATCACTGTGCTGGTATTGATCCAGGGCACCTGTGTGTCTCCTCTATAGGTCTACAGATCTATAGACCTGTCTCTATAGATCCTGAACCTATACAACGGTTGCAAATGAACAGCCTTTTGTTCTGGTGAGACCTCGAGGGGAGCGCCAAAACCTGTGCCCCTCCCCCCTAACCCCCATCACCCGCTGACTCCTCCATCATTATCTCAGAGTCTCCAGGACCGACCCCCACCCAGCGGTATCATATCACCTCCCCCCGGGCCCTGGGGCCAGCCACCGAGGGAAGCAGGGGCCGGTTGGGGGAGGGGGCCTTGGGGGGGGGGGCTCCTCAAACAGGTGTATCCGAAAACATAACAACAGGTGGAGAGAAACCAGAAGCAACATGGCCTCACTCTCTCTACCGTTTCTCCCTTAGTTTTATGAGTGGTCGTAACGCGCACGGATGGCTTTACATTGAGGATAAGGCTGTGTGTGTCTGAGTGTGTGTGTGTGTGTGTGTGTGTGTGTGTGTGTGTGTGTGTGTGTGTGTGTGTGTTTATGTGTGTGTGTGTGTGTGTGTGTGTGTGTGTGTGTGTGTGTGTGTGTGTGTGTGTGTGTGTGTGTGTGTGTGTAATGTGTGTGTGTCTATGTGTGTCTGTGTGTGTCTGTAATATGTCGTTGTGGTTGTGTGTTTTGATGTATGGTCCTTATGTGTACTGTGTGTGTTCTACATCTGTTTCTGTGTATGTCTTACGTCTGTTGTGACTGTATGTGTACGTGTGTTGCAGTATACATATTGGTGTCCAAGATTTATAGGGCTACAGTATATTTACAGTCTGTCCTTTCAGGTCCTAGAGGAAGACCTGAAGGACCTGGTCTCTGAGGACTACTGGGTAC
>CM051014.1:21538863-21541363 GCA_027704905.1 Muraenolepis orangiensis
ACTCACATCTTTTATTTTATTTTGTTGCTTGCTATTCCAATTTTCAGTCTGCTAAATGACTATATATGTCTATAAAAGGTTTGCGATTGTGTTAGAGTATATTTCAGTGTATGTATGTGTATGTATTTATACCTGTTTTTAATAGTAGTTGTTTTATTAGACCGTTTTTACATCTTATTTAACCTCTGTACATTATATATTACCGTGCACTTTACTGCAACATTTGCACTCAACATTTGGTTAGATGCAGTGACAATACATTAGAATGTAATCTAATCTAATCTAAAATATGGGTGTCAATAAGTAGTGGTGTGCATTGTGTGTGTGTGTGTGTGTGTGTGTGTGTGTGTGTGTGTGTGTGTGTGTGTGTGTGTGTGTGTGTGTGTGTATGCGTGTATGCGTGTGTGCGTGTGTGTGTGTGTGTGTGTGTGTGTGTGTGTGTGTGTGTGTATGCGTGTGTGTGTGTGTGGGTGGGTGGCCTTTAACCCTGGGGTGTCTACTGGTGTTTTGTGTGGCTCTCTGAAGGAGCGAGTGGCCTTCCAGTTACACACGACTCACAATTAAAATGATACATACACATTTGCTGGCTTGGCTTGGCTCGGTTTGCCTCAGCTCAGGACTACCTGCTTGAAGGAGTGTCGTTCCATCAGAGTATACCATCAGACAGACAGACTGAGAGACATACACACAAAATACAAATATAAGTTCCCTCCGAAAAGTTTGCATCCTCCCCCAACACACTAGTTCTAACCCTAACTCCTCTCACACACACACACACACACACACACACACACACACACACACACACACACACACCCCTTTTCATTAGCCTTTGATGGATGTGTTTGACGGCTGGGGAAGGGTGTGTCTGTGTGTGTGTGTGTGTGTGTGTGTGTGTGTGTGTGTGTGTGTGTGTGTGTGTGTGTGTGTGTGTGTGTGTGTGTGTGTGTGTGTGTGTGTGTGTGTAGAGATGTAGATTTAACCCCCATGTGCACTAACATCCTTTATTTAATTTCTTTGGTAGTTACTCCAATATTGATCAACTCCTGATCCTCGTTGCTTCGGAAAAAAGCGTCTGCTAAAGGACTTAATATGTCTATAAAATAGGTCTGCGATTGTGTTAGAGTATATGTCAGTGTATGTATGGGTGTCAATAAGTAGTGGTGTGCATGTGTTTGTGTGTAAATACGTGTGTGTGTGCGTGCATGTTTATGTGTATGTTATTCACACCTCTCTGTGACAGGAAGCCTCACCAGAGGAAGTGTGAGTGTGTGTGCGTGTGCGTGTGCGTGTATGCGTGTGTGGGTGGGTGGCCTTTAACCCTGGGGTGTCTGGTGGTGCCTTGTGTGGCTCTCTGAAGGAGCGAGTGGCCTTCCAGTTACACACGACTCACAATTAAAATGATACATACTGATATTTGCTGGCTTGGCTTGGCTCGGTTTGCCTCAGCTCAGGACTACCTGCTTGAAGGAGTGTCGTTAACTGATGACTCGCTTGTCTTGGTTCCATGATGTTTAAAATCAGAGGCCTCTTTTGCGCTGTTTACTATTGCACTGTGCAACGGCTGTTGGTAGTTATCATCGTACATTTGTTGTTATGATTTCACTTCACATCTACAGCTTTTTAATTGAAAAACAGAAAAAGTTGCTTAATCAAACTATAGCTGATTCTGTCCAGTGAACTAGAGTCTGAATCTGTCCAGTAGACTAGAGTCTGAATCTGTCCAGTAGACTAGAGTCTAAATCTGTCGAGTAGACTAGAGTCTGAATCTGTCCAGTAGACTAGAGTCTGAATCTGTCCAGTAGACTAGAGTCTGAATCTGTCCAGTAGACTAGAGTCTGAATCTGTCCAGTAGACTAGAGTCTGAATCTGTCCAGTAGACTAGAGTCTAAATCTGTCCAGTAGACTAGAGTCTGAATCTGTCCAGTAGACTAGAGTCTGAATCTGTCCAGTAGACTAGAGTCTGAATCTGTCCAGTAGACTAGAGTCTGAATCTGTCCAGTAGACTAGAGTCTGAATCTGTCCAGTAGACTAGAGTCTGAATCTGTCCAGCGGACTTGAGTCTGATGGTGAATCTGTGTGGTCCATCTCAGGCACTATTAATTATAAATATCAGACATTAATAACAGATCTGCCTTATCAACATTCAAAAAAAACCTCTTCATTTGTTACTTATTCCATGAGCACCTTTCAATATGTAAATATATTGTAAGCCAACTTAAATCTTAAAGGTTCGGCAACAGACAGAGTAGAGAATTAGCATGGGAAGCACAGCAATGAAAACACAATGATCTGACGAGGAACAGCAGAAGAGTCGGAGTTGATACACAGAGTTGATACACAGAGTTGATACACAGAGCATGATGAACATGAAGAATCACAGGTCTGTAACTGAGGTCATCAGGGAGGAGCCACAGATTGGCCAATCGAGACGTTTGCACCTCAGAAGAGAGCAGAGTGTGTCCAGAGAAACAGTGAGCGCAGAGCCAGAGGCCCCAGA
>CM051014.1:21543863-21576363 GCA_027704905.1 Muraenolepis orangiensis
ATACCTATAATTCTACATATAGCTACCCTTACTTACTGTTTTTAGTAGTATATTTTTAGTAGACTGTTTTTACATATTATTCAACAACTGTACATTGTGTACAACTGTACAACTGTGCATATCACCATGCACTTTACTGCAATATTTGCACTCTGGTAAGATGCCAAATTCCTTTCGCTGTACTGTACTTACTTGTGCTGTACTGTACTTACTTGTGCTGTACACTGACACTACATTTGAATCTAATCTAATCTTATCTTTATAATGATGCACTATTCTCAGCCTTCAGTCACGTGACTGGCGGGGAGCCCTTGAGGGCAACACATCACAGGCCTGTCAATGTTCCACCTGTTTCAAGCCACGACCATTTAGATGACCTGTAGATCCTTAGATGACCTGTCTAAAGAAGAAAAATAAAGATATGTGAACCAACTGTACATTTTGGGCACTTGCAATCCATATACAGCACTCGCCGCAGTACTTCAATCGCTAACAGCGACGTCCCTGCCAGATGTGTACAATATATATCTTGTAGAGAATCCCTCACTTTAAATAATAAACTTTTGTCGAAAGAAAGGAACCAATATATCGCTGATGGTACAGTATCAGAAAGCCTTTATTGTCACTGTAGTACAACGAAATGGTCTTAAAAACAATTAGAAACATATACATAATTTGAAACGTAACAAAGCTAAATAAACGGGTTGTAAAAATGCCATATACAACTAATATATAAACATATTTCGGTGGCCCTATCGCTCACTCCAACTAACATAACTTGTCAAGGCCCCTGAAGTTGGTTGCCTTCGGTCCACGAAAACGAACCATGTAAGAACGTTTACGTAAATATATAAAGACAAAAAAACCCATAATTCAAATAACTCAGTGTTTAGCTAACCTCTGAATAAATGTTCACTGCAAAGACATGTGTACTTTGATGGTTTCAACTGTCCTGCATTTTGGCTAAACTGGTTAAATAGTTGGAGGGCAGCAGAAGAAAGCCGGGTTTTGCCCGCTAGGTGGGCGTTTCTATAATGCTGTGACGTCACGTGAAAGTGATGTCGTCACCTCCTCGTCTACCATATGTTAGAGTGTGAGTGACTCTTTATAAATATGATGTATATAAGTATAGTAGTAGTAGTAGTAGTAAGTGTAAGTACAAAACGGCCACAAACCTTTGTTGTATCGCGCTCACAAATATGTACACAAATGTTACAGGACCAGTGTTTTCTCTCATCAATGGGAGGACTGTTTTGTCCTCGTGTATTTTTTAATTGTACATTCTTACGTTTGGAGCTATTGTATGTTTAATAATAAATATTTGTATACGCAGTCCTCCAATGGTCCTCCAAATACCATTCATTTAGCCATTTTTTTTTTAAACAAGACAAACACCGCCCTCTAGCGGTGTAACCGTCCAACGGCGCCCATTGGACCGCCGTCCATCCCTCCACGTGACGTCAGCATCACAACAAACTGCCATGACAGCCTGCGATGGAGCAGCGACGCGGCTGAGAAGGGAGACCGAGTGGACTTGTCAACGCCAACCGCCGTGTGTCTGAATGTGATATAGTGACCCCTGAGGTGAGACAACCCGCTTGGTCATTTAGAACGGCTTTAGTCGCACGTTAGACGCTGCGTCGTAAAAAGGGTGCTAAAAAAAAGCGACCCAAACGACGGTGTTTCGTTGTAGCTAGGACTGAATAGCACCGCGAGGCCTAAAGCGACACATACAAAAGCAATGTAGTCAACGTGTTTAGCAGCTACCATTACATAATTTTTTAATAAATCGAATTAACCGGTTGTTAAATCGGGGGCGGGTGTTTCCCGGTTGTCTTCCACGAAGCCGGTACACATTCCACCCGAATGCTAGCGTAGCATGACAAGCTATCTTGGTTTAGCTAGCTGATACTCTACCTCCACACTTATCACCTGTCTATACTTAAACGTCTCCATGTCATTTGTACCCGACAACGCCATGCTACTTGTTAAGAAGACTTGGTGTTGTCTGTCGTCGTTTATTCGTCGTTATTTTTCGCTTGTTTCAGAACAAAGCTATATGCGGTAGTGTATTTTATGGTCCCCGAAGGGCTTGCTTGCTCGTTGGTGGCTTAAAGTGTTTCTATATGGGTCATGCTTGTTGCATATTAAAACCAGCAGACAACCTTGCCAGTTCGTGTCTATGTCCCATACCCAATGCACGTTAAAGTACTTTTATTTTTTAACGTATTTTAACGAAGCCGACGTCTCCAGACACGCATTGCAGATGCGTTGCAGTGAGCTGGTGGCTTTACCCCCACAGACAGCCCCATCAGTACGGCTTGACACCAAACTATTAGAGCTAGTAGGATAACCAATACTACTCATGTAATTGTTTTTTGTCACCATTGTTAATATTGTAGTCTTTTAGACTGTAGAAGCTATTTCAAAGACCAATATATATGGTCTTTGATCAGTAGCCACGAACATGTATTGTATGTGTTGGTATAACAAAGCGTCAGGGCTGTGCCCTAAAAGGTCGAATCGCCGTCGAGAGAGCCCGAGTCCACTGAAATAAAACAAGCTCGGTCGTTTGAAAGATAGGATATGGAGGCTGAAGATACAGGATGTCTTCCCATATTTATCATGAAAGAGAAAACAATTATAACGAGATAATTAATGCTTCACATGGTGACACATTTCATGTTGGATCTATTGAGATACCCAAACACATATATATATATATATATATTCATGTGTATATATATATATTCATGTGTATATATATATATATATATATATATATATATATATATATATATTCATGTATATAAACATGACAGGTACATGCTGCAAAATAATCTATTATAATTTAGTATCTGGACTATTATTGTAAATGCTGAAGCGATGGTCTAAAAGACCCAATGGGTTGGGTTTAAATCCTAGCTTTACAACAAGCTATCTCTCTCCCCCTGTGTGGCCTAGTTCCTAAGCTGCCTGAAGTGCCAGGGTGTTCATCTCACCTGTCCGCCAGCGAGCCGGAGAGACGGGGAACAGGATTGGGAAGCAGCGCGGAGCGGGCGCCGCGGAGAGAGCAGAGAAGATGTCGGCCAGCCCGGAGAAGAGCTCCACGGCCCAGGAGCTGAAGGAGCAGGGGAACAGGCTCTTCCTCTGTCGCAAGTACCAGGAGGCGGCCACCTGCTACAGCAAGGCTATTGTGAGTAGTGTTCCTCGCTGTCCACGCTCCCTAGCACACAAAATACAGCGCTAAATCATAGTCTTATGCGACGTCGGCTTCTTGTGTAAATATAGCTAATTTCCCACCTCTGCAATGAATAAATTCTGTAAGTCTCTGTCTATCGATCTTATCTGTCTGTCCACCTATCTATTTATATTTCTATGTTAGTCTGTCTACCTGTCTGTCTCTCCCTTCTTCTATCTCTCACTTTCAATGTCAATTTTTTCTCTTTCTATTAGGGCCCGACAGATATGACTCCTTTGCCACCGATACCGATTTTAGGATGCAAAACATTCCTTCGGCAGATTTTATCTGCCGAAATATGTATGTATATGTATCATAGTACATTTATTTTGCTATTAACCGAAAAGGAAAAAACAAGTTTTAATAAAACTACTACTGGTATATAGAATTCATCTTACATGAATGTGTGTATAAATTAAATAAAACCTCTGCATGAACTAATTCAAAATGTTAAATAATAAATAACCTCCAATAAATCAGTTTGAACTGATTTAACAATCCACTGAAATATATAATTTACTCAAACAATCTGGCCCACTCCAACAACTGCACACGTTTTAAATAATGTACACTTTAATTAACAAGCGGATACTGGGTGGCGTCCCACTCCATTGTTTTCCTACAGAGAAAGCTGGGATGCAATTTCAGGGAAGGGTGGAAGGGGGGCCGTGTGCCCAACCTCAAGGCCGGTTGTTGTCGCAGAGGGAATTCAAATAACTGGAAGTTATTTGAACTATATTGATATTTCAATAGTTTTGCAGTACAGTCTAAAAAGGCAGATGTTGTAAGCTGTCTGGTTTAAACTTTCTGCCGTCCGGACCTAGCGATGCACGCTTGAGGTCCCACCACACCTCAAGTGAATGTACAGGCAGGATGAAGTGGCTGTTCAAATTTGCTTAATTAATTGGCACAGCTACTGTTTCCAAATCAAAGAATACATTAATTAGGGAGGTACAGCTGTTTGGGACTTGTGTAAAAGCCCTGAAACGGGGGTATCCAGTCCACAAAAGCAGACACAAATTGTGTATTGACTTTCATATATATATCAAAAAGCTCTCGCTACAAATCATAGTAGGCTGGTAGCCGTGCTTTCAGCGCTGCTCAAAACCTTTATCCATTGGCACACATTATATTAAACACAACTTGATTTGTCCTTTCTACTACTGCCCAACGTGGTGTCTGGTGGGTTACAACTGGCGTTTCCACCGATTCAGAGAGAACTCTGGGACCCAAATATCGGCCGATGATCTATCGCTTGGGCCCTACTGTCTGTGCAGTTTTTCATCCATCTATTGCCATGTACCCAATTTATATTATTGTCTGTGTTAAACGGTGAATGGTTGGATCCTTTTGATTGGAAGCAGCAGTACCATAACGTCGCTCCTCCCCCTCACCTCCAGAACCGGAACCCGTCTGTCGCTGTGTTCTACACCAACCGGGCGCTGTGCCACGTGAAACTCCAGCAGCACGACAAGGCTCTGTCAGACTGCAAGCACGCCCTGGAGCTGGACGGCCAGTCGGTCAAGGCCCACTTCTTCCTGGGCCAGTGTCACCTGGAGCTGGAGAACTACGATGAGGCTATCGGCAACCTTCAGCGAGGTCAGCAGGTTTAACATAATGTTGTAACATAGCCTTGGAGCCCCAGCTAAACACAACAACTTAGATTTATAAAAATGACTATGCCCACTGTCAACACTGTGATGCTGTGTATAAGTACAAGTGCTGCCGACTGGGCTCTGGAGTTTGGACAGAAGCCTTTATGTCAGTCGCTCTTTATGTCAGTCGCTCTTGTCAGTCGCTCTTTATGTCAGTCGCTCTTGTCAGTCGCTCTTTATGTCAGTCACTCTTTATGTCAGTCGCTCTTGTCAGTCGCTCTTTATGTCAGTCAGTCTTTATGTCAGTCGCTCTTGTCAGTCGCTCTTGTCAGTCGCACTTGTTACCATTTGGATAAACATAATATTAACTTTGTGGTGCTGTGAGCTCACAGCACCACAAAGTTAATATTATGTTTATCCAAATGGTTTATTCATATGTTGATTAACATACATGGTGTTCTTGAAAAATAACAAGAGCGACTGACATAAAGGCTTCTGTCCAAACTCCAGAGCCCAGTTGGCAGCATCACAGTGTTGACAGTGGGCATAGTCATTTTTATAAATCTAAGTTGTCCCACACTTACTCCATAAACAGAGAACACTTAGAATACTGTCTCTTATTTCATCAAACATCAAGTGGAAGATATCTCAAACAAACGTTCACCACTCGCTGATATGACTGCGTTGGTTGCTTGCCATAACCCAAAAACAGATAAACCCGATAAACAGATTATTTGCAAAAGTCTTCCAAATAAGCACTTGATGGATTCTGTTCCCCGCCTCCTGGTCGAAGGTAGCTAGGGGGCAGAACGCAGCTCCTAAACCAGACTTCCTGGAGAGGTCTTTATGGGCTCATTTTACAACGTTTAATGATAACGTTTAATGAGTGTTTGGCCCAGGAAATACCGCACCGAGAGGCCGAGGCTGAAAAGATCCAGTGTTTTGCAGTCATTGTGTATTGTTCACGGTAGCCATTCACTATTTTCCTTCTTTGCTGGCTGCTTCAATATAGATAGATAGATAGATAGATAGATAGATAGATATAGCTGACCATACTTTTTTATAATATAGGCCGGATTATGAAAAAAAGGAAGATGTTTATAGAAAGTGACGGGTACAATAACATCTACTTCTTGTATTCAATTGTTATTTAATTTAATAATAACATGGGTATACACATTTTACCACACCTTTTAGATTTACATTTGTGAGTTAATAAATCATTACTTTTTCATTATGTAGGACATGTATATGTTTTGTCCTGACTCTCACGAATCAGTGATATATATCTATATCTATAGATATAGATATATATCTATATATATACGTATATATATATAATATGTACAATTGAAGTGACCTTTCTCTCTCGCCACAGCGTTCAACCTCGCCAAGGAGCAGAGGCTGAACTTTGGCGATGACATCCCTAGTGCTCTGCGCATGGCCAAGAAGAAGCGCTGGAACAGCATCGAGGAGAAGCGCATCAACCAGGAGAACGAGCTGCACGCCTATCTCACCAAACTGATCCTGGCCGAGAAGGAGAGGTGAGACATCCCGCTGGTTAAAACCCTGAACAACGTCTCTTTAATGCTCTTGCTTTTTACTCCATGGGAACAGCGTTTAGACTTTGATAATTTTTAGGGATGCACGATAAATATCAGGTCTGATAATTGTTGTATTCTAATGTATTATTAAGATAATTACATTATAACTGATCAATTCAGCCGATAATTCAAAGCCCATGTTGCTTCCATTGGCTTAACCATAGGGCTTTGCAAGTGCTGCATGCCGGTGTCACACTCGACATCAATGATGTCAAACCTCACCTGAGTAGAGCCACACAGTGTGGGGGCGTACTCCATTAGGGAGAAGGTTGCTGTTAGTGTGAGTGTGAATATCTGTCAAGTAGCCAATATTTTTCTAACTGAGAATACAAAACACTTTCAAACTACATCAACTGTTATTGAGATGTGGTTATTTTAATACACCCCCACAATCGTGCTATGCTCCTACAAATTTCACTTTTACTTTTTTTTTAAATTGTTAAACTGCCGGATCACGGGGAAACTAACTCTCCGGACGGGCCACTAAACGTTTAAATTAAACCCGTTTAAGTCTCGACAACAATATGCTTATCTCACATAGACTCATGTAGGGGCGGCGGTAGCTCGCCAGTTCAAGTCCTCGAAACACCCCTACACTACTCCCTCTCCCCACTGCTCCTCATACTAGGATGGGTTAAATCATGGGTGTCAAACTCTGGCCCGCGGGCCAAATTTGGCCCGCGGGGTAATTATAGTTGGCCCGCGAGACAATACCAAATTACTACTAGAGCTGGCCCGCCGGTATTATACAGCGCATTCACCGCTAATACTACGAATCCCATAATGCTCTGCTGTTGTTTTCGCGCGCCAATCAGGACAGGACCCAGAAACGCCCTCTCCTCTGTGACAGTAGTCAAAGCAACATAGACCTGTCAGCGCGCTATCCCTTCCCAAAAATGGCGAAAAGAAAGGCAGAAAACAGGAGCTTTCTGGACAAGTGGGAGGCAGAATATCTGTTTACATATGTAAAAGACAAACCTGTTTGTCTTGTTTGTGGAGTCAACGTGGCTGTAAGTAAGGAGTACAACATTAGACGACATTATGAAACGAAACTGTCACGGTTACGGTGGTTGGCAGGGGGCGTGGCCTAGCCACGTGCGCTGGTGGCGCACACACGCTCCTGTCAACAATCACGTTGGTTGGCAGGGGGCGTGGCCTAGCCACGTGCGCTGGTAGCGCACACACGCTCCTGTCAACAATCACGTTGGTTGGCAGGGGGCGTGGCCTAGCCACGTGCGCTGGTGGCGCACACACGCTCCTGTCAACAATCAAGTTGGTTGGCAGGGGGCGTGGCCAAGCCACGTGCGCTGGCCACACACACACACACACACACCTGGACTCAATTTCCCCCCCGTGTAATTTGTTCATCACCTCACCTGGGGTATATATACGTTGTCTTTCCTTTACCCCAGCGTGAGGTCGTTACTCTACTATTCACGTAGTTCTCCCGTCTGGTACCCATCGCCTGCCAACTACCTGCCGGTACTCCGGCAGGTAGCACATCAGATTAGATCAGTGTGCAATAATTAACGTTTTCTTTGTGCACTTTTTCTTGCTACAAGGCATGGGCTTGAATGGTTGATTTATTTATTATCATTTTATTTGTAAAATTATTAGCCAGTGGAAAAAGTTTATTTTGGTATTTAAATCAGAAGGCTGCAAATAGAAAAGAGGCATACGATTTTTATTAAAATTTTATTTATTTAATAAATTAATGCCATTGATGTGTTTTTTCATTTGAAATTCGATTTGCATATTGTATGTAATAGCGATGCTTTCCATATTCAATGATATATTGTATGGTAATAAGCGATGCTTGTTCCATATTCAATGTTAAAGCTAAACTTGTTTGGGTCCATATTAAAAGGTTCATTTGTTCAATGTTGGCCCGCGACTTTGTTCAGGTTTTACATTTTGGCCCACTGGGTATTTGAGTTTGACACCCCTGGGTTAAATGAAACGCATGTCACTGTGTGTTCATGTATGCGACCAATAAAGAGGATTCAGTCCTCCAGATTAAGATTAAGATCAAGTGATGAGATTTGCGTGTGAGAGCAAAAGCTGAACCATTGGTCACCTTGGTCTCACTTCTACTCTGCCACTTTTTCTGTTTTGACATCAGCCATCTCCACGGTTGAACAAAATTATCATTAATTAACATCCCCGTCTCATTGAGTTTTAAAAGCTATTTTTCAATTTTTCACTCCACAAACAAACAACCAACCCCACACACACACCACCAACCCCCCACACACACACCACCAACCCCCCACACACACACCACCAACCCCACACACACACACCACCAACCCCACACATACACCACCAACCCCACACACACACCACCAACCCCACACACACACACCACCAACCCCACACACACACACCACCAACCCCACACACACACACCACCAACCCCACACACACACCACCAACCCCACACACACACCACCAACCCCACACACACACCACCAACCCCCCACACACACACCACCAACCCCACACACACCACCAACCCCACACATTAGGGGGCACATTATAGTGCCCCCTATGGGTGAAGTGGGGGTTTGATTGCTCTGGTCTGTGTCCCTGGGTTTGATTGCTCTGGTCTGATGTCATGTGTATGTGAACCTTTTACAGGGAGCTGGAGGACTGCAGAGAGAAACAAGACGACAATCAGAACAGCGGTGACATCATGAAGATAAAATCCCAAAATGTATGTATGAGTTCTACATGGTGATGCTGATAATGTTGGACCTTTCCGGAGTTATTAAATAAATCTTGTTTCCTGTGCAGGACAAGTATCTGATGGACATGGATGAGCTCTTCTCTCAAGTGGATGAGAAGAGAAAAGTAAGCACCGATGTTCTGACTTACAGAAGAGGGACATCCCATGCGTGGTCGACTGTGTGGTCGACTGTGTGGTCGACTGTGTGTCTCTGTCTGACCACCAGAAGAGGGAGATCCCAGTCTACCTGTGTGGTTTACTCTGTAGTCGATTGTGTGGTCGATTGTGTGGTCGACTGTGTGTCTCTCTGTCTGACCACCAGAAGAGGGAGATCCCAGTCTACCTGTGTGGTTTACTCTGTAGTCGATTGTGTGGTCGACTGTGTGTCTCTCTGTCTGACCACCAGAAGAGGGAGATCCCAGTCTACCTGTGTGGTTTACTCTGTAGTCGATTGTGTGGTCGACTGTGTGTCTCTCTGTCTGACCACCAGAAGAGGGAGATCCCAGACTACCTGTGTGGTTGAATGTTTCTCCCTGTCTGACCTACAGAAGAGGGAGATCCCAGACTACCTGTGTGGGAAGATCAGCTTTGAGCTGATGAGGGAGCCGTGCATCACGCCAAGCGGCATCACTTACGACCGCAAGGACATCGAGGAGCACCTACAGGTACCGCCTTCACACCACCTCCATACCCACCTTCACCTCCACCTACCTGTCAGGGATCATTAAAGTACATTTGATCTTGTACTTGTGTAAAGACACCTCCCTCGACGCTTGCAGTGTAGTATGCGTTTTGCATTTGTGTGAACGATCATTTTACCATTTGACCTCTCTTCATCACATCTTTTTCTCCTCTCTCCCCAGAGGGTGGGTCACTTCGACCCGGTGACCCGGAGTCCTCTGACCCAGGACCAGCTGATCCCCAACCTGGCTATGAAGGAGGTGATCGACGCCTTCATCCAGGAGAACGGCTGGGTGGAGGACTACTGAGCCTAGACTCCTACTCACCTTCTCCTTCCTCCTCCTCACCACCCTCTCCTTTCCCTCCTCCTCCTCTCCCTTATTCCTCCTCCTCCTCACCACCCTCTCCTTTCCCTCCTCCTCCTCACCCATGTTCCTAGTGTCTGCATCCTTCTTTTCTCTCGCTCTCTCTCTTTCTTCCTGTCTCTCTGCGAGTGTCTCTCTGTCCAAAGCTGTCCCTTAAAGTCTCTCTCTCTCTCTCTCTCTCTCTCTCTCTCTCTCTCTCTCTCTCTCTCTCTCTCTCTCTCTCTCTCTCTCTCTCTCTCTCTCTCTCTCTCTCTCTCTCTCTCTCTCTCTCTCTCTCTCTCTCTCTCTCTCTCTCTCTCTCTCTCTCTCTCTCTCTCTCTCTCTCTCTCTCTCTCTCTCTCTCTCTCTCTCTCTCTCTCTCTCTCTCTCTCTCTCTCTCTCTCTCTCTCTCTCTCTCTCTCTCTCTCTCTCTCTCTCTCTCTCTCTCTCTCTCTCTCTCTCTCTCTCTCCTGTGAATAAAGTCTCTCAGGTCTCTTCCCTCCACTGTGCCTCATTCACCCCACTTTGTCTCTCCTCCCGTGTATGAAATGCATCTTTGTCTGTCTGTCTCTCTCTAGTGCCACAGTCTTCTGAATCATCAGCACTGCACTTCTGTGTTTGTGGTCACCATGGTGATAGAGAAAACAAACACTTTAATCTTAAATTTTTTCGAATGGCCCAACTATTTCACGGGCCGTCTCTCTCTGACTCTCTGCTCTCCAGTATTCCTTAGCTGATATCGATGTGTGCTCACGAACCCGTGAAGGCAGAGATGAATGAGTTTTTGATGGATCCTGACCATGCATGGTTTTGCTATAGGCTGAAAGTAACGGGAGACAAACCCGTTTTTAACAGAAACCGTTGGTTTTAAAGCGGTCACCCGCCAGTAACCGCACATGGTTCACCGAACTCTGACTACAGGTCAAATAAGATACCCTGATAAGATCAGGGCAGTAGGGCCAGACACTCTTATTTGTGGCATATCAGCCCCGAAGATGACTCAAAACATGTTGACTGTATGCTAGCTAGCTAGCTAGCTGCTGTGGAGGACATTCACATCCTGCTTGCCGTGTTGTTTTCACAGGAAGGACGGTCGGACAATTTAGTAAGTAGACCCAGATATTTGATTTATTAAAGAAACCATGAATCTATGTGGTGTAAGGCGTGACATCTGTGTTATCTGGGGGCCCTGTGGCTTCTCCGATCAGGGGTTGTTTGTGGTTGTTGTTTTTTTTTATCTCAAAAGACTGTGGGAGGAACAGAATCCTCACAGCGACTCCCAAGTCCAAGAGAAACTTGTTCTCCCTGTGTTGTTGCCGTCATCGGCCACAAGATGGCCACCTCATCGTCCTTTGTCCGCTCCCCATCTCTTGCTGTGATTCCTATGCTGAACGCAGGATTTCCTCTCTGACAAAGCACACATGTTTTACACACAAGACCCCCTGTCCCCGTCCTCACGCTGTAGTTGCGAGGGAGGGATATGGGGGGCAAGGGCCTCTGCAATGCAACGACTTGTTAATGTTTTTAAGTGAACCCTCTCCAATCATCCCCACCCATCTTAGAAATGCTGGAATTGTTTACAATCAGTTGCATCTGTTCCTTGGTTAAACATTATGGAGGTATTCGGTGTGAAACGTTACATTGAAAACATAAATATATATTTTAAGTTTAGCACTCATGAGTTTACAGGTACTCGTCCTCAAACCGCGTGTGTGGCCCCCCCCCCCTTTGTGTAAATAAGTTTGCTTGATCTTGTTCTGACTGTAATCTCTCTAGTTTTATTATGTTTCTTCTTTGGTTCTTTTGTGTTTTCTTTTGGGGCTCTTGGTGGAGCGTTTGAGGAACCTGTATTAAATGTAGATATGTTGATAACATCCGTGCATGTGTTGTGCTTCATTAAACCTTCCAATAAGCCTCTGTTTCATCCTGCAGTCTGGTGTCGGATACACTCTTGTCAATGATCTGAAATTACTATTTAGCCGAAAGAATACTAGAATAAACCAACCTTTTATAAATGATTAGTAATAGATATTATTTATATTGCAAAGCATTCATAGCAAACAAACACAATACAATTACTATGAATAGTGAACACTAATATTAACATAAAAAGGCCTTCCTAAATATAAAGGTTTTTAAGCCCGTCTTAAAGAGTCCAGGGTCTGTGGGGCCCTTAAATGAGGAAGGCCTTTCCACAGGCGTGGCGCAGCTGAGCAAAAGGCCTGGTCCCCCATGGTGCAGAGCTTAGTACGGCCCTGAGGAGCAAGCTGTTGGCAGATCTGAGGGTGCGGGTGGCAGTTTGTGGAGTAATGAGTTGTAGATAGGGAGGTGCATAACGATTTATGCATTTGTGTGCAAGTAACAAGATTTGGTAGTCGATCCTGAATGAGACCGGAAGCCCGTGCAATGAAAAAACGGTGTTATATGCATATAATGTTTATGAATTTTCATCAGGATCCTGGCAGCAGTATTTCGAATGTACTGCATCTTCTGGATGCTCTTCCCAGGGATCTGCACCTGACAGTGTTAGGGAGTAGGGTGGAGTTTTTAAATGTTTTTGAGACAATAGGAGGTTTTACATCAATGTTTAATATGGTCATTAAAAGTCAGATGAGGGTCAAATTAGTGACTGACAAGGAGAGGGGGGACTGTCGAAGGTGAGATGAGATATGGGGGATGACAACCTGATGTGGAATACCAACAAGGAGAGCAGTTGTGTAACTGTTTAACGGAAGGTTGTCTAATAAATAATCTCTAATGGGGAATTATTTATAGA
This sequence comes from Muraenolepis orangiensis, assembly GCA_027704905.1. Lineage (NCBI taxonomy): Eukaryota > Metazoa > Chordata > Actinopteri > Gadiformes > Muraenolepididae > Muraenolepis > Muraenolepis orangiensis. The sequence goes on from CM051014.1 coordinate 21,556,833, forward strand.
TGATGTATTATTTTTGATTTATTAGGTCATCTTATAGTTATTTAGTTTCAGCTCAAATAAGGGCTAGTTTATTATTAGTTAGGGCTTGCATCTTATACTTGTACTGTAATCAACAACACAATGTAACTGGTTCATTGGTTGTTAATCGGCCTAGATCTTAGAGTGTATTGCAATTATATGATGGTAGTAAATGTGCCCCATGAATTAGGCAATTGTACATATTTAATAGGCCTATTGTACCTGGCCGTTCCAAGCTTTATGCTGAAATGATTCTGTGTGAGCTTGTATGTCAATGGGTTTCGAAGCAGCCGTCTCCTTTGAAGCATCAATTACATTTGGTCGGTTTCATAGATTGTTAAATTTCATGTAATACTCATCTATCTCAATACTTTGTGTAGGGCTTACCAGTTGATTTTTCCAGCGGTTGTAAAACATCATACATGTTGTATGATGTAACAAACGTTCCTAAGGATTCACAATAAGTGAAAATAAAAAATAAGCTTGTAATCCTATATGTTATTTTCCGTTGTTTAAAGTGCTGTAGTGGAGCCTGGTAACAGCCTTGCAACAAGGCACACAGGCGGCCTATACCTCAGAAAGGCAGAAGTCCATTAAACCATATTAACATGACACACCTCACTTGCTGAACTCAAGGATTGGAACCATGGATTTTTGAGACATGAAGAGGTTTCCTTGACTACCGATGTTGAACATTTTTAGTTTTTGAAAACGCATTTTCTTATATATGTATTTTTTTTTCTTAGTATTTGTGGCGAAATATTACATCAGGAGCTGTAGCTAGCTAGTTGGAAGTAAATAATTAGACCCTGAAATTGAGAATTGGCCGAGCCATATTGTCACAAAGCATATAGACACAATTTTGGGACCACTCAAGGTGGCAAAATCTAGTTACATTTTTGAAATATAGATGATATTTTGGTATGATAACCTTTTGTAAGTGGTAGCTTTGTCACATATATCAGCACATGAAGTTAACCACCCCCTATAATTGGCTTCTAGACACTGATGCATATTCTTATTTAGGCTCATTTTCAGGACCTTTACTCATAGTTTATGATGACTTGTTTAGTATCATTTTAAAGGGTCCGCTAGCTAGAAACGCCTGTATTAGCATAGGTCGTTCATGTTATTTTTTTAAACCAATAACCTACATATTTTTTAAATGTATGTAAGTTCAAATTCGCTGTCATCTTGAACTTTAGATGGCAGAAGAACAATACTGTACATCCACGGTGGCTGGTGGTTGTAAAAGTAGGGGAGCCAGAAAGGTGCCTCACTAAACATTTTGACAGTGTATTAGTGTAATTTTAGCAGACAAGCCAAACAGAATAGAAACCGATTCTGATCTGAGGGGGAAGAAGCGTTGTTTTGATGGAAAATAGATATTTATCGATTACTCCATTAATGATGAAAAATCATTAATCTGAAAAAAACCCATATATATAGACATATCATATAGTAAAACCAGTTATGCATGTAAATCACGTAAATCGTCTAATCGCGACCTTGAAGAAACGCTACCTTGTCAGGGTCAGCCATGCTTTCTGTTTACGTTTGGGGTCATGCCCCTGGAACGCTTTGAGGTCGAAACTCAAAAGTTTCAAATCTGAAATTAAATTTAAGTAAACGACTCACCAGTTCTGGAACGCGGATTGAATGAATGACACAAGATCCTTTGATCCTTGCATGAAGATAACCCGGCCCCAAAAACTCTGATAAGGAATTCACAAGCGCAGGGAGCTCTGCTGATTGGTTCACAGCCTCTGGCTAGACCCGCCCTAAGGGAGGATGGTCCTCCCTTACTGCCGTACACACTCATGTTAAAAACCAGGACTCACCGGCTGCTCAGGTCCGGCAGTTTTATAATGGCTTCAATGGGGAGCTTGGGGAGGAAGAGCCTCCATACAGTCATTTTCAATTATGATAGGGGACGCTGTTGGTACCTCGACACGGGGACATGATTGTTTTGAAGTGTTAAAATATTAATTGTATCAGTATTACTATTTTCACAGATTCATCTGTTTAATGTATGTGTATTTATTTTTCTCTATAGCAAGTTTATTTTTCTCTTAAGTTTTAAGGAGGATGGTCCTCCCCTCCTCAACGGATGAGGAATTGGGTCTGTTACAATTGTCTCCCAAGTGACTTAAAACGCGAATTAAATAGGTTGTTGTTTATAGGGGAGGGGTCGACTTGTAAGCCTGTACAAAGAGCAATTGCATCTCCGAGTTCCTCAAAACCCATCGCGTGATATGTGGAGCACATCCAGTGGTGCTAAGAAAAAGAAAGAAAGGCATGATGATGAAACGTAAACCAAAACGAGAGAGAGTTGCACAGAGTCACGTGTCAAGACTCTCTCGCTACACCGAGATGATGTAATGTTTAATGCGCGCGTAAATGCCCACATGACAGTGCGTTCCCGCCGGTCGGTCGGTCAGTCAGTCACACGTCTCGCCCCTGGGACTGACTGACTGACAGCGGTCCTATTGTGACGTCACGGTGCCAGGAGCGAAGGCGGCCCGGAGCCCATCCTCCTCCTCCTCATCCTCCTCATCATCAACATCAACATCAACACCGATGAGCAGAGCGGAGACAGGTTTAGCATCACCACTAACATAAAAAACAATAATATTAAATATAGATCACAGCCTGTAGAGAGAAAGACAGCAGCATCAGAATGGTAAGAATGTCCCACTTGACAAGCCTATTGTTATTGCTGGAATATTTAGATTAATTACTTTATTTGGAAAATGTTGGTAAAACGTTCTTGTACTACTTGAAACGTGTATTGTTTAGAAACATCAAACAGGCCTAAACTTAAGTTATATTCCGATTTATGCATCACATGTGCAATGATCAACAAACACAAAATGTTTGTGTTGGTTGACCGGTCTGTGATGTATTACTGGAATATTTTTAATTATTTATAGTTTGACGTGTATCTGAGTTATTAAGTACTTTTAATGTGGAAATCAGGGGGGGGGGGGGAATGAGTTATAATGATGTATTCCGATGCATATGAATTATTAACTTTCCGATTAGTAAGAGAAAGCATGCATTGTGGTAGTATAGCCCAGATATTTGCAGAATATTGGCATTGGATTAATGTGTCAATGTTAACATGAGCGAAAGTATATGGTGTGGAATTCATCAAGATATTATTAATATATTGTTTATATGAATTAAGGCTGTCCCCTCCCCGATGTTTCTCTAGATTGTCCACCGTGATCAAGTCACTCTTCTGGAGGTGTTGGCTCTGTCCTCAGTCCTGCTGCTCGTCTCGTCCAACGAAGAAGGTAACAATCATAACATCTTTGATGCTAAAGTATACTACTCTTTACACTGTTTATTTACCCATTCACATGTCCGGCTGGGGTGTAACGTTGGGTTACATCTTACAGTACATCATTCTCTGAGTGAAGAGACGATACATCTCCGAAGAAATGTTTTCGCCCCGAAAGTTATGTACAGAATTTGACAAAACTTGGTGGTTAGATTAATTATGGGCCAAGGAACAGTTGATTCGATTTTGGCAGATCCAAATCCAGAAAAACCATTGTTGTAACCATTGTGTAATAGTTCACAAAGTTATCTAACATATAAACATATTTGCATACAGCTTAGTGGAATGCCAATCAGTGGCGGCTGGCCCATAGGGGGCGATGGGGCGCCGCCCCCCTAAACCACACGCACAAACAAAATATAAAAAAATTAAAAATATATAAATATAAATTGTCAATATGTGTGTGTTTAAAATATGGAATGCACCCAGAAATATGCGTAAAATATGATTTTAAAATAATTTGCGCAACATAATATGCTTTTCCTAGTACACATATGCCTAGTACACTGTGGCCGTGTTCCATTTCAGGGTCTGCAGCCTTAAGGGCGCATTTGAATGATGCTGGGGGGGCTGTAGAGAAATAGCCCCACGGAGGCGGGTCTCTGTAGCAGTTTAGCCAATTGCTGATTCAAGATATAAACGAGTGACATAAAATGTAGCCAATCAGCGTCCTCAAAACGTCTTCCGGGAGGGCTGTTTTCAAACAGCCCTCCCGGAAGACTTTGGAGCATCGAGCATCGCATCGTCATTTGTGTGCGTCACAGTGTACTACTAGAAAGCATATTATGCTCTGTCTCTGCGGCGCCATTTTAACTACAACAAGTTCAACAATGGCGAGCGTGAGCACTACCCCAAGACTCAACCCGGTCCCTAACTCGGTGAAATCTCTCATTCAAGAGCCGTTTGAGAGAAGAAGTTTGGCGGACAAACTTAAGGTGAAAGATCTGGGCCCAGATCAACCTGATATTGTTATCAAACAGCATCAGGCGGGTGTTTTTTTTGTGTCCCAAGGAAGGTCTTTATATGTTGACATCCATTGACACACTTATTTGAATTTAAAAACCAACACTGAACAGTTAATGAGTGTGTGGGTTGGAGTTGGAATACAGTTCTTGATATTGTAATAAAAGTCCTGATTGAAATATCTTTTCAGCAATTCTTTACATGTGTTAATATTTAGGTTAAGCTAATTCTCATTTAGATTTATAGTATAGCTTTGGTTTGCTTGGTATTGGTTTGCTTGTCCTGGTAAGCTAACTTGGTAATAGAAGTTGAACAAACAAAGTTTTACATGTTGAGCCAACTTGATAGACATTTGTAAAAACTTGATAAAATAAGTTTAACCAACATCTCTTTAAGTTATCTTAACTAATATTTTCTAGTCCAAATAACTTGACACATGAAGTTGTGTCAACAGACTACAAGTTGTATCAACTCATTTATTGAAGTGTAATCACGAAATGTTGAATCAACTTGACTAAAAGAATATACTGTGTGAAGTTCTGTGGTGCCTTTGAGCTGGCCTTGCGTGGCCATGATGAAAGTGATGGACAGAAGGGCGACATTTAAATACAAAAAGTAATTGTATATAATGTAATTAACAATATGTAATTGTAAATAAAAAAAATGGTATAGCCCCCCCTGGTGAAAAATGCACCAGCCGCCACTGATGCCAATTACGATTTAAGAACATTTAGGAACATCAGAACCTGCATGCAGATCCGAATCCGAATCGGGAATTGTTGGTAGATTCTCACGATTCTTTATTTTTGTACCAAAACATCGGAGATGTCTTTAGCATTGTGAGCTAGGGCAAGGGGAACTTTTTGGAAGTGGCGGAGGTATATGCGCTCTACTGAGGGTTGTGTTGTAATATTGTGACCCTGCCGGCTGCAACGTGAACTCTTGACCTTGGACCAAACGTGTGATTGACATGTGTTCACGTACAGTGGGCCTCGGGGGCAAGGTGCTGGTGTTCCCCTACGAGACCGACTTCAGCTTCGTGGCTCTGACGCCCCGCAAGGAGATGGAGCTGCGGGCGTTCACGCTGTGCATGCGCGTGGCCACCGAGCTGCCGGTGGAGCGGCAGATCATCCTGTTCGCCTACCGCACCGCCGACTTCGACGAGCTCAACGTGTGGCGCGAGAGGGACGGCCGCGTGTCCTTCTACCTGAGAGGCGACGGGGTCTTCTTCCACCTGCCGCCCATCACCACCTTCCGCACCAGCCTCTGCCTCACCTGGGAGTCGCACCGGGGACTCGCGGCGTTCTGGGTGGACGGCAGGCGCAGCAGCTACCAGGTGTACAAGCCGGGACACACGGTGCGGCCGAAGGGCACCGTGCTCCTGGGACAGGACGCCGACAAGCACCTCGGGGACCTGGAGGCCACGCAGAGCTTCGTGGGCGAGCTGACGGACCTCAACATGTGGGACCACGTGCTGTCCCGCAGCGCCATCCAGGCGTGGCACTACGGACGCAAGGTCCCCGAGGGGAACGTGTTCGACTGGGCGACCATCCAGTACACGCTGAGCGGGAACGTCATGCTGGTGGACGACGACTGACTGACCGGCGCCGAGGCGGTTGAGTCGCGGGGCGTCCCGTTAGGCGGTGTGACGTGGTTCTATGTGTGTTCTACGTGGTTCTATGTGTGTTCTACGTGGTTCTGTGTCTCGGTGTATCTGTTGGTCCGCCTCTAAATGCTTCTTTGATTGGCCGTGTCGTGTGACCGCACGTTTAAATTGCACTGCACCGTATACATCAAGACTGTCAACTATATTACTATTATTATTATTATTATTATTATTATTATTATTATTATTATTATTACTTACACAACCACATAACATCGGTCTTGAGTGCCTTTAAAGCCTTAGACGTATCTTAAGCCTAACTTAAAATAAACCTACTTACATCATTGAGTTATTTCTATATTGTGTGTACGTGTGTGTACGTGTGTGTGTGTGTGTGTGTGTGTGTGTGTGTGTGTGTGTGTGTGTGTGTGTGTGTGTGTGTGTGCGTGTGTTTGTGTGTGTGTGTGCGTGCGTGCGTGTGTGTGTGTGTGTGTGTGTACCAGATGTGTCCGCAGGGGGGCACTCAAAGCCAGCTGTCGACAGCCGCCCTCGCCCGGACGTATTCGATTTTTTTTAAGCCTGAGAAACATTTTAATATATTTGTTGTTTTTTAAACTGTATGTGATGTGGAGAGTATGCCTTTGTTGTATACGTTTTAATCGGGTTTAATTCAATAAAGAGCTTTATTGCAAGTACGGTTTCTCAAATCAACGGTGTTAGACTATACTAACCAATTACCATATATCCCATCGTGTAAAAACACTTCAGAGTCTGAGCTAAAATATCTCAATGTTCATAACACAAAGTGTTTGTATTCGGTTGAATATATATGGTCTGGATTTAATTATCTAGAGGAGACAAGTAATGCGCAAAAGGACTCGCTGTTGAACTTGTGAGACTTTTGAGACTTGACAATTCAGACACACCAAAAGTTGCTCCTGAATATACTGCATTTAGTCATAAGACATTTATTTAATCCAACGATTTTCACCGCTTCATATATATATGACGAATATATATCTATATATATATATATATATATATATCTATATATATATATAGATATATGACGCAAAAACCGCTAAAATAATATATATTTATATATAATAACGAGAAATATATGAACCCTTTGAAATATGCACGTTGACCTGATTTATGTGTTTTATCCAGTCATAGTAAGTATATACGGCTTATAGAGTTGATAGAATATCTTAAATAATGATCAGGTCGTACATGAGGTCTCGTGACGTGCCAAGATAACGCACCGTCCACCGCGTGCTCTCCAAACTCCCCGCGCGCTCCCTCTCCAAACCCCCCGCGCGCTCCCTCGCATGGGAACCATCCGGACCTTCTTGCGCCAAAAAAACGGAGGAGATGTTTGCACCGCTCCCTCGAGGCTAAGCGCTGCAACTGTGTGTGTGTGTGTGTGTGTGTGTGTGTGTGTGTGTGTGTGTGTGTGTGTGTGTGTGTGTGGTGTGTGTGTGTGTGTGTGTGTGTGTGTGTGTGTGTGTGTGTGTGTGGTGTGTGTGTGTGTGTGTGTGTGTGTGTGTGTGTGTGTGTGTGTGTGTGTGTGTGTGTGTGTGTGTGTGTGTGTGTGTGTGTGTGTGTGTGTGTGTGTGTGTGAGAGAGAGATCGAGAGAGAGTGTGTGTGTGTGTGTGTGTGTGGGAGAGATCGAGAGAGGTGTGTGTGTGCGCGCGTGCGTGTGAGAGAGTGTACGTGTGTGCGTGCATGTGTGTGCACGCGTGTGTGTGAGAGAGAGTGTACGTGTGTGCGTGTGCGTGTGTGTGTGTTTGCGTTGACCGAGTCGCCCGATGGCGGGCTAAGGGACGGGGCAGGCAGGCAGGCAGGGTGCACGCGCGCTGTGGCTGCGGGTCAGCGGCCAAATGTTCCACCTTCTTGGATGTTAGAATGCATCAATCTCAGAACCCAGTGAACACCTTGCTAGACCATCTGCCCCCCACACACAGGCACACACGCACACACACGCACACACATGCTCTCTCTCACACACACACACACACACACACACACACACACACACACACACACACACACACACACACACACACACACACACACACACACACACACACACACACACACACACACACACACACACACACACACACTCACACACAGACTCGCACGAAAGCAGACTCTTACAGCACACACACACAAATACCTGCAGGCCTTTCAAATCCCAGCCTTTGTCAAAGTGAATTTCTGTGAACGATTAACATCATGTGACCAACACCTCTGATGCCACGCGATCAAACCCTCAATAAAATGGGCCGATCAAAGTGTCACTTTAAAAAAAATAAGTTCTCAAATATATTAAAAAAAATCTCAAACTAATCGTTTAAATCTAAACTTCTCTCTTTTATTGTTCATTATTCATTACACATATTTAACCACTGTAAATTACATATTACCATGCAACACATTACCATGTAACATTTGCACTCTGGTTAGATGCCTACTTATTTTCGCTGTACTGTACTTGTGCTGTGCGATGACAATACATCTAATCTAATCTAATCTAATCTAATATAATCTAATCTAATGTAATCTAATCGAATCTAATGTAATCTAATCTAATCTAATCTAATCTAATCCAATTATATATGTGGGTAATATATCGTTTTTCGCCCATGAAGTCAAATCTTCGAGAATCTCCACCAATCGGCCGTTGGGAATCTCGGAGGGAACAAACGGTCAGAGCGCGCGCCGCAGTCCTCCTGCTGTGTGGATAATCATCCCCACCCCTTCGCGTGCATTAGGCGACTGAACAAACATTCGCAGGGGGGGGGGGGGGCTCCTTGTTCTCGTCCCGCGCGTGATCATCTGCATATTGGGCCCCGTGGTGGTGGTGGCGTGCGTGTGCGGAGCTGGTGCAAATGTCTTCCACGCGAGAGGAGAGAGACGGCGCGAGGCGGCGCCGGGTGCAGAGCCGGTGCACGCGGGGGGGGACAGACGGAGGGCCGTGTGCTGTGGAGTCCCTCGAGCCACTCGCAATAGATTTCCCGGCAAAAACACAAAATTTGCATACGCAAGACTGTGCCACGAGCGACCCGCCCGAACAGATGGATGAGTTTTTCTCCCGCGCTTTGTAGCAGAAATATCAGCCTATTAAATTAAGACGCTGTGCTTCCTCCGTGTGCCCCCAGTTCATCTTCTGTACACCCACAACCACAGAGAATGGGTTCTTCTCACGGGACTTGGTTAATTATTATTATTATTATTATTACATTTCATTACATTACCTTACATTACATTAGTCATTTAGCAGATGCTTTTATCCAAAGCGACTTTAAATAGTGGGTTTCAACAAAGGTAGGTAAGATAACACCTCGTCACCAGAAGTCTAAAGTGCATTTCATTCCTAACAATATTAAAATATTATATTAAAATATAAAAAAATACAGAAATGTGTTAGTTAGTAATATATATATAGTTAGTAATATAAATGTACATGTTTTTTCAGAGAAATATAAATAGAATATGAATATATATATATACACGTTTACCAACACGTGCCTACTTACAGACGTCATCTGTATGGTTGTTATTACAAATTACAAGGCGATTGCAATAATTGTATGATAGAACATGGATTTACCTGTACTATCTTCCTCCTCCTCTCTCTCTCTCTCTCTCTCTCTCTCTCTCTCTCTCTCTCTCTCTCTCTCTCTCTCTCTCTCTCTCTCTCTCTCTCTCTCTCTCTCTCTCTCTCTCTCTCTCTCTCTCTCTCTCTCTCTCTCTCTCCCCTGTATCTCTCTCTACCGCTCTACTCTCTCTACCGCTCTCACCTCTCTCACCTCTCTCTCTCTCTCTCTCTCTACGCTCTCCTCTCTCTCTCTCTCTCTCTCTCTCTCTCTCTCTCTCTCTCTCTCTCTCTCTCTCTCTCTCTCTCTCTCTCTCTCTCTCTCTCTCTCTCTCTCTCTCTCTCTCTCTCTCTCTTTCTCTCACCCCCCCTCTCTCTCTCTTTGTTTTAGTGTCTGCAGTATGCTCGTCCGTCCCCTCTGGGCGGTATGAAATATTCACCAGGCCTGCCATTAGAGTCAATCTGAATCAGCTCCATCATCCCACTCCTACACACGGCAGCCATTTAGCAACGCTAATGCTAACATTTAAAACGACACCAAATCACAGCCTGGCCAGACCTGCGGTCTGCTCAGTGTCACATGACCCTGCCGTGTGCCCATTGGTTGTAGAGTGGCCGGTACAATAGAACCGGCCACTCTACAATAGAATGGATCAGAGTAGAGGCTGTGGAGCCTACTGGACTAAGAGAGACATATACACATAGACTACACATAGACACATACATATACACATAGCACACACATAGAAACATATACACATAGACACATTATACACATACACACATATACACATAGAAACATCTACACATATACACATATACACATACACACATCTACACATACACACATAGACACATATACACATATACACATATACACATACACACATCTACACATAGAACATATACACATAGACACATTATACACATACACACATATACACATAGAAACATCTACACATAGACACATCTACACATAGACACATTATACACATAGACACATCTACACATCTACACATACACACATATACACATAGACACATCTACACATAGAAACATATACACATAGACACATCTACACATAGACACATTATACACATAGACACATCTACACATAGACACATTATACACATAGACACATCTACACATATACACATTATACACAGACACATAGACACTTAGACATATTATAGAACACACATAGACACATAGACACAAAATACACACATAGACACATAATTCACACACACACACACACTCACTCACTCACTCACTCACTCACTCACACACACACACACACACACACACACACACACACACACACACACACACACACACACACACACACACACACACACACACACACACACACACACACACACACACACACACACACACACACACACACACACACACACACACACACACACACACACACACACACACACACAATTAATCATCTATTTAGTCTCATAATAACAGCAATTTATCATGAGGCCTTTTATCACTGCAAATCAGACGACAAAATCAGCTATTTCATTGTCTGGCCAGTGGTACAGTGTGCCTGGAGAAGTGCGTCATACTTTTTAAAATATATGTAAAGTTTTTTTTTTTTAAACCAGCCTGTCCAGCAAACTTCTGTTGCTTGACTTCAGTAAGGTTTACGATGAAAGAGGGGAAGAATTCACAATCAACATTGACCAACAGGCTATAGGATGAGACAACTACATCATTCAATACAATAACTATTCCTTATTCCTTAGTTCATCCGCCCATGAATATAAACGATTCTCTCCCCTTGCTACGGGTCATTTACGCATTTAGCCTCTCGCTCAATGTGTGATTGTTAGCAGCTCTGTGATTGGCTGAGCTACTAGCTATGTGCTGTTTGGTTCGGATTACTGTGGGCTAACAATATTGCGTTCATGAAAAGTTGCTTGCTGTGTCACCTGGCCGGGCTGAACTCTGCACTCGCACCGCCTCTCACTCACGGTCTCCCCAACATACATCCAAACACACGCTAGCACACACAGATCCCCCCCCTCCCAAAAGGCTAGGCCTGTCTGCATCATGTAACTTCCGGGGCTGAAAGTCCCACTCCTGCCCTGCTGTGAGTGCTTGCGAGCTAGCCTTCCTTTAATAATGGATAAAACAATCTTCTCTTAGTAGAAGTTTTGGTTATAACTCTAATATAAATAATGAAATTCTGGCCAGATTAGCTGACCCAGAGTAGAAGCAAAAGTGGAAGCTCCCCATGCAATGCCTACAATAGAAAGAGAAATACACATAGGAAGTTCTAATAAGGTAATGATGCAAAATCAAGACACCTTCTTTGGCAGAGAAAACATTTAGCACACAGTCACACACACCAAATCCACAATTTAAATGTCAATTCAACAGCTTGTGCAAGGCCAAGCTGTTATATTTCGTTTTTTTTTTCGGTTTTATGTTATTATCTTCAGTCCAAAATAGTTTCAGTCCAAAATACAATACCAAATATAATACTAAACTGTATAAGTTTAGTTTAAAAATCACACACACACACACACACACACGCGCGCACACGCACACACACACGCACACACACACACACACACACACACACACACATATACGGTACAAACATATATACACATATACATACACACACTCACAAAAACACACACACAAAGCAGGAGCAAAGACTCACACAAACATGAATACCTACAGGCATTTCACATGTCAGCTTTGTCAAAGTGAATTTTGGTGAACCTTTAGGGTGATTTTGGTATTTTGAAGCCACACACACACACACACACACACACACACACACACACACACACACACACACACACACACATAGAAGTGCTGCGCCTTTGTTGTACTTGCTAAGTTGTGACCTTTACCAGATTTGGATGTGACAGTAGCCATAGCTGGGGGCTAACTGTACACAACGCTAGGTGCTAGCTGTATCAAGAGCTAAAGGCTATTGGTACCCAAAGCTAAAAGCTATCGGTACCCATTGCTAAAGGCCAGCTTTATCCAACACCAAAGGCTAGATGTACACAACACTAGGGGGTAGCTGTATCATAAATACAGGCTAGATGCATCTAGCACTGGGGGCTTGCTGTAGCCAATACTAGATGCTAACGGCTGAATACAGCTTCCACTTTCATGGAGAGTGTCTGACATTCAGAGGCTTACAATATACCTTGTAGCTTCTGGGTTTTGCTAACCTTGCTAGCATTGCTAATACCAATGGATGGACACTGGGTGCAAATTGTGACAAAACTAAGTGAGTCTCCATTGAATAATGGATCAGCCAATGGATCAGCCAGTGAAGGCATGTGGCTGTCTGGTCTCTAAAAGCCTGGCTCCCTGTAGACCTGGATGCCCCTATTCCTGCTGTCTTGAGTACCACCCTAGTCCCCTCTCTCCATTCAATTAGATGTGTGTTTGTGTGTGTGTGTGTGTGTGTGTGTGTGTGTGTGTGTGTGTGTGTGTGTGTGTGTGTGTGTGTGTGTGTGTGTGTGCGTGTGCGTGTGTGTGTCGTGTGTGTGTGTGTGTGTGTGTGTGTGTGTGTGTGTTATGAATGTGTCTGTGTGTGTGTGTGTTATGAATGTGTGTGTGTGTGTTATGAATGTGTTCATGTGTGTGTGATTTAGAGGTTGATTGCTTTCATGCTTTTTGAGATGAATTCCCTTGAAGTTGTCTCTGTCCTGGCCCCGCCCCTGGGCTAGCTCTGCAGCCCTCCATCCCTGGACAGGCCATAGGCCTGTAAAGTGGGCGGAGCTATATCAAAACTCTCTTTGATTAATCATTACTACAAACAATGATCTAGTTTGAGGTATTTTTCCAAAAACTAACCACAGACAAACCACAAAACAAACTATAAACACAACTATTGTCGAGCATATCCGGTGCAACCATTCATATAGAGTACATTGGTGTACTTTTTACCATTTTTCGAAATCTTATTCGGATCCAAACCATAGCAAGTACTTCAACTAGACTAGTGCTTTACTATAATTATTAACTTATTATTTAATAATTCCCTATGGTACTTTAATCATCTTTTTAGTATTTGTATGTGTGTCAAAATTCTCGCACCACAGATAGTCTAGACATTTCTTTACTGCTGCCTTAGTGGTGAAAAATGCGTAATTACTTCGGTTCAAATAATAAAAATATTATTTCTTGTTATTTCAAGTTGAAAAAACGTATAAAGGAGAACTATATCCTCTAATATCATCCTTACATCATTAATAGGGGGGCGCTCCAAGTGTGTGTGTGTGTGTGTGTGTGTGTGTGTGCGTGCGTGCGTGCGTGCGTGCGTGTGCGTGTGTGTGTGTGTGTGTGTGTGTGTGTGTGTTGTACAGAGAGGAGAAGAACAGCAGAGGGATCATTAGGAGGAGAGGGAAGTGGAGCAGGAGCAGATAAAGGAGGAGAAAGAGGAAGGACAAGGAGGAGTGGGAATAAGAGTGTAGAAAGAGGGAAGATTAGCGAAGAGGAGCAGAGAGGAGCAGAGAGGAGCAGAGAGAGGAGCAGAGAGGAGCAGAGAGGAGCAGAGAGAGGAGCAGAGGAGCAGAGAGAGGAGCAGAGAGGAGCAGAGAGGAGCAGAGAGAGGAGCAGAGGAGCAGAGAGAGGAGCAGAGGAGCAGAGAGGAGCAGAGAGGAGCAGAGAGAGAGGAGAGAGGAGCAGAGAGGAGCAGAGAGGAGCAGAGAGAGGAGCAGAGAGGAGCAGAGAGGAGCAGAGAGAGGAGAGAGGAGCGGAGAGAGAGGAGTAGAGAGGAGCAGAGAGAGGAGAGAGGAGGAGAGAGGAGAGAGAGGAGCAGAGGAGGAGAGAGAGGAGAGAGAGGAGCAGAGAGGAGAGAGAGGAGAGAGAGGAGCAGAGAGAGGAGAGAGAGGAGAGAGGAGCGAGAGAGGAGCAGAGAGAGAGAGCAGAGAGAGGAGAGAGGAGCGGAGAGGAGCAGAGAGAGGAGCAGAGAGGAGCAGAGAGGAGCAGAGAGAGAGGAGCAGAGAGGAGCAGAGAGAGGAGCAGAGAGAGGAGCAGAGAGAGGAGCAGAGAGGAGCAGAGAGAGAGGAGCAGAGAGGAGCAGAGAGAGGAGCAGAGAGGAGCAGAGAGAGGAGCAGAGAGGAGCAGAGAGGAGCAGAGAGGAGCAGAGAGAGGAGAGAGAGGAGCAGAGAGGAGCAGAGAGAGGAGCAGAGAGAGGAGCAGAGAGGAGCAGAGGAGCAGAGAGAGAGGAGCAGAGAGGAGCAGAGAGAGGAGCAGAGAGGAGCAGAGAGGAGCAGAGAGAGGAGCAGAGAGAGGAGCAGAGAGGAGCAGAGAGAGAGGAGCAGAGAGGAGCAGAGAGAGGAGCAGAGAGGAGCAGAGAGAGGAGCAGAGAGAGGAGAGAGGAGAGAGGAGCGGAGAGGAGCAGAGAGAGGAGAGGAGCGGAGAGGAGCAGAGAGAGGAGCAGAGAGAGGAGCAGAGAGAGGAGCAGAGAGAGGAGCAGAGAGAGGAGCAGAGAGGAGCAGAGAGGAGCAGAGAGAGAGGAGCAGAGAGAGGAGCAGAGAGGAGCAGAGAGAGGAGCAGAGAGAGAGGAGAGAGGAGCAGAGAGGAGCAGAGAGAGAGGAGCAGAGAGAGGAGCGGAGAGGAGCAGAGAGGAGCAGAGAGAGGAGCAGAGAGGAGAGAGAGGAGCAGAGAGGAGCAGAGAGAGAGGAGCGGAGAGGAGCAGAGAGGAGCAGAGAGAGGAGCGGAGAGAGGACCAAAGAGGAACGGCGAGAGGAGGAGCAGAGAGAGAGAGGAGAGAGAGAGAGGAGAGGACCTTTACCTCAACAGCCCAGGGTCCTGCAGCCTCACCTATACAGCCCAGGGTCCCATGCTTCACATATGGTCCTAACCCCCCACCCTCAACCCCCCTCAGCCAGCAGTTATACATCCTGTAAACCCCGGAGTACTTCCTGTGGTTCCCATGGGCGCCACGTCGCTCCTGAATATTTGATTGGCTGGTTATGTCGGGCTTTCAAGCGTGGCCTTTGCGTGTGTTTTTCAAACCTTGCAAACATGGGGTGGAATTATTAATACCTTCCCCCCCGTCCGTCCGTCCGTCCATCCGTCCGTCATTAGGACCGCGTAGCCTTGGCCAAACGTATGTTTCTCCGTGTCGTTTCATGCCACAGCTGCCGCATCGGATGCACCACTGCACCACTGCTTTCCAGACAAGACCGTCAGTCGCACACACACACACACACACACACACACACACACACACACACACACACACACACTCACACACCACACACACACACGACTGGTTGTTGACGTGTGTGTGTGTTGTCTTGGAGTGTGTTTGTGTGTTTGTTTGTATAACTGTAGCTGTAACTGTGTTTGTGTGTGTGTGTGTGTGTGTGTGTGACTGTGTGTGTTTAGGTACACTGGTGTGTGTGGTGTCTGCGGGTGCCTGTGTGTGTGTGTGTGTGTGTGTGTGTGTTTGCATGTGTGTGTGTGTGTGTTTGTGTGTGGAGGGGGGGGGGGGGCTGGGTCAATATTTGCATTCCAAAATGATTCGATCTAACACACATTCACACATGCATTTTGAAACACATACACACACATGCATACCCATACATGCACGCGACCCACCATGCTGAGCCACAGCCCACCCACAACACACACACACACAAACACACCCACACACACCCACCCACACACACCCACACACACCCCCTCTCTACTCAGTGCCAGTGGGCAGTACTCGCCTGAAAGATTGAAAGCAATTAAAACTATCATCTGCAGACGCTGGGGGGGTGCCTGGGGACATGAAGCTCCAACTGCCACAGCACATCAGCGTCTCCTCTATCTCCTCCTCCTCCTCCTCCTCCTCCTCCTTACCTCCACAGCACATCAGCGTCTCCTCTATCTCCTCCTCCTCCTCCTCCTCCTCCTTACCTCCACAGCACATCAGCATCTCCTCTGTCTCCTCCTCCTCCTCCTCCTCCTTACCTCCACAGCACATCAGCATCTCCTCTGTCTCCTCCTCCTCCTCCTCCTCCTCCTTACCTCCACAGCACATCAGCGTCTCCTCTGTCTCCTCCTCTATCTCCTCCTGCTCCTCCTCCTCCATACCTCCATAGCACATCAGTGTCTCCTCTCTCTCGTCCTCTTCCTCTGTCTCCTCCTTCTCCTTCTCCTCCTCCTCCTCCTTACCTCCACAGCACATCAGCATCTCCTCTGTCTCCTCTGTCTCCTCCTCCTCCTCCTCCTCCTCCTTACCTCCACAGCACATTAGCACCTCCTCCTCCTCCTCCTCCTCCGCCTCCTCCTCCTCCTCCTCCTCCTCCTCCTCCTCCTCCTCGGTCCTTCCTCCTCCTTCCTCAGAGTGTTCTCATCTCCGTCTCCTCCTCTCCCCCTCTGTATTTTGGACCCCTTAAGTCTCTACTTTTATTGTTCTTCTCCACCTCCTTCCTCCCACCACCTCCTCATCCAAACGGCCGCCCCACTTCAGGAGGACCCAGAGGCGGTGTGTAGGTGGTCAGTGACCGACTATACAGCACATGCACCTCCTCGTCCTCCAGAAAGGAGAAACAACTTTGGCCTCAGGACAAAAGGCTGTGAGACCACGCAGGACGGGACCGCCGTCTGAAACACACGTTGGTGCTGCTAAATCTACTGCCATAAACTCATGAACTGTGTGAAACAAAAGGAAAACATAACTATTCTACTAGCTCATAGAAATTACTTTGACTTTTATTATTATTTTTTATTATTATTATATTACAAATTATGAATTTGACTTGAATTATGAATCTTCAATCAACAAAAAAAAAAAAAAAAAAATCGTGAGGATTGAATCCTCTTTATTGGTCACATACATGAAGACATACAGTGAAATGTGTTCTCTGCATTTAACCCATCCTAGTATTAGGAGCAGTGGGCAGCTATTCATACAGCGCCCGGCGAGCAGTTAGGGTTAGGGTCTTCCTCAAGGACACCTCGACAGTTTTTGCGAGGAGGAGCCGGGGATCGAACCAGCAACCTTCCGGTTGTGAGGCGACCGCTCTACCTCCTGAGCTAGACTGCCGCCCACCTTATCCATCTATAACAGATATCACCTCTGTGTTCGCAAACATGGATCAATGAGGCCAAAGAGAGGTAGGGAGAGTAAGAGGCCAAAGGCAGGCAGGTAGGGAGAGTAAGAGGCCAAAGGCAGGCAGGTAGGGAGAGTAAGAGGCCAAAGGCAGGCAGGTAGGGAGAGTAAGAGGCCAAAGGCAGGCAGGTAGGGAGAGTAAGAGGCCAAAGGCAGGTAGGTAGGGAGAGTAAGAGGCCAAAGGCAGGCAGGTAGGGAGAGTAAGAGGCCAAAGGCAGGCAGGTAGGGAGAGTAAGAGGCCAAAGGCAGGCAGGTAGGGAGAGTAAGAGGCCAAAGGCAGGCAGGTAGGGAGAGTAAGAGGCCAAAGGCAGGTAGGTAGGGAGAGTAAGAGGCCAAAGGCAGGCAGGTAGGGAGAGTAAGAGGCCAAAGGCAGGTAGGGAGAAAGAGCCAAGGCAGGCAGGTAGGGAGAGTTAGAGGCCAAAGGCAGGTAGGTAGGGAGAGTTAGAGGCCAAAGGCAGGTAGGTAGGGAGAGTAAGAGGCCAAAGGCAGGTAGGTAGGGAGAGAAGAGGCCAAAGGCAGGCAGGTAGGGAGAGTAAGAGGCCAAAGGCAGGCAGGTAGGGAGAGTAAGAGGCCAAAGGCAGGTAGGGAGAGTTAGAGGCCAAAGGCAGGCAGGTAGGGAGAGTAAGAGGCCAAAGGCAGGCAGGTAGGGAGAGTAAGAGGCCAAAGGCAGGTAGGTAGGGAGAGTAAGAGGCCAAAGGCAGGCAGGTAGGGAGAGTAAGAGACCAAAGGCAGGCAGGTAGGGAGAGTAAGAGGCCAAAGGCAGGCAGGTAGGGAGAGTAAGAGGCCAAAGGCAGGCAGGTAGGGAGAGTAAGAGGCCAAAGGCAGGTAGGTAGGGAGAGTAAGAGGCCAAAGGCAGGCAGGTAGGGAGAGTAAGAGGCCAAAGGCAGGTAGGGAGAGAAAGAGGCCAAAGGCAGGCAGGTAGGGAGAGTTAGAGGCCAAAGGCAGGTAGGTAGGGAGAGTTAGAGGCCAAAGGCAGGTAGGTAGGGAGAGTAAGAGGCCAAAGGCAGGTAGGTAGGGAGAGAAAGAGGCCAAAGGCAGGCAGGTAGGGAGAGTAAGAGGCCAAAGGCAGGCAGGTAGGGAGAGTAAGAGGCCAAAGGCAGGTAGGGAGAGTTAGAGGCCAAAGGCAGGCAGGTAGGGAGAGTAAGAGGCCAAAGGCAGGTAGGTAGGGAGAGTAAGAGGCCAAAGGCAGGTAGGTAGGGAGAGAAAGAGGCCAAAGGCAGGCAGGTAGGGAGAGTAAGAGGCCAAAGGCAGGCAGGTAGGGAGAGTAAGAGGCCAAAGGCAGGTAGGGAGAGTTAGAGGCCAAAGGCAGGCAGGTAGGGAGAGTAAGAGGCCAAAGGCAGGTAGGTAGGGAGAGTTAGAGGCCAAAGGCAGGTAGGTAGGGAGAGTAAGAGGCCAAAGGCAGGTAGGGAGAGAAGAGGCCAAAGGCAGGCAGGTAGGGAGAGTTAGAGGCCAAAGGCAGGTAGGGAGAGAAAGAGGCCAAAGGCAGGTAGGGAGAGTAAGAGGCCAAAGGCAGGCAGGTAGGGAGAGTAAGAGGCCAAAGGCAGGTAGGGAGAGTTAGAGGCCAAAGGCAGGCAGGTAGGGAGAGTAAGAGGCCAAAGGCAGGTAGGTAGGGAGAGTTAGAGGCCAAAGGCAGGTAGGTAGGGAGAGTAAGAGGCCAAAGGCAGGTAGGGAGAGAAAGAGGCCAAAGGCAGGCAGGTAGGGAGAGTAAGAGGCCAAAGGCAGGTAGGGAGAGTTAGAGGCCAAAGGCAGGCAGGTAGGGAGAGTAAGAGGCCAAAGGCAGGTAGGTAGGGAGAGTTAGAGGCCAAAGGCAGGTAGGTAGGGAGAGTAAGAGGCCAAAGGCAGGTAGGGAGAGAAAGAGGCCAAAGGCAGGCAGGTAGGGAGAGTAA
>CM051014.1:21588863-21618863 GCA_027704905.1 Muraenolepis orangiensis
TTACGGCAAACAGCAAATGCTTCGAAGTCTGCATCTAATCCAAGTGCAATCCAAACATTGAAGGGTAAAAATCCCTTACATAAACAAATTAATCATTCATAGCTACAGGCGAGCTACTACAGGTTACTTCACTGGACATCGATGCATGATTGCAGATGCACAACAATATGAGTCACCAAGATTTTGAGAGCTAAAAATGGATTTATGGGCCAAAAAAGGGTTTAGTGTACATTGATCCTTGGTCCTGCAAGATCCTGAGCCCAATAGATACAATAGTCTGAATACAAACAGCATCACCGCTAAACAGCTTTAGGTAGCATTCAAAATACGTTATTTTCAGTTTGACCTCTGACCTTTGAGAAAGGCAGGGATATCTGGAGAGAGAGAGACCTGGCACATGCATGCCCCCAGATTGACCTTGGACGGACGGACCTTTTCGGACAGCAGGCCGCCTGGAGTTTAAATCTGCCATTTTGAACGTTGGCGCCACGCCAAAGCTTTTCCTTTTCCTCGTCTCTGGCTGATTGTTCATCTAAGAGTGAAGAATTAGAAGAAAATGTGTCTTTGTGAGCTCCGGGGCGTGTGCCGCCTGGTGCATCTCCATCAACACTGGATACGTTCAGAATACAGGAACAGATATTAAAGACCTGCTCGGTGGTATCATGACTCATGTACATACTACAAACTATTTATTTCACATTTTATCCAAGGTGACTTAAATTATAATTCAGAGAGAGAGAGAGAGAGAGAGAGAGAGAGAGAGAGCGAGAGAGAGAGAGAGAGAGAGAGAGAGAGAGAGGGGAATGACATGTCGCATAGAGGGCAGGCAGTTCAGGTCTCAATCGAAGACAGCAGACAGCTCCTCTTGTTTCTCTTCTCAGCGTGAGAACGTGTTAGTGGGGCCTAGTCGGGACTTGGTCAGACCCACACTCACTCTCGCAAACCGGTCGTTGCAATAGTGACGCAAAGCGGTGATTGGCCTGTGAGTGGGCTGTCGACCCCCTGGTGGTCTCTCTTTCTCTCTCATAAAACACACCGGAGGGGATAAGGAGCTGAGGGAGGATTCTCCAGGGCGAGTTTTCGAGTTTCATCTCACACTGTGTTGGCAAAGCAAACAATGGCTGGCGGAGTTGTTCTCCTTTGAAAAAGGCGGAGAAAGGAGGTTACAGAAGGAGGTCTGGTGAATAATTGAGAGGCTGAGAGGGATATGAGTTTAGTTAATGTGCCCGGCAGGGCCGGCTCGGAGAGGCACTCTCAGCGGTTCTCCCCCCAGGTCCTAAAGCCTTGGCAGGAGACACTCGTTTTGGGACGGATACCTGTCTCCACCTCTGTCTCATCTCTACCTCTGTCTGTCTGTCTGTCTGTCTGTCTGTCTGTCTGTCTGTCTGTCTCTGTCTCTCTCTCTCTCTCTCTCTCTCTCTCTCTCTCTCTCTCTCTCTCTCTCTCTCTCTCTCTCTCTCTCTCTCTCTCTCTCTCTCTCTCTCTCTTTCTTTCTCTTTCTCTAATATAACTCTGTGTCTGCATGTGTGTATTTGTGATGGTATACACTGTATACCCTGTGTGTATATATGTGTGTGTGTGTGTGCGTGCGTTTGCCAGTGCGTGTGTGCATGCGTGAGCGTGCGTGTGTATATGTGTGTGTTGCTCAGCAGCTGTGTGTCCTCTGGCAGCCATGTTGTACCGGGCCTGAGTGTGTTTTCTCAGAGCGGTAACAGAGTGCTGCTGTCAGCCGGCCCACATGCTCCCTATAAGCACCCCGCAACTCTCTCCCAGCAAACACACACACACCTGCTTTCATTTCCCCATGCATCGTAGGGACTCTGCACACCCTCCCCCCCCCCCCCCCACATTGTGTCCCCCCCATGCATGTCCCCTCACATTGTGTCCCCCCCATGCATGTCCCCACTACACATTGTGTCCCCACCATGCATGTCCCCTCACATTGTGTCCCCCCATGCATGTCCCCTCACATTGTGTCCCCCCCATGCATGTCCCGTCACATTGTGTCCCCCCCATGCATGTCCCCTCACATTGTGTCCCCCCCATGCATGTCCCCTCACATTGTGTCCCCCCCATGCATGTCCCCACTACACATTGTGTCCCCCCATGCATGTCCCCTCACATTGTGTCCCCCCCATGCATGTCCCCTCACATTGTGTCCCCCCCATGCATGTCCCCACTACACATTGTGTCCCCCCCATGCATGTCCCCACTACACATTGTGTCCCCCCCATGCATGTCCCCACACATTGTGTCCCCCCCATGCATGTCCCCATGCATGAATCCCTTTGCAAAGACAGCAGGCCTCTGTCTTGGGATGCCAGTCGTGCTCAACAGCACTACGACCCGTCGATGTTTAAAAACCAAAGGTTTTAGCTCATTATCCTACAGGGATGTAACCACACAACCCCCCCTGGTAATAGATTAGGGCTTCGACCCTTAGTCTGTCAGACCGGGTGCGTCAATCGGGTGTCATCTGTGGTGGATCTCCTCTCCAACGGGAGCAGGTGAGTGACAGCTCTGACAGACAGAATAGTGAAGAGCTTCTCGAAAACTCAGCGGCTAAAACTGACACCTGCCTAGGAAGACTCTCAGAGTTGGAAGACAACAACCGGAAACCCCCCCCCCCCCCGTGAACAATCACACACACACACACACACACACACACACACACACACACACACACACACACCACACACACACACACACACACACACACACACACACACACACACACACACACACACACACACACACACACACACACACACACACACACTCACACACTTCCTCTCTGTTGCAGGAGGACCTCTCTCTCCATCTCTCTCTCCTCTCTCTCTCTCCTCCATTCACCTCCCCCCCCCCTTCTCCCCCTTCTGTCACATTATCTCCAGCTGGTTAGCCCTACAGTGGGGGCTGTCAGCCTGCATTTGGAGGTGGCAGAGTGACAGGCAGACTGATGGCTGCTGAAGGGCCCCCTACTCCACCAGTAGCCCCAGCGCCCTGCCACCGACACACTCCGAGGGCCCGGAAGAGGAGCCACACCGCTACATTAGTGCTAGCGAGCTTATAGCGAGGATACGTTGCAGAGAGAGAGCGAGAGAGAGAGAGAGAGAGAGAGCGAGAGAGAGAGAGAGAGAGAGAGAGAGAGAGAGAGAGAGAGAGAGAGAGAGAGAGAGAGAGAGAGAGAGAGAGAGAGAGAGAGAAGCGAGAGAGAGAGAGAGAGAGAGAGAGAGAGCCCAGAGACACAGATACAGATACAGGCAGAGGACCACAATGACTGAGATCCATCTCTAAGTGATGCGGGGGGAGAGAGAGAGAAGTGTTGAAGAGAAAGAAAGATAGAAAGAGAGAAAAACAATTAAAAGTGAAGAAAAAAGGTAAGATGGAAGGAAACAAATGGAGAAAGATAGACGAGACAAATAAAGAAACAAATAAATAACTAAAGAAAAAAAAGAAAGAACAAATCAATTTTTTGAAGACACAACACTTCCGTTGATTTGAATACAATAGTCAGTTTAATAGTAAAATCGGATAAACCGTAAACATTAGATAAGATTAGATTAGATTCAAATGTATTGTCATTGCACTGCACATATACAGTACAGCGAAATCATTTGGCATCTAACCAAAGTGCAAATGTTGCAGTAAAGTGCATGGTAATATATAATGTACAGTATAATGTCTACTAAAAAAAAATACTACTAAAAACTTAATAACTTACAGAGTAGGTATGACATAAACATGATGATATTCCCGCAGTTTGTGAAGCTCGGTGTGCCTGTCAGGTACAACCTTCCCCAAAACACATCAAATGAATACCCGAATGAGCCCTTTTCCGGTTCCAAACGCGTCTTTTATAACATGCACAGTTGACACTATCCGGGCGTTGTGACGCACAAATAAACATACTTAATACTTAAAAAACACACATCATATATATCGCACTCATAATAACTACTTAAATAGTATGCAAATGCTATGCAGACCACGCATAATGTGTCTGTTTTAACATCGATCTGTTGTGTTATCCACGTGTCTCAGTCTCGATCAGCTTAACCTTTTATCTAAACTAGTATAACATTTCACACACTAGAGGTCTAGAGGTGACGACTGCATTTATAGAAATTATTATCAGCGGACAACATAAAGGGACATATTCTCCGGTGGCAACATTTGTAACGTGCGATTTTAATACGATTTAAAATGTCATTTTACTTTTTATTTTGAACAACATATGAATGGCATTTCGGCACTTAAACATTGGTGTAGTGTTTTTTTCTGTTCCTTTTCATATTTTCAGTGTAAATTGATTGTAATACAATGTTGTTATACAATTAATAGGCCTACCGTTTGACGTGATTCTCATCTGACCACACTAGCATATCCCGAGGTCTATAGGTCTAAATTATATAAATGAAAACACTGTTCTCATTTTAAACTCTGGATGATTTGGCACTTTTTCAAAACAAAAGTATATATGCAGAAAATCAATCAATGACCAATTAGAAATTGTATTTTACTAATAAACATTTAGAACGGTGAATACTTAGTCCATATTACATAACAATTAATATCATCATTATCAATTTCCAATTAGGAGTTTAATTTGACCTGCTGTACAATTTACTCCTAAATACCAACAACTGTATTACATCGATGGGGTATACGTTTTTAATATAGTATTAATTATTAAAAACAATCAACTACATGATATAGAATATATGACAAAACGTCTTCAACCTAATTCTGATCGATGTCTTTTTCTTTTAAATACAGATTATCACCAGGGGGGGGGGGGATTCGAACCTGTGCCAATAGTGTTGTTACACTCACTCACAGGAACGGGGAACGGGGCGGAGTGGCAGCCTGCGGGCGACGCTGGGAGTCAATATAAAGCCCCCCCCCCCGCCCGCCCCCCCCACCACTGTCGCTCCCACGCTCCTATTCGAGCGGACTCCCCTCCCCTGCACTCCCCTCTCGCAGTTGTTACGCACAAGAACCGACAGCCCAGACGCACCGGGGACGCACCGCGACGCAGTCCAGGTATGTTGGAACAACATTACGCACTCAACATTACGCACTACAATTTAGGATTACTGATAATAATATTGACAGCTATGAAGTATGTATTATTGTTATTAGTATCATTATGGATGCATCTGGGTTATATTTCGGCAAAGTACAATATATGCGTGTGATGGAATGTGTTGGCGTGATGAAATAGCGGTTTAAAGTGTGCCTTTAAGTGTCGGAGAGAGGAGGCCTTTGTGACCGATTCATGTTTTCATGAAGTGCATATATTAATCTTAAGATTGTATTTGGAGCTTTTGAAACTTGTCTAAACTGCTTGTTTAAAAACATTGTGAATTTCCCTAGATTTCTAAAATGACATAGGTCACCATACCAAAACACCATGGATGTTGCTATGATTTATTAGTTAGTCATTTGCTAATATAACATTTATGTTCTAAAACATGAAATGTATTAACAGAGAAATATTATTTGTATTGTATTGTCTGAACACATGACCTTTTAGATGGTATGTGGATACATCAAAGGTAGTGTGTTTAGTGCATCATATTTTCATTACATTATATGTCATAATTCTGAAAAATTTCTTCAGGGACTCAAAAGTTAGAAGAGTAAAAATAAGTCTACAATTAAGAGTTTGACCGTCCACAGGTGGCTCATTAGAACCATTTTAAACCTGACATTGATCCTCATTTGTAATCCCCTTTCTCTCTATTCTGGTTCTCCAGCGACACCAACTACTCCCCCTCGTCTCCTCCGCATACGGCCGTCGAGGTAAGAGCCCCGAGAAACCTCTCAACCATCCCTCTGTGTTTAACCATCTGAACCACAGCAGGGGGCCGGGTGGGCGGGGGGGGGGGGTCGACGAGGTCCGGTCTGTGGAGGCATAGATCGGCACCACGGCTTGTCTCACTGAGGCCAAATCAATACTTGTAGTTGTTTTACCATCTGAACAAGCCCTGCAGATCCTTGTTGTTATACGTGAGCGATCGATGCTTTTAGCATTTAGCATTTAGCCTTCTCGTTTTGAAACCCTAGATGACATGACAGACTATCGACCAAAAACGGCTTTAAAACAGGGCCGGGGGTGCGGGAGAGGAGGGGTGGGTGGGAGGCAGGGGGGGGGACAGTGCTCTGTCAGCAGGCAGCCGTCCACAACGGGGGTCGGGGGGTGAATAGGATTCTTATGGATTGGCTCTTAATGGCAACTGCTATGAGGCAGAAGAGCCAGGATAGAGCCTCGGGGGGCAGGACAGGTCACCCCATCGACCGCTCTGACACAAACGGGACACTTGTAAAGGGCCAATCAGAGGAGAAGGGGGGTCACCATGAGCGCAGATGTGTGTGTGTGGGGGGGGAGGACCACATCTCTTGAAGCCACCAACTCTTCTCCAAACCTGGTCCTACATCTCACTGGCTCTTCATCTCAGAGCTTTGATAATCGGGGAGGGGTTGTCAGAATATGGAGCAAAATGATAGCGCTTTATTGTTTATAGTGTCATACGCAGACAACGGTTTCATTAGTTTGCTATTCCTCAAACTTCTGAAGGATATCCAAATAAATAAAAAAAGCCTTCTAAGCGGGGTGTTTGAAGAGTCCCCAAGAGGTCGGTTAACTTCTCTTCTCCTGGGCTGCGGTCAGAGATAAACACCATCCTAATGTATCAATTATTATTATCACTTTTAATTCAATGGAAATGAATACATCTTATTGGGTAATTTTTACTTTAGATATGAGGGAAAATATTTAGAATACGTTTATTAACAAAATTAAATAAAATTAAATTTTTGTTAAAGAATTATTTAATTAGAATTAAGAACATCTAACTTTAAATTACAGTTATTTATCAAATTAGAAAGTAAAAATAATAGTTTTTTGAAAAATGTAGCATCCATTTGTTAAATTTCCATCTTCTATATTTCAATGTTTCCAGAAACATTAGAAAGATACATTACAACAATTTAAAATAATGAAGAAATTGTCATAAAATAAATAGTTATAAAAAACATATATATGAGAAAAATTTTAGTTTAGCCCCTGGTGAGAATTAAGTCAATGATTGAGTAGACACTGCAGAACATATACATAACATGTATTTTCTTGTTATGAGTATTTATTTAGTATTTACCGACATCGAATAAGAAGAAAGCTGTTATATGTTAACTATACGTAGATGACAAAAAATAGGTTTTGACAAAGATGGGGAATTTGGTATTTGAATATAATAATAATATATGTGAGAACCCTGTCACATCCCGCCGATGACTCACAGGATTTTAACTAAACCTCCATCCAAAGTTGAAATGGTGAACTTACCAAGCTTTCCTAACCCTGGGAGCTGAGAGGAGCAGATGAAGTCGGGTGAAGCTCTGTGACCCAGATCCTCTCCCGCCACTAATGATGCCCCATGGGCGCCTCATTAAGGACCCAGGCTTCAGCCCGCTCTCCCCTTCCCTGCCCGCCCAGGCCTCCCCTTCCCTGGCCGCACTGCGCCTGTAGCCGACCTCCAGTGCTCCAGGCCTTTACATTAGGGTCCCGTGAGTGCAGCCACCCCCCGATCCAGGTGCACAGCCTCTTGGGATGGCCTCTCCCCCCCACCCAGCCCTGTGCCCTGCCCTGTCTGGTGGGGCAGTGACTGTAATGAGGAGTGGCAGGTACAGTGGGTCGTGGTCAGTGTGGTCCGACCCCCAGGGAGGCTAGGGGCGGGGGATCGACGCGTGAAACACAAATAGGAGGCCGACACTTATTACCATGCACCGTGTGTCAGCCATTAGCCCCTAGTACACACACCTTTTAGCACTCAGGGTTGTGAAGTCTAACCTCTTTATTTTACATATCCCATGACAATGTTTTGTTAAGATGTGTAAGATTACTAACAACATTGCCCTAAACATCTTGACCCTCTATTAAAAATATATATCGTTTTCCGTTTTGCAGGAGTAAATTCAGTTAACCCTCGTTCATAAGTGCCTGGGGGAACCATGTCTAAAGAGGACGGGTGTAAGGCTGCGTCCGTCTGCAAGCACAAGGAACGCAAGCCCAAAAAGCCCCACTACATCCCCCGGCCCTGGGGGAAACCCTACAACTACAAGTGCTTCCAGTGCCCCTTCACCTGCATGGAGAAGTCTCACCTGTACAACCACATGAAATACAGCCTTTGCAAGAACTCCCTGTCACTGCTCATCGAGTCTGACTGGCCCTACAAGAAGGGTAACATCCTCCACCCTGACCAGCTACGCCCTCTCCAGCATGCACACGGGCTCCACCACCCAGCCAAGGAGGACCCAGGACAGGGGACAGAGCCTGAGGAGAAGCCCAGGCAAGGGGGTCCCTTAGAAGAGGAAGGGGATGACCCAGAGGGTCAAGGAGGAGAGGAGGAAGAAGAAGAGACAGAAGGACGAGTGGAGAGAGCAAAGCTCATAGGGCTGGCAAGTGAGACCTTAATCAGGAGTCAAGGCACCACACAGGGTTCCAAAAACCCTCCAAGCCGGCAGGAATCAGAACTTCTCATGGCAGACATGTTCTCCCTAGAAGAACAGCTTTTGAGGGCTCGCTCGGTAGAGATGGAGGCCCAGCTGAAACAGTACAAGCTGTCTAAGACCTGTCTGACCACCCCCGGTCTGCTATCCGAGCAGTGGAGGCTACTGACCATGAGCCACACCAAGGCCAAGACCGAGGGAATCCATCCCAGGATGGGAGGCTCCATCCCCTGCTACCCTCCCCCACCCAATCTGCTGGACTACCACGACCCCACAGGGCTCAACCTGTCCCTGCTGGGGGTGGGCTACCCAATCAGCCCGGGCCTCTTCTCCTACATGAATGCTGCTGCTGCTCCCAGCATCACCACCCCCACCCACACCCAGATCAGCCAGCTCCCTTTCCTCGCCTCCGCCGCACAGCTCATCCACCCCACCTCCAGCGCCCACGCCCACCCTGACCAGACTCTGCTGGCCCCACGCCTGTTCTACCCCTTCCTCTGTGAGCACAGCCTGCGAGAGACAACACCTGGGAATGGCGATACCAGAAAGGGGATGAAGACCACCACCACCACCTCCAGAAGTGGTCTAGATACCAGATTGCCCAACTATCATCCTAAGGTCAACCTATGGAAGGTACCCGCCGTGAGGCCAGGGGCCCACCACCCGGTCTCTCAGGCTGGCTGGACCTCCCCTCAGAGGGAGGGTGCCGACCCAGGCTTCAGGGCACGGGAGAAGCTAGCGTCCGCGGCCAGGGAAGGTAGAGCTGCATGGGGCCTCAAGAGGACAGGGGCCCTGCTGGGGATGAACGAGGCCCCTGTGGAGAAGCGGCCTGCCATGGGCTTCGGTTTGGAGATGATAAAGAACATCCAGAACACCTCCTCTCCTCTCTCTGCTGCAGATGAGAAGCTTATTTTCCACAGCAGGTAAGATTTAATCCTATCACTGCCAGAATAATACCAATTTATACTGTATACATTTCACATACAGATCATTCTATATTGCTAACCTTGTTTCATTCTGATTCATGTACTATTCAACTTGTCCAGTAGTTTGTTTTCAAGATCCAAGTAATTTTTGATACTGATAAATGACTAAATGGTAATGTTTTCTCAGCTTACAAGGTGCCCAGCTTGTATCCAGGCCAGTGGAGCAGTGGCACGGCAACCCTCTTCCCAGCCCCAACAATAAGCCGTCCTCCCGGGCTGGCTGTGTGGAGGTCAACAGACAAACGGACCATACGACCAGCAGGACAGAGGGGTTGATGGCCGGCCCTTCCCAGTCAGTGGCCGGGCTCCTCAACGACCTCTCGAAGGCCTTGCAGGAGTACCAGGAGGCAGAGAGGAAGATCTCCCACCTGGACAAGGACGACCTCCCCGCCCAGGGTCACCTGTGGGAACACCTGAGCACGATCCGTAGCGAGCTCTTCCACATCCACCAGGCGCTGGAGCGGACGGCACCCCACAATGAAGGACCCCTCGATCTCTCTGTCAAGAGGGAGCATGGGGAGGAGGTGGCGAACCACAGCAGCGCGGACAACCGCGACAACACCAAAGACGTCTCCCCAGAAACCGAAGAGGAGGGTGACGACGCGGAGCAGAAGGAGGAGGAAGAGGAGGAGGATGAAGAGGTGATGTTGGAGAGTGACAGGAAGGCCCTCAAGGCGTCACTGGAGCGCCGGACCAAGTCTCTGGACATGCTGATCAAGATGAGTCAGGCGTGTGTTCCCGTGTTAAACGGCGAGGTGGTCACGTCCCTCGGGGTTCTGGGTCTACAACCCAGTCCGGCTGAAGTCCTCTGGCCGGGCAGAACCACCAAGTGTGAGGCTGACTCCAGCGTGCTGCTCTGCCCCGACGGACGGCCGGTGATGTTTGCTGACATTCCCCCCTCCTCTGCCAAGACGCTGAAGAAACCGCCGTCGCTACAGCACTCGCCCAGCCCCTTGACTGCCACAGACGCCTAGAAATCCCCCCCCCCCCCCCCCTTGGAACTTTCACCTCCACCACCACCATCTTGAGCACCATCTTCCTCCTTCCGTTTCTCGTTCTTTTCTTCTCACTTCCTTTCACACTTTGCACCTTATGAGATGAAGGAAGAGCTAATGTCTAAACTAAAGAACTTATTAACTACATATTGTCAATGTGGGATGATCTTGAAAGATCATTGAAATGATCGTAATATCACACACAAATAATTGCTGAAAATAAATACAGAATTGATAACTCTGTTGGCATACTGTTTGAACTAACGTGTACATTTTGTATTTATTTGATTCATGTAAGTAAACCGTTTTTCAAAAATTGTTGTCTGTATATATGCAATGTCATGTTGGATTGTATTATTGCACTTGATACAAATTGTACACACTGTATTACACACTACTTTAAATAAACCATTAAAAAAGATTGAATGGGAATTTGTTGTATTAGGTGTTCTAGCTGCACAAGAGGTGGTCACTGTTAATCATTAGTGAAGACCCTGACCCTTTCAGAGTTCAGCCCACCAGCACTGACCTTCACAGAGGACGGACGTAGTTCAAAGATGAAGCGATTCCTACAGACAAAACACCTCCACCTTCCCCTTGCCCAGTCCAAACTTCAGGTCCCAGACCGGCTCCTGAAAAGGTCAGACACACCCCCCCCCCGGGAAGCAGGCACTCTCTGCTGGCCCTCTCTGCCACTTCCACACCACCCTGACACACCCAAAGGTCAACTGCCACACCCAGAGAAGCGGTGAGGACCATCTTCGAGAAGAGGGCAACACCGCTGCCTGTTCCCGTTAATTCCCTCCACCAGTGGAAGACATTTAAGCAAAGTGTCACATCTGACCCTGCTGCCTCCTTGGAGCACCGCCACTAGTTCCCAATTGACTGTTGTTCAGTCACTCACCCAGCAATGGAGAGACCAGCTCATCACCCTCACAGTGGGTGATGGGGGTTGATTCCAGTGGATCAACCCTGGTTTTCCATCCACTCCTGGTTGTCTTCACTCCGTGGTAGTTGTGTTTCAGATTGTCTCAGTATTAACCAAGCTCTTTGTGTGTGTTTGTCCTTCGCGTTTCCTCCTAGTGACTCAATATCAGTAAAATCACAAAAAATGATTTGTTTTGTATTCATTGTGTTATGCAGCACTGACAAAACAAAGACAGAGTACGACAACATAACAATATAACAACATTTGCACAGAAGGCTTTTCTCAGATTAACATGTGGTTGCTTAACCTACTGATTCAGATTCAAGAGCAAAGACAGAAAAGCGCCACTCAAATATGGAGGTAGCTTCGGTGAAAGCCGTAGATTTAACGTTACGGGTGCAGCCATGCATCGAGGACGAGAATCGATGGGCCGCCCCTTGCAGTAGTCTATGGTCAAATCATCATCATTGATATTCACATTCATGTTCATTAACAACTTTGTAATGAAATAAAACTCAAACAGGACCTCTCAAAATTCATAATATGTAAATTAACAAGCAACACGAGATCATAACCCAACGAAGAAGATTTGTTTTTGCTTTGTATTACGTGAAGTAAATCAAATTTTTTCCGAATGGTGACAGGCCTTTTTTTCCACCAGGAACCACAGAAATACACGTTAGTCGCTTCCACCTGTGGGCTTCATAAATAGGTAGTCATAACTGTCACTTGGTCTCACAAGGCTAGTTAGTGTTGCCCTAAGCTAAAACAACTGGTTATTAATCAATAAGAATTATAAAAACAAAGCTTGAACAGCCAAAATTCATTAATAATGCGTCAAACTAAATCAAAACATAATAAACAATTTGTACAACTTACATACAATTAAATGAGACAAATATCAGGTATTTAGATTACACATTAGATTACACATACCAAAATTCATTAATAATGTGTCAAACTAAATCAAAACATAATAAACTATTTGTACAACTTACATACAATTAAATGAGACAAATATCAGGTATTTAGATTACACATTTCCCTTTGACATGACTTCAAGGCTCCTGGCCACCCAAATCCATACATTGGTTCATCAATTCAAGGTTGATGCTGTTATTGGTTATCCATCAAAGTTTGAAAATGAACCAAATGCTGTTTAAAAACTGCTACATTTGCTCATCTGAGAGTTCTCCAGGATTTGGG
Source organism: Muraenolepis orangiensis (assembly GCA_027704905.1). Classification (NCBI taxonomy): domain Eukaryota; kingdom Metazoa; phylum Chordata; class Actinopteri; order Gadiformes; family Muraenolepididae; genus Muraenolepis; species Muraenolepis orangiensis. The sequence goes on from CM051014.1 coordinate 21,601,493, forward strand.
TTCAACTGCTGGGGAATCAAGTACCATAGTGGTTTTATTCAGTGTGGTTTACTGTCAATGGTAGTATTGTAAAATATACATTAATTACATATAATATAAAATTACATAAATAAAACAAAAATGACATATATACATACACAAAATTACATATTTACATTTACATGCATTGACAAGCACACGGACAAAGCGGGCCAACTATGAATGGCATGAACAACGCAATTCTGAATTTGACAATAATTAAAATAAAATAAAAACAGTGTCTGCACACGGGGTCATCAGTGGTGTTATATGGAGTTATAACATGGAGTTATAGCATTGTTCTTTTTTTTCTTCTATTCCTATTTCTATGTTCTATTTTGGATGTTTTGGGTGAATGTGGTAGTAAACAGATGATGAGGATGGCTGATATTTCTCTCCAACCAGCTGGCCGTTCCTGGCATCACCTGGAATGCCACTGATACCCTGGACTCGCTGGTTACAGTCCTTCAAACATAACCTCATAGCATAGTAACGCTGCTTGGGAGCGGAGGGTCAGCAGGTGCTTATTGACACAAGGATACCGCACCGGCATCAGCTATGACAAAGCAGTGGGACTTCTGAACACTTCCCACCTAGCTGCTAGTCCTCTCCTATGGTGATGTGTACTCCGTCAACTGCCCGGCGAGTCTGTGCAGCAGTACGTGGCCAACTTCAGGGGGCTGGCTAGCTTGTGCAAGTTCGACCATTTGATTGAACACACCAAAAATGTGAAAGTGCATGAGACACTCGAACCAGATGATGAGCTTGCCAGCAATTACTGTTGTGAGCGTGACCGCTGCAGCCTGTGTCATGCATACGAGATGAGACATTGGCTTAGTTGTTACAGCTAACATTATTTTGGTGACCGTGTATGATTGTGTTTACTTTGTTAATTAATGACTGACATGATGTATATGTCTTTTTGTTAATAGATTTCCAAGCTATGACCACCTGATGGCATTTTGGGGTTTGATTGAGCCTTCAATTTACGAAATGGTTCGGGTCTCCAGAGCCAAGAGCCTCCAGAGCACGTCCATCAATGGTAGGTTATGGTCTGAGCTGCTCTGTAGTAACAGAGCCAGGGCCGGGATGCCATTGCATTTACAGAAGGCTACACTAAAGGACTCATCCCCCTTTAAATACACCAGTGCACTACAGCAACTCAGTTTTCCCCCATGGTATGGTACACATTTACATTTACATTTACATTTACATTTAGGGCATTTGGCAGACGCTTTTATCCAAAGCGACTTACAAGGTGTACATTATTTGAAGCAGACAATAGCATAACACTGGGGTACACAAACATAAAAATACAGTATTCATATTGACAAGATGAATAACACAATTTCGTACTGCTAGGTCACCTGCTTAAGTAGCTGTGATAAGAGCGTGTTAACAACATTAAGGACATACACTTGCTAACATATACAACATGCTAAGAGCTATTAATGTCAGGACTTAAGCAAGTTTAGGGGTTTCACAAAGGAGAAGGAGGGTTCAAGGAGAGTCCAGGTGGACTCTGAACAGGTGGGTCTTGAGTCTCTTGCGGAAGCTGGCGAGGGACTCTGCCGTAACCATTACACATAACCGTACACATAACCATTATAAAACATTTAGCCAAACAAGAGCACAGCCTTACTAGTTTATAACTTAAAGCAGTAACCTTTTTTTAAACCTTCCAGAGACAGCTGCTCCAGCCAATTGACGAGTTCTTTCTTTTCCTCGTCTTCCTGACGGTTGGTTTGAAGGAGAGGGACCTGGCGCATCGATTCAACATACACCAGTCCACAGTAAGCCGCATTATTGCAACATGGACACGTTTTCTAGCCACTGCACTGGGGTCTCAATGCATCTGGCTCACACCTGCAGAAGTGCAAGCTTACCTCCCTGAGGAATTCAGAGATTTCCCAGACACATTTTTATAACTGCTGTCTGTCGTCGGGTATTGCACATAAGATTTTCACTCACTGCTTTATACTTGTATAAACTGTGAAGTGACAATAAACTTGACTTGACTTGACTTGACTAATAAAATATTTTATAACATTTTGTCATTCCAATCTTTCATTGAAGAACCTGGGTTTTGCTCATGTTCATTTCTCTTCAGGTATCTTGGCATGTATATGTAAAAAAATAAATGGTCAGCTTTTTCTGTAATTGATCTTTGCACTTGTGGATCCATGTGTAATCGCACAACTGTTTGGAACCGCACGCAACACTGCCTGCCACAGGCAGTGTTTGAAATATACCCTCTGCTTCATGGAAAACAGCAAGTAGGTTATTATGAGTAGAACAGTTATTGTTATTGTTACTGAACCATGCTCCCAGACAATGCATACCCTCCTAAATGCTTAGCTTTACATTCTCTCCCTACTCAAACAAACTTTAATAACCTTCCTTGATAACTATTATGCCTTAGATGGTGTATATTAGCAGTGTTAACTTATGTTAATATGTTTCTGATCACACACGTTTCCACCTTATCCTTAAAATCCATAAAATAACAGTGTTGTTAGCGTTACATCGTCGTTAGCGTTAGTCAGTCAGTCAGTTACTGACTGTCAGTTGTTGTATGTATGATGCAGCATACAATTTACAACCTTTATCCAACTTGCTTGTTGGGGTTTTGGTCGTCCTACAAATCCGGTGAACATCGCTGATGTTCAACTTTGGGTCAAAACCCGGGTGAACCCGAAACAGTCGAGCAGCATTAAGTCGTATTAAGTAGAACGTGGAAGTGTTTGTGCAAGTAGCCCATTGGAGACCGCACAGCTATGCTAACTAAGCAGCAAGAGGCCACATCCAGCCGAGCAGCCTCCTCCAATTGCTCTCTCTACTCTGTGCTGTCACAGACCCAGAACAGTGTTGAGGAGCCCATCGCCTCCCATGCCCCCCTCAACCAGACTGCACAGCGACACTCACAACATGAGGCATTAGCCTGCATCTGGGTCTGTGAAAGATGGCACGTCTTGAACCTCACTCCTTCCCCCTTAGAAACAGATCACCAGGCACTGACTGGTGTCCACATCTGAAAGAGGCCACAGACCACTGAGCCTTCACCGATGTTTTGAAAGTAGAACTTTGTGTGAACAACATTGTAGCTGACCTGCTCTCTCCCTACAAGGGCTCTACAGTGCCGGTATTTTCCTCTAATTTCCCCCTAAAGATAGTGTGCAAATCTACCATTGCACATTCCACCAGCCACAAAGCACAGATCACGGTAGCACTGGAAAACGCTGAAATCCACCAATCAGAATTGCCTCATATTGTCTGTGTGACACTCTGAGGTGGTCTATTTAAAGTGGAATTGTTGTGTAGAAACAGGACATTTCTTTACATGTCGATCTGAATGTAGAGGGAATAGTGCTAATACTATGCCATTACCGAGGGCTTTTAATTAGAAATTCCGAATCACGTTCACTATCAAGTTCACATTTAAAAAATCAGTTCTTTGTTTTTACCGTATAACTTAACACAGCCTGTGTTGAATGTGTTGTCGTTAACTTGACACACATGTTGTTTTCAACTCATCTGTTAGAGAGTGCAGCAGGCTGATCACCATCATGAATAGCAGCTTGAACCAGCATCTGACTTGCATAGGCTGGTCACCAGAATACACGCTTAAACCAGCAGGTCACCAGCATGACCAGCAAGAAACACTACCATACGTCCACCGGCATGACCAGAAACTAAACCAGCATGACCGGCACAATAAGAGCCAAAGCCAGTCTCCCAGCGAGGCTGTGACATTTCTGACAGTTGACACACCAGCATGACCATCAGTTTACCAGCTTGTGTAGCTGGTTGACCAGATTGGTCCAGCAACAGACCAGTATAGACCAGCATAAACCAGCATAAAGAAGTTTCCAGCTTAAACTGGTCTATGCTGGATATGTTTTAGCATGGTTTCAATTGTTCATGTACAATGACAATAAAGGCATTCTGATACCGTATCATGAGCTATATATTGTTATTTCCTTCTTTCGACAAATGTACAAATAGGAAGAATTCTCCACAAGATATATTTAGGCTACACACCTCCAAAGTGAAGATCTTGCAGGGATGTGGCTGTTTTTCGTTATTGATATACTGGCGGCGGGCACAGGCGATATTAAAGGGCAGCCCAGCCCAGGCTGGCCAGCCAAACTCTGCTCTCAGCTCTGATATTTTATTTTTATTAGACTCATTTACAAAAGTATTTAATACATGTAAGTGTGGTTTGGCCCAGTTTGTGTTTCGCCATCATCATAAAAGTTGATTCATGATTTTAAACTGATCAGCATCCATCGTCTACCGCTTATCCGGGATGGGGTCCTGGAGGTAGATCACTCAACAAGCCACCTACCGAAATGAGCTCACTGCTCCGCTACATGACGCGCTGGGGCAGGTTGATGCTATTAGGCTAAATGGTCCTTATATAATATGTTATATATATATTGTTCACATATCTTTGTTTTTCTTCTTTAGACAGGTGATCTAAATAGTCGGAATATTGGGAAATGTGGTAGTGAATAATCGAATTATATAGAAAACAAGCGGGCGGTAGGTATACTTACGCTCCCGGTTTAGGATTTTTTAAATTCTGGTAAGCCAGATGTGCTGCATTTTTATTCACACTTTAGTAATTATGAAAAGTCACTCAGCCATAACTTAAATAACATGACGAGTAGACGGTCTTATTCAGCATGGACGCTGCCATACATGTTGCACTAGCGCCATCTAGCGGAAGGCGCTGGGTCACAAGTGAATTAATGGCATGCTTCCAAACTTAGCAGGCTCACACCTGTCCGTATTTTCCACTACCGCGCCATTCTGTAAAATGATTACAATTTAGAAAGCGTTAGTAGTTGTATGTACTGCTTTTCTTTTTTTTAAATGTTTTCAGTAGCATATGTGCATAGCATCACGTTATCAAACAGGTCTCTTTGAAATGGCCCGATGTATTAATTCAATAGATAATAAAAATAGGCCTATAAAGTGAAATGGCAGTGACAATGGTCATGAATGTTAATTTACGTGCAACTTTTCCCTTGTCGCAATATATCTATTGTGAATTTGGTCACGATGGTTTGTCATTTTCAAAAAGTGGGTCTTCAGAACAAGGTTTTCACCCATCTCTTCATTCTCTTGGCTTTCTTTTTTTTATTTTAAGTCCCCTTACATTACTTTTTTAGCAGTACGATTCATTCTAGGGTGAGTTTTCCCAATATTCTCATGGTCGACTGCAAATCCAGATTTTAAAGTAATTTTTTTTATTTATTCGGGAGAGCATGCTCCCGAAACAACCTGTACCCTACACACAAGCTGTATAACCAGCCGCCACTGCTAGAAACACTAATGAGGACCACGCTGGGAAACCTGGAAACTCTGTTGAGGACCACGCTGGGAAACCTGGAAACTCTGTTGAGGACCACGCTGGGAAACCTGGAAACTCTGTTGAGGACCACGCTGGGAAACCTGGAAACTCTGTTTAGGACCATGCTGGGAAACCTGGAAACTCTGTTTAGGACCATGCTGGGAAACCTGGAAACTCTGTTGAGGACCACGCTGGGAAACCTGGAAACTCTGTTGAGGACCACGCTGGGAAACCTGGCAACTCTGTTGAGGACCATGCTGGGAAACCTGTAAACTCTGTTGAGGACCACGCTGGGAAACCTGGAAACACTGTTGAGGACCACGCTGGGAAACCTGATGGCCCACAAAGTATAACATATATAGGTGAGCATATTTTAATACAGACAGACATACACACACCAGTCTTTAAGTATATTAGTCTTTAAATATGTATACATCAGTGGCGAAGCGTGTCTATCCCAACTGGACCTTCTGTAGACCAGGGGTTCCCAAACTTTTCAGCCCGCGACCGCCAAAATAACAGACCCCCCCCCCCCCCCCACTATCACCGTCCGACGGGTGGGGGGGGGGGGGGGTAATCGCGATCGCGGACATCGTGAAGTCCAAGTGGGGGGGGGGGGTTAATTTGTTTGGTTAACATTGTGTGTGGCTTTTTTTCAATGATGATACTGTCGTGGGAATAATAATAATACAATTTAAAATAAATAAACCTCATGGGTCACATCAAGAGGATTCTGAAATCATCTCGCGACCCCCCCCTCGGGGTCCCGCGACCCCCACTTTGGGAACCCCTGCTGTAGACTGCAGTCACTTTATGGCTTATAAAGATTAGACTTATTTTAAGATTGTCGCAGCCAATTTCAAAGTGTACCATTGTTGGTAAAGCAGTGTCCATGTAGTGAAGTAACAACCCATCATCTTCGCTTCGCCATTTTGACGTAAGAATCCTACGTAGAAACAACGTAGCACTACGCTAGATCCACTCTCGCTCCAGCCAGTAGACCTTCTAGCTCCCTATTGAGCTGTGGGAAAATCTGAAAGAATACGCCCATTGGCTACAAATCACTATATGATTGGTTGATCAAATTGTCAATCCAAACGTACGCTCTCATTCAGTCTAAGGGCCAAAGTCATCGGGAATACTTTGGTTGAAGGATATTCTTCCCAGCAACCTAGACAAATATCTGATTGGTTGCAACACAAAACCACTCAAATGCGTAGTGCATGGACCGAGAAAGACAAACAAATCAACGTAACACTGTAATATAACAGATAACACAGATACGATTCTCATATTCATTTTATTAAAATTAGATTAAATTGTATTACATTTTATTAATACAATTAATTCGATTTATTTTGTTCCATCTGAGAGTTCCAGGGTCTTCTCTGAATACCTTGAAGGCCCTGACGCTTCACCACTGGTATACATGTACAATAAAAGACATGTCACAACAAAAATACATATTTTCAGTGAAGAAGCACATGACAACTCTGAATGTTTTCAAATTAAATGCAATTTTCAACTTTACAAATTAAGTAAATAAATAATATATGAATCGTAAATGAATAACAACTAAAAATAATAAAAAACTATAAAAAGGTATTTTAAATTAAGTAAATATATGAGTGGCTTCTATGTAGCCCATATACATGAATCCCTCAAAAGTTACTGTTCCTACATATTTCATTCATTTTAAACAACGTTTTCAAGCATTATTTTCAAGCAAAGTTTTAAAACAACGTTTTGAAATATTTCACCCTTTTTTAAACATGTTACTCATGTGTTTGACACTTTCAATAGCAACGTACCTGGATACCAAGGTGCTGTCGACACTATACAGCTATACATTTTGTGTTTAATATGGTTAATAATCAAGTAGATATGGTTTCAGGGACATATACAATCCCTTGTGAACCTTGGTAGCTGAACCAAGTTGAAGCTAAAATAATGCTCACCAAAAAAAGTAAGTAAGTATTAAACAATTAAAACAGAATTGCCTTAGAGATTTGCATCATACTAAATAATTTAACGTTGTAAGAAAGTGTCTTAAAAACATTGTCTATACTATTTGACAGTAGACAATTCCTTTTAGAAGCAAAACCCATAGCCTTTAACTCACAGCAATTGTCATTCTTTTCATCTATGGCCAAAACAATCTTTTTAAGACACGCAGACCACCCCTTTCTTATGTAATCAATTACAAGATCTGCAGTTGCATTTTCCAGCTTTCTGTTTTGCAAACAGAACACATGTGTACCGCTGCATGAAAACTTTCAATCTCCACCACATACAAAGCGGCACGTGTTTTGTTTGCCTGTGTGTCTTTATGTTTCTATCAGCACTTTTTCTATTGGCACATTAACACACCAACATAACCCCACTTCAATTGGTACTCTTACTGCTACTGCAGCTGTCAGCCAAGTGCATGTGGTTGTTACATGTGGAATAAGTCTTATATATGCGGAATACATGTGATGCAGTTATGTAAAATACGCATGATCCGTGTATTATCTGTGTAACATGTGTAATATGTGGTATCTGTGGTATAGTTTATATGTATTATCTGGGTAACATGTGTAATATGTGGTATCTGTGGTATAGTTTATATGTATTATCTGGGTAACATGTTGTAATATGTGGTATCTGTGGTATAGTTTATATGTATTATCTGTGTAACATGTGTAATATGTGGTATCTGTGGTATAGTTTATATGTATTATCTGGGTAACATGTGTAATATGTGGTATCTGTGGTATAGTTTATATGTATTATCTGTGTAACATGTGTAATATGTGGTATCTGTGGTATAGTTTATATGTATTATCTGGGTAACATGTGTAATATGTGGTATCTGTGGTATAGTTTATATGTATTATCTGGGTAACATGTGTAATATGTGGTATAGTTTATATGTATTATCTGGGTAACATGTGTAATATGTGGTATCTGTGGTATAGTTTATATGTATTATCTGGGTAACATGTGTAATATGTGGTATCTGTGGTATAGTTTATATGTATTATCTGGGTAACATGTGTAATATGTGGTATCTGTGGTATAGTTTATATGTATTATCTGGGTAACATGTGTAATATGTGGTATCTGTGGTATAGTTTATATGTATTATCTGTGTAACATGTGTAATATGTGGTATCTGTGGTATAGTTTATATGTATTATCTGTGTAACATGTGTAATATGTGGTATCTGTGGTATAGTTTATATGTATTATCTGGGTAACATGTGTAATATGTGGTATCTGGTATAGTTTATATGTATCATCTGGGTAACATGTGTAATATGTGGTATCTGTAGTATAGTTTATATGTATTATCTGTGTAACATGTGTAATATGTGGTATCTGTGGTATAGTTTATATGTATTATCTGGGTAACATGTGTAATATGTGGTATCTGGTATAGTTTATATGTATTATCTGGGTAACATGTGTAATATGTGGTATCTGTAGTATAGTTTATATGTATTATCTGTGTAACATGTGTAATATGTGGTATCTGTGGTATAGTTTATATGTATTATCTGGGTAACATGTGTAATATGTGGTATCTGGTATAGTTTATATGTATTATCTGGGTAACATGTGTAATATGTGGTATCTGTGGTATAGTTTATATGTATTATCTGGGTAACATGTGTAATATGTGGTATCTGTGGTATAGTTTCTATGTATTATCTGGGTAACATGTGTAATATGTGGTATCTGTGGTATAGTTTATATGTATTATCTGGGTAACATGTGTAATATGTGGTATCTGTGGTATAGTTTATATGTATTATCTGGGTAATACATGTCCAAAGAAAAGCCCAAAAAACATTAACGTGGATAGATAAGATGGATTCCACAAACCAATCAGAAAAGAGACACCCTAATTTAGGGACCAATCAAAGATCTAAATGAGCTCCTACAGAGCCAGCCGCAGTCATGGCACCAATTAAATTCAAGTTTGTCATTTAGTTTGTCCATATTCTTTAACGCTTCCTTACAGTGGACCGTTCCTGCGAAAGCCCACCGCCGGTCTCGGCTGAAACTGAGGCTTGTTCTTTTTACTTGTATTCCAGCGGCACATCAGGATGTCCCGGAAGGTGGTGCGGAACGTCTTGTTGCACAGGGCGTAGCACATGGGGTTGACGGTGCTGTTGACGTAGCAGAGCCAGTACCCCAGGGCCCACAGTGTTTCAGGAATACAGTCCTGGCAAAAGGTGTTGACCAGCACCATGATGTTGTAAGGAGTCCATGTGATGATAAACGCAAACAGGATGGCACTGAGTGTCTGCGCAGCCTTCCTCTCGTTCACCTTCTTCTCGTTCTTGCGCTTGTGGATCTGCGTCTTCGCCTTGGACGCAAAGCGCTTCGCCGTTGTTGCCTCCTTGAAACTGATGCCGGGTTGATATTCAGTGTTCGATTTTTCTTTACTCCCCCATGGCTGCCCAGAGGTAACTCCATCTAGCGAGAGAGAGAGTAAAACTTAAATAATAATTCATAAAAAAATGATCCTATCCTAATATGCAATATTGTATGTATTATGATTCATATTACTAAAATGTTACCGTTACCTATACTGTTTACTGTTACTATACCTTTGGATGGTCTCAATGTGCCCTCTCCTGTCCGACCTTGGTCCTCATCAACTCCTGAGCCGTGCAAATAGACACCTGACACAATGGAGTAAATGGCTTCGGTCTTTCCGTCGGCCTCCTCCGAGTCTGTAAGGTTGTCATTGTTGTAACAGCCCTCACTGGTGCTGCCCTCGGCCTCACCGACCGTCGTTGTCGTGGCGCTTGACGTCTTTGAGGAATGACAGGTACGCAGCATTAATGAGAACCAAAAGTGGAATCTCCTCCTGTGTCTCTCTGCAGCCTGGTTTGGCTCATCGTCGCTGCAGTACGGGACATTGTTCACTTGATTGAGAGTGACTGACGACTCATTCCGACTACTGCTCCCTCTCAGGGGCCCGACGCCATCAGTGCTGTCCTCTGCTGGAGGTTGGCTCTTGTCTGAACCAGACCCACGGAGAGCGGCCAGATCTTTGGTTCGGTTTTCAGTTTCCTGGTATATCTTCCAGAAGAGGACCGACATTATGGTCACGGGCAGATAGAAGGCTGCGATGGCAGTGCAGAAAGTAATGATTGGTTCAGAGAGGAACTGGATGTAGCACTGGTTGGGCTGGACAATACGCTCACCAACAATGTACTGCCAGAATAAGATCGCTGGGGCCCAGAGAATGAAGGAGATGGACCAGGCTAACCCGATCATGGTCATGGCCCGCTTTGTGGTCCTTTTGGCCCGGTAGGTCAACGGCCTTGTTACTGCGAAGTACCTGAGATAGAAAAACACTTGTTTACAAAAGTGACACACATTAATGTCACTCTTAATGAGGTTTCCTAAAAGCTTAGAGATGTTTTCTAGGGACATCCTTAGTAAGGGCTGGGCGATATGGCCAAAATCTTCTATCTGGATACATGGAATTGAATATCTTGATAATGATATATATCACTATCACCATGTTTGCTGGTAATTCAATGAACAAATAATCACATGGTAAAGCCAATTTGTATATACTCCTATTATATATATATATATATATATATATATATAGGCCTAACCTACAATAAGAAAGTGTAACATATCAAAGGTAAAACATAAGACCGTTTCATAAGTATAGCAGAAACTAGGGCAGGGCGATACGACCAAATACGTTGATATTTAGACAATATTGTAGGGACTATTCAACTATTGGTGCTTTCAGAAAAACGATTTTTGATAAATAAATCATCAGTAATGAATCCAAAGATAAAACATAAACCTGGGTGTACCTGTCAAAGCTAATGGCCAGCAGGTTCATGACCGAGGCGTTGCTGGCCACGTAGTCGATGGCCAGCCACAGGTCACAGACCACCGGACCCAGGGCCCACTGGTCCATGATGATGTAGGTAGTGTAGAGGTTCATCGACAGCGTGCCGATGGTCAGGTCGGCACACGCCAGGCTGAGCAGGTAGTAGTTGCTCACGGTCTTCAAGGCTTTGTTAATTTTAAAAGACACCAAGACGAGGATATTCCCAATCACGGTGACCAGAGACAGAGAGCCTGTGAGTAAAACGATGACCATCACCTAAAAGGAAGGATGGAAGGAAGGACAGGAGAAAAAAAGAAAAGAAGATCACATTGGTGGAAAAAGGCCGGTGAATGCGTGTTTGTAAGCATTAGCAGTCCTCACTCCACACAGTTGTTACACTTAGTAGAGAAGCCCTCTCTTGCTGGGTTTCCATCTAACAGTCAAAGCTAATTTTAAGAGAAGTTTGCACAAAAACCAAAAAAAGGAAATGCTAATTTGTTGTGTTTCCATCAACTTGTTGGAGCAAACAAACAACATCAGCAATGACAGATATTGGGCAGTGACATAGGCCATGTTTAAGGGTCATAGGAACGCTTGAGAAATAGCCGACAGCGTAAGTCACGTGAGTTCAAAGTTCAAAGTTGTTTCCAGCTCCGCTTTTGCGAATAAACTCGAATCGGATCAATTGAATCAGTCAAAAACCACCTAAAGTGAGCCTATCAACTTTTATGTGAATCAGAGGAAGTTGATTCGAATTTGGCCGTTCCCATCAATATTTTCTAATGTGATACATCAAAATGCTAATTGAATTTGATGATCAAACTGGCTTTGTCTGTTATCTGACACCACACAAAATAGAATGCAAACACTCCATATATTCCATACCTGCAAGACGGTATGTCCCCCCAACGGGTCGTACTCTTTGGTGGGATAGGTTGGAGTCATGTTGACTTGTGAGTGGTTCAAGTGCCCTCCCTGGCCCACATTAGAACCCCCAACGATGTTGAGTACCTCAGAGGACTCATGGGGTGATTTGCCTGAAATTGAAAAAAATGTCAACTTAAAACACAATATGTACAGTCACACATACATGCATAGGTAATAGGTAAATAAATGAAAAATATACAAATACCGTATTGACCCGAATATAAGACGACCCCGATTATAAGACGACCCCTCTTTTTCAAGACTCATTTTTGGAAAAAAAAAATATATATTTTTTTTGAAGACCAAATCTTTTTTTTATAAAGAAAATCTTTTTTTTGGAAAATAATGATAACACACATCACACATTGTGTGATGTGAAAAACAAAACAGGCTAGATAGATTGCAATGAAACAGTAGTGCAATAAAACGGTAGAGCAATGAAACAGAACATCAGTCTATTGGTCACATCACGTCTTCTCATTCAGCTCGTCTTCTACATCGCTGGTTGTTCCTCTCACTCCCGCTATCGTCACTCACGGTGTCTGCTCCCCGTCTCCTCCCACATCACGTCATCCTCGCTGCCATCCATGGCATTTGATACGCAGCATTTCTTAATGCTTTCTGGGGAAACGTCAGCCCATGCTTGCAAGATCCATTCACAGAGCAAACGTACTGCAGGCTTTTGGATTTTTCCAGACGGTGTCAGTGCGTGATTAGCAGCCAGGAGCCACTCTGTGGATCTCTTGCGCAGATTAACCTTGAATGGTTTGTTAACGACCACATCCAACACCTGCAGCTGGCTTGTCATTCCGCCCGGTATGATCACTAGGTGACTAGGTTTTGACTGGCTCAGTCAAGTGTCCACGGAAAGCATCCAGAATCAACATGTTCCTCTGCTTTCTGAGTCCCCCACGCCGTCTGCCCCACACCACCTTGAGCCAGTCCACCACAAGCTCCGTCTCCATCCAGCCCTTTGCCTGGGCACCTACCATAATCCCCCACGTACGGGGGAAGTTGTGTCCCATCTGCGAGGCGCGTTAACATGACAGTTACTCGGCTCTTCTCGTTTCCAGTAGATCAGTAGATCACTGATTTGTCGCCTTTCTTATGCACAGTGACAGATGGCATGTCAAAATACACAGGCGTTTGATCAGCATTGCCCATCTGATCAAGGGGGTATGAGTGCTTCTTCCTTAACTTGATCACATATCGCTGATAAGACAGTAGCTTCTCTCTGAAGTCTGAGGGCAGGCGCTGGGCTTGTCCTGCGTCGCAATGACAGGTGTTTGATGTCTGCTTCGTTTATCACCATTATCTTAAAATTGGCATCGTAACTTCGTCTCTTCTGTTTATTAACTTGCCCTACTTTTGAGCCACTTTTTTCAAGTTGGTCGCTGTCTCTCCATTTCTATCTCTCCAGGTAACTATTTTTATGTACTGTTACTTTAAGACTTTGAGTTACTTTAAGTGTCGCGCGGTGTCTCGGAACACTCGTTTGGCGCGATCTGTTGTTGCGCAGTTACATGTGCAATTACGGTACATCGAAAAGTCTAAAAGTCTAAACCCCGATTATAAGACGACCCCTCTTTTTTTGATTTTTTTCTAGGAAAAAAAACCCGTCTTATATTCGGGTCAATACGGTACTATTTTTTTTTAAATCTGAGAAATAAATAGAAAAAATGTGCTAACACTAGCAATTACTACCATGCAATAGAGCCCCACTATAGCCAGTGCTTTAAATAACCTAGTCCATCATTTCGTTGTGTTAAACCCCTGCTTTGCGCAGCATTTCAACTGACACCTCACCTAGGCTTCTGGATAATGTAACGTCACTAGCACAATTGCTTTTCTACTGCATTCCTAACTTTTTCCAGAAGGGGGAGCCCTCATATTTCCCCTACTGTGTTCTTGTCAACTTCTTTACTTTACGCACAGTAAATCCTTTTACTGTAATTTTGCACTGTAAATTCAATTTCACTTGTCACTTTTTCAGTATTCATCTGAGTTATTTATTAGTATTTTATTACTGCCAATTTGTACTATACGTATTGTTGTATATTGTATATACCTACGTATTACTGTAATAATACTGTAAATTGTGCAATTCATCTGTCAATACATTCAGATTTCATTTAGATTTCATTTAGTTATATTTTGTTTATACTAGTTTAGTTTAGTTTGTTGTTATTTAGTTTTTAGGTATTAGTATATTTTTGTGTGCATTTATTCCCCCTGTGTCAACTGTTGCACCTTAATTTCCCTCGGGATAAATAAAGTCATCTTGAATCTTGAATCTTGAATCTTCACTATCGAAGTCGCTCATATCAGAGATAAGTAACACTGCAGTCCCACATACTTACCAAGAGAGTCATTAGAGAAGAGGAGACTGTGCTCAACGGTGGAGTTGAAACTCATGGCCGCCAGTGCTCATAGTCTGGGGGGAAATCTAACGGAAGCAGTCAAACAAATGGTATGAGTTAAACACAGAAACATACAACATACATAGTCAAATACTGTCAGTCTGAATGAGTGTAAGGTTACACTCATTATTTATGACTAAGATGTCAAATGGCATTTTAGAGCCATTTTAATCCGTAAATTGTGCTTTCTGCCTCTGTTGAATGCACTATTGTAAGTCTCTGGATGAAAGCGTCTGCTAAATGGCTAATGAAAAATAAAAAATGTAATGACCTGTGTACATAGACATACACTTCAAGGCCTCTTCCAGAAACATGAAGGTAAAACAAAGGAAAAGGATAGAGAAAGGGGTAACCATCTGTTTATAGGAAGAATCCATCTAGGATGACCAAACATGAGAGATACACTTTTAGATCATTCTCCATTTCCGGTCAGGAAACAACGACATGACTCATGAATCAGGAAATATAAACTATTTTTTTATGTTGTGAAAATAACTTTTCGGCCACCATTCCAGTAGCAAGGAGCAGTGTTTGCCGGAGGCAGGTGTCAAAATGTGATGCATGTTCTAAAATACATTGGCTTGGGTTATACTCTACTTGCAGAGAGTGAAACATTTGCCGCACTCAAGTAGCCAACCTCCACTCGGGTGCATGAGCCAAAGTGACTAACTATATCAACAAAGTGTACCATCATTCTTTGCTAGTGTAAGCATGTGGATGTTCAAACTGTCTCAGGAGGAAGACAAGTATTGGTCAAACCCTTTCATAGGCTTGCTTGGCTGAAAAAGGGTTTTTCAGAAAATACACTTGAGTTTTTCTTTGGATACAGTAATACTTGGAATGTGTGCATTGTTAGGCGATCTGTAAATTGTTAAACTATTCAATTTAGAATTTAGATATATATATCTAATATATATATATCATTTTCAATATTTCTAATATACGAGTACACTAAATTCAACAGGAAATCCTGAGGGATTGTATTGGGTCTGTGCAGCTTAAATAAAGACAATTACTGACAGTTGACAATTGAATGTGACAGGAGCCTATGACTTAAAGGTATCACTAACCCTCTTAATGTACCAAGAGTGTCTCCATCTCTTTGAGACAGATCCACACACACACACACACACACACACACACACACACACACACACACACACACACACTTTTCATTACAGTTTAAGGTAACATGGTGTGCTTTTTTGTTGTACTGTTGATTCTAAGAGTTGTATAAATTCAGGTTTGTTACCTGGGTTCATCCAAGGACTCTGGTGGAGTAAGAAACTATCCAGATGGGCTACTGCTTATGTAATTTAGTCACAGCTTTTGCACCACACAGCACACATATAGGACTATGTGTACATTAAAAGGTGATTTTATTAAGTCTTAAGTGGGGACAAAGAGGGAGTTCCGGAGGTTGTCCGTACCCCTCTGGACACTTGTGTTCGTAAAGCGCTTCTTCCTGCCGCCTGACTAAACTCACTAACAATGTTCTATATACACATGTGTCACATTGTGTGACACATTTATTTTCTAGGTAATGTTAGATTTTACAAAAATCTTAGACCGAGCAGTCCTACTACGTTATAGCACAGCTTTGGGGAGCAATGGCGCATAGAAATCTAAAACTGTAGTTTTGTTTACCGTTTATTTACAGTGATACAGAAGATAAACTCATGTGTGTGGATGGAGATTTTAATATGCTTATTTATATTGTGCCATTTTCCACAGTGCCATTTTGAAACTATCACAGACCGACTTTCTGACGACACAGACAATGTCCACGACACAGACTAATGACAAACACAGACAGTCTCCACAACACTGACCTCTCCGACGGTCCACAATACAGACCGTCATAAGGTCATATGCAGCCCCACTTGTAAGTTGCTTTGGATAAAAGAGAGCGGTGGAAGTAAATATTATGTTGCCATCTGCAGGCCGAAAGACCACAATGCAAAAATAAATGTTTTTTTTATAATTTATTTAATTTGCCATTTCCTTAATTAACATTTTTGGTGGTCTGGGTTTTCCTATTCAATCCTGGCAATCATGTCATTTGATAATGAATAGATTTGAAGAAAAAACTAAACAGAAATTGCATGCACACTTTACAGGTAGAACATGACCTCTTAGGCTCCCATTGCATTGCTGATTCTAGTTTAAATGAGAACAGTCTGTAAAGAATATACCACTTGTACAGGCTATGCTTATTAAAAACCAGAACCATCACATCACTCCACAGGGGATCAGCAGCCGGATCTCAGGGGACACTGAATAGAATGGAAATTGAAAACAACTATTATCTGTTTGTTACACTTGCTGATACATGCCTTGACTCAACTTAGATTCAAATGTATTGTCATTCCTCTCATGTGGATGTCCAGTCATTGTTGATGGTAAATGTAGTCCATTGAAGCAATACATATCCTTGTGCATACTATATCTACCGTGGAAGCAAGAGATCTTTTCAAGGAGCCTTGGCGGCAGTGCCTACATGAACCAGGATGCATTGCGTGTGAGCTTCTGAAATGAATATACTCTATAATTGATCTGGGTAACAAGAGGTTACCATGTAATCAGTGCCGTGTAGGGTGTACATGTAATTAACATGTGGAGAAAATGAAACCTGTCAACGTGGCCATGCATCGCCACCCTAGGCTGCAACTATTATTTTTGTATGCCAAAAATATAGCGCTAGGCAACAAAAATACTCACTCAATGGTGATCTTCCCTCTGGACCCTGCTGGTCTTGGCAGCTTGGTTGAGTTGCTGCTGGGTTGGGTT
>CM051014.1:21623863-21931363 GCA_027704905.1 Muraenolepis orangiensis
GAGCAAGGCACCAGACCCCTACATTGCTCCCTGGGCAGCTGTAACAGCTGCCTTCTGCTGCTTATACTAGGAGAGAAACAAATTACCCGGGGTATGTACATGTACAGTCGCAAGAAAAAGTATGTGAACCCTTTGGAATTACCTGGATTTCTGCATCAATTGGTCATAAAATGTGTTCTGACCTTCATCTAAGTCACAACAATAGACAAACACAGTCTGCTTAAACTAATACCACGCAAACAATTATATGTTTTCATGTTTTTATTGAACACACCATGTAAACATTCACAGTGCAGGGTGGGAAAAGTATGTGAACCCTTGGATTTAATCCTTTGGCAGCAATAACCTCAACCAAACGTTTCCTGTAGTTGCAGATCAGACCTGCACAACGGTCAGGAGGGATTTTGGACCATTCCTCTTTTCAAAACAGTTTCAGTTCAGCAATATTCTTGGGATGTCTGGTGTGAATCGCTCTCTTGAGGTCATGCCATAGCATCTCAATCGGGTTGAGGTCAGGACTCTGACTGGGCCACTCCAGAAGGCGTATTTTCTTCTGTTGAAGCCATGCTGTTGTTGATTTACTTCTGTGCTTTGGGTCATTGTGCTGTTGCATCACCCATCTTCAGTTGTGCGTCAATTGGTGGACAGATGGCCTTAAGTTCTCCTGCAAAATGTCTTGGTCAACTTGGGAATTCATTTTTCCGTCGATGATAGCAATCTGTCCAGGCCCTGAGGCAGCAAAGCAGCCCAAACCACGATGCCCCCTCCACCATACTTCACAGTTGGGATGAGGTTTTGATGTTGCTGTGCTATGCCTTTTTTTCTCCACACATAGTGTTGTGTGTTCCTTCCAAACAACTCAACTTTGGTTTCATCTGTCCACAGAATATTTTGCCAGTAGTGCTGTGGAACATCCAGGTGCTCTTTTGCAAACTTCAAACGTGCAGCAATGTTCTTTTTGGACAGCAGTGGCTTCCTCCGTGGTGTCCTCCCATGATCTCCATTCTTGTTCAGTGTTTTACGTATTGTAGATTCGTCAACAGAGATGTGCCAGAGATTCTTGTAAGTCTTTAGCTGACACTCTAGGATTCTTCTTCACCTCATTGAGCATTCTGCGCTGGGCTCTTGCAGTCATCTTTACAGGAGGGCCACTCCTAGGGAGAGTAGCAACAGTGCTGAACTTTCTCCATTTATAGACTATTTGTCTTACCGTGGACTAATGAACATCAAGGCTTTTAGAGATACTTTTGTAACCCTTTCCAGCTTCATGCATGTCAACAATTCTTAATCTTAGGTCTTCTGAGAGCTCTTTTGTGCGAGGCATGGTTCACATCAGGCAATGCTTCTTGAGAATAGCAAACTCAAAACTGGTGTGTGTTTTTTATAGGGCAGGGCAGCTTTAACCAACACCTCCAATCTCGTCTCATTGATTGGGCTCCAGGTTGGCTGACTCCTGACTCCAATTAGCTCTTGGAGAAGTCATTAGCATAGGGGTTCACATACTTTTTCCACCCTGCACTGTGAATGTTTACATGGTGTGTTCAATAAAAACATGAAAACATATAATTGTTTGTGTGGTATTAGTTTAAGCAGACTGTGTTTGTCTGTTGTTGTGACTTAGATGAAGATCAGAACACATTTTATGACCAATTTATGCAGAAATCCAGGTAATTCCAAAGGGTTCACATACTTTTACTTGCAACTGTATGTGACCAATAAATAGGATTCAATCCTCCAGATTTAAATTGTACTGACATTTTTGCATTGGATGTATTGTTTGTATTTGGAGACCGAGAGAGAAACCTCTCTATCCTTGCTCTACTATACTTTCATCACATTTAATAGTCAAACATTGACCAAGGTA
Source organism: Muraenolepis orangiensis (assembly GCA_027704905.1). Classification (NCBI taxonomy): domain Eukaryota; kingdom Metazoa; phylum Chordata; class Actinopteri; order Gadiformes; family Muraenolepididae; genus Muraenolepis; species Muraenolepis orangiensis. Next base: position 21,625,728 of record CM051014.1, read on the forward strand.
ATCATCAGATGGTGTGCTACGGCCCTATTGTGCTGACCAACTGATTACGCACTAGGTGGTATTCACACATCTATTTCAGGCATAAATGAAATCTTCCTGTGAGCTTCCTGGCTCTCAAGACGAGGTTGGAAAGGGAGGGAGAGACAGTGTGGCTCCAAAGTCTTTTTATTTCTGCAGTGTACGGGCACTTGTGAGGCCGTTTTTTTACGATCTTAATTATAATGTGCAACATAAATCATTGTCCAATCTTGTCCCACGGAAACTGAGGCGGAACAACAGCTTCTCCTTCACGTAGATGGAGGATCCAGTGTCACTGTGGCCTAGTGACTAAGAGGTTAAAAACACACGTATATACTTAATAATACAAGAGCATTGCTTTTACAATGTGATGTCACTCCTTTTATGTAGGAGTGTATGTATGTTTCTTTATGCATATAGATCTATAGATCCATTCCCATGGGTTTGATGTTTGTGTGCGTTGATGTTTTCTCCTGCCCGTCTAACCATGAATATGTTCAATTAATAAACAAAATAATCATTACTTCTATCTCACCAAAAGAATAACATTGTACCAAAGTACCAAAACAACAACAATGGCTGTCACTGATTGCAGTGCTTCCCAATCCTTTCGGATGGCTGTGCCCCTACACTATCTGTAGGCTGAAGAAATCACACACCGAGGGACCTGTCAAAGCTGTACACAAAATATTAAATATGACAAAAAGATAGTAATATGTCATATTGCTATAATTACAGAACCTTCTTATTTACAGAATCACAATACATTTCGTATGGGCACTCACAAATCTATGTAATTTTGTATCGTGTGGTCCCTGCTGAATTTTAGTCCCTAAGGCTTGTGTGGTTTGGAAACAGAACTACTGTTACCGATGGAAGAGCATGATTTCAAGGTGTGGATCCTCCTGGTGCAGAAGGTCCTATCTCCATCAGAGAACTGAGAGCCCAAAGCACAGCCCCCCCCCCCCCCTAAATGGTGTTCAACAGCCCCTTGCACCCTCACGGTGGCTGGGACCAGAGAGGGCATGCTGTATGGGTGCAGGGGGAGAGGGGGGGATGTCTTTTGATTGATCTATGGATCTAAAACACTAAACAATTGTAGTATGAAGGCAACAACATTTAAATCCTGGATGGGGGGGCCGTCCCTTCCAAATTATAATTCTCTTTTTTTATATTTTCATGGGCTTGTTGCGCGTTACGACCACAGGTGGGAATTGAACATGGGTTGCTGTAAGGCGTATTGCCTACATAGTCAACACACTCGCAGGTTAAGCCACAACAGGGCCGCCTCAATATAATAGTAATAAATTGCATTTATAAAGCGCTTTTTAAGGCACTGAACCCTGTCTTCTTGTCGAACCATGATCAGGATGGTTGTTGCTCTGAAAAAGTAACGGGAAACACTCTCTGCAGAGAGAGGTAGTTCCAAAAACAGCTAACTTCGTCGGCCTTGGGCTCAGGGACCGACACCCACGGCTCATCGGCCAAGGCGCCGGTGACAACTTGCACACGTCTCGTCAACACCGTAACTTGTCACCGTGATAGAATTATCTTTAATGTGATTATCTGAACAACAACAGTACACAACAGTAATATTGGAGAATATACTGGATTCAGACGTTATAATGGCGTAATGGGAGACACATAGGAACATTTTTTGCAATGCGTTTAGGGAATGAAACGCTCCAACGTGCTAGTGATTTCTATGGTGCACTGTGGTATGGGCTGCGGTCGGGGATGCTTGCACCTCACAAAAAAATAATAACAAGGATATTGAACCCACTATGTCTCGTTGTGCTGCATTTTATTTCCCAGCAATAATATTCTGCTCTACACATCAAAATCATGCAAATCCCTCGTTTGAATTCAGTCACTCGTACACATTTGCCTCGCACACACACACACACACACACACACACACACACACACACACACACACACACACACACACACACACACACACACACACACACACACACACACACACACACACACACACACACACACACACACACACACACACACACACACACTTGCAGTATACTCAGTAATAACCGCATGGTATAATATTGCATGTGAAATAAAAGATGATAATGAATATGACAAAAGCTAGGAAAATAAACAATTGAGACACTGAAGAAATACCACTTCATAGTTATTCATTATTGAGTATTCCAGAGGGACGACTGATCATTGTTATTGCAGTAATTTCACATTGATCATTCAACGCAAGAAAAATTAATATCAACTTAAAACAGAATTTGAACACATCGAGATATCATGAGATCAGTAGATTATACTACATTAGAAAATACATCCGCAATCCATAAAATTGAACAATAGTATGTGATACATATAGCAGTTAACTATATGGGTTAGGACATATTTCCAAAGCTATCCATGGTTTGGCATTGTATGGATTTTAGCTTTTGCCATAAAGATAAATGATACATCTTTAATATGGTGTCTTGAGCATTAAGACTCATCAGCAATTTAAAGTTGCTGCACTTAAAAGTTAAAAAAAATCCTAAAACTTTGCATTTGCAAATAATAACTAAATGCTGTATTATATGTTTTACTTTGTCACCTTACAACAGTCAGTTTGTACTATGAAGTCCTTTAAAGGCTATTGCTGGAGCCTCAACCAACCATAACAGTATTTGTGTTAACTTATAGAACATTAAAACACAGACCATTATAATAAGAGAAATTAGATAACAAGATTACTCTTTTTCATATGGATGCATTCTTGGCCAATGATTTGTAAATATACAATGGCAGCCAGCCACACAAAACCTGGATAAAATATTAGACATAAGTCTTACGATTATTTTTAAATAACTCTAAAAAAATGTTATTCTGTAACATAGATCTTCTTTTGTTTGTTTTTTTAATGTCATAAACTCTTCCATTACACTTGCATAATAAACATGCAATGTTTTTTAGGTTTTTTCTTCTGTTCTTTTTTGGATAACGTGGATAGAAAGAGAGGAAATCTGTTGTATTGCATAAGAGCATCACGGGAATAAACACATGAACAATCCATATTTGCAAGTGTTTCTTCAAAACTCTTCCGCGTTGTTTGAAGTTTCCTTTAAGCGTGAAAACACATCCTATGAAAGCAGGTGCCGAGGACGGACCCTGCGGCTGGAATGGCTTCTCCGGAGCCACTTTGCTTCCGAAGGATCTATTCTAGGTGTGAATTGTGCATTCTGAAAAAACAAATCTCAAACAACAATGAACATTGTTTAACCTATCTATCAATCTATCTATCTATCTAGACGCATTCTTAAAGCAAGATATTCCTTAAGGGCTAAGAATTTAATTGAATTCACTCCAAAAGAAAGCCTGCGTGGATTTCCATGGCTTGCGGTGCTTCGTAAACTTAGTTTGCAACTGTAGACGCTTCATTCAGGTGTTACCGAACAAAGACAAGGTGTCAGCATCCCACTTTCAGTGTCTTTCTAACCCTAGCCCTAACTTGAAACGCTGCTACCCCACACACACACACACACACACACACACACACACACACACACACACACACACACACACACACACACACACACACACACACACACACACACACACACACACACACACACACACACACACACACACACACACACACACACACACTCTCCAGAGTTGGGTACTGACTGATTACATATCTTTGCGATTACAAAATCCGAATTTTGTATAACAAATAGCTCTTCTCAACCCATATTACAATACATTTGTGTTTTTTTTACATTTAAACTCTAAAGAATAACCTCACAATTTATGAATAGTATTATTTTTTCATGACGTCTGTATTGTCTTGTATTATTATGGAAAGTTTAAGTGGAGGAAAGTGGCAGACTGGCAGACTATAAAACACAAAGGCAATGTAGACACAACAGCAGTGTCCCTTGTTGTTTAGAATTGCTGACATTTCTGTTAAACGTACTATTCTACGTCCATTGACCCGATGTCTCTGGGGCCGTCGTGTTGTTGTCCAGTGTACATGTCGAGAAGCTGTACTGTACATTTAGAGGGAAAGCAGACCAGCGTGACGGCGATGACTGCTACAGCTTGATTAAGTCGTGCAGCAGTGCATTGATGAATGGTGTGGTCGGATACGAGTCATTAAGGAGCAGGGCAGTGAAGAGACCTGAACCATGAGGTCGTCTCTGTGAGCGAGTCACCTCACTGCGACGACCTACTTGCAGGGGGAAGCCTGGCTGATGTTGGTGCCAAACAGCAGTTTGTCAAGTGGCCAGTCATCTTAGAGACTGGGGTGTCTCTGGAGAAGGGGCAGTCTTAACCGTACTCATGAACAATCATGAACGATTTGAAGGTTACTATAAATGTAACGTGATCGTCAATCAAGTGATTTTATCCACAAATTAAACTCACTGTCTAAATGTCACTGAGCTGTCTGCGGTGAGGTCATCATGTGACATAAAGTGACATCAAATGTTTAGCTAAATTACTACTATTATTATAATTATTAAATATCGGTTTCAAGTTCACAATTTTGATTTTAGGCGGCTCCCGGTCATTTTCAGTCCAATCGGGGCAACTCTTCTCTGATTGGTTCGGGGAATCCATCTCGCCTGCCGCAGGTCATCACAGGTGCTCTCTCTTTAACGCTCGAATCTTACGTACAGGACGTTCTAATAAGATCACTCAGCGGTGTTACACTTGACCTTGCCGATTACAACGCAGTTTGCATTTCAAACACACAACATGACCAACTCTGCTGTCCTCTCACACACACACACACACACCTCAACACTCAGCTCCACGGTGTTTCTATAAAGCTGCTCCATTCCTCTCTCTCTCTCTCTCTCTCTCTCTCTCTCTCTCTCTCTCTCTCTCTCTCTCTCTCTCTCTCTCTCTCTCTCTCTCTCTCTCTCTCTCTCTCTCTCTCTCTCTCTCTCTCTCTCTCTCTCTCTCTCTCTCTCTCTCTCTCTCTCTCTCTCTCTCTCTCTCTCTCTCTCTCTCTCTCTCTTGCATAGCTCTTCCCTGGCTTCAGTAAGGCACTAATCTCTCCCACGTTGACCACTTCCTGTCCGTCCAGCCTGGAGGACGTGAAGGGCTCGTACATACGTACATGCAACATGCACCGTGTATACATTCAACAACCACTGATCTCAAAGTCAATGGCCTCTCATTCACATTTCGGTGTAAAATCGTTACGTTGACACCCATCAAATTGGAACCACTTTCTCGTTGATTTCTTCAGTCACTCGAGTCCATGCCCACCTTTTCCTCCGGCCCCTTTCCTCAGCATCCGTGCCTCCTTATCGCCTTCGCTCCCTTGTTCTGCTTGTCAGACTCAAGACTCAAAGACACACACACATGTGACACACGTATTTAAATCATTGATGATGTGAAAATGTCAACATTCCAAACAAAGTAGCACGTTGAACTTGATTGTTTTTTGGGCCCAACTAAAAAAACAACAACAACTGAAAAAGTGTTTTGGGAAAGTCCTATATATATATATATATATATCGTACATCTTATAATTCTGTGATGAACTGTGAATATAAAAAGGGGTTAGGATTTGTCCAGGAGCTCGTGGTCAGGGTATCCACTTGGTCCTGAAAAATTCAGGAGCTGGATAACATGAGAATATTTTCGGAATCGGGGGAAATGTGTGTGTGTGTGTGTGTGTGTGGGTGGGTGGGGGCCTTGTACGAACGGATGGAGTTGACTTGTAGCGCGAAGCCTGTATGAGTGGAGGCGTGCGGCTGCAGACTGCCTGTAGTTTGTGCTGTGGCCGTGATCCAGAGACATCTAGTTGCTATGGTGCGGAGGTTGGTTCGCTTTTCGGGAGGCCAGAAACCTCGAGAGGCGCACCTCCCTCCCCCCCCCCCCCCCCCCCCCCATCGCCGCCGGAGCGGGCGAGGCGAGGCGAGGTGAGGTGAGGCCGGGGATTATGAGGACGGAAGACGAGAGTCTGCTGCTGTTGTTGTTGTTGTTGTTGTTGTTGTTGTTGTTGTTGTTGTTGTTGTTGTTGTTGGTGCTCCAGAGCCATATCAGTTGAGCTGGTCCTCGTACTGTTTCCGGAAACAGTCGCCGGCAGGGAAAAACTCCCAGCAACGCTCCTGGTACATCTTCCATACATAAGACTCCTGCAAGAGGACAATAAACAACAGATACAATATAACATCATTAGATCATATATGAGATCTATACAATATAACATCATTAGATCATATATGAGATCTATACAATATAACATCATTAGATCATATATGAGATCTATACAATATAACATCATTAGATCATATATGAGATCTATACAATGTAACATCATTAGATCATATATGAGATCTATACAATATAACATCATTAGATCATATATGAGATCTATACAATATAACATCATTAGATCATATATGAGATCTATACAATATAACATCATTAGATCATATATGAGATCTATAGAATGTAACATCATTAGATCATATATGAGATCTATACAATATAACATCATTAGATCATATATGAGATCTATACAATATAACATCATTAGATCATATATGAGATCTATACAATATAACGTCATTAGATCATATATGAGATCTATACAATATAACGTCATTAGATCATATATGAGATCTATACAATATAACGTCATTAGATCATATATGAGATCTATACAATATAACGTCATTAGATCATATATGAGATCTATACAATATAACATCATTAGATCAGATATGAGATCTATACAATATAACATCATTAGATCATATATGAGATCTATACAATATAACATCATTAGATCATATATGAGATCTATACAATATAACATCATTAGATCATATATGAGATCTATACAATATAACATCATTAGATCATATATGAGATCTATACAATATAACATCATTAGATCATATATGAGATCTATACAATATAACATCATTAGATCATATATGAGATCTATACAATATAACATCATTAGATCACATATGAGATCTATACAATATAACATCATTAGATCACATATGAGATCTATACAATATAACATCATTAGATCATATATGAGATCTATACAATATAACATCATTAGATCACATATGAGATCTATACAATATAACATCATTAGAAGACATATGAGATCTATACAATATAACATCATTAGATCATATATGAGATCTATACAATATAACATCATTAGATCATATATGAGATCTATACAATATAACATCATTAGATCATATATGAGATCTATACAATATAACATCATTAGATCACATATGAGATCTATACAATATAACATCATTAGATCATACATGAGATCTATACAATATAACATCATTAGATCATATATGAGATCTATACAATATAACATCATTAGATCATATATGAGATCTATACAATATAACATCATTAGATCATATATGAGATCTATACAATATAACGTCATTAGATCATATATGAGATCTATACAATATAACGTCATTAGATCATATATGAGATCTATACAATATAACGTCATTAGATCATATATGAGATCTATACAATATAACATCATTAGATCATATATGAGTTCTATACAATATAACATCATTAGATCATATATGAGATCTATACAATGTAACATCATTAGATCATATATGAGATCTATACAATATAACATCATTAGATCATATATGAGATCTATACAATTATACAGTGCATCTTCCATTCATAGGACTCATGTAGAACCAACAAAAACCCAACATATAAACAATAGAACATAATTGAGCATTTATGAATGACTTTTTTTTATATGATACATTATATTATGTATAATATACCAAATGTCATATAAAATTCCTTACATTGGACTCCCGCTGAACGACAAAATAAACAACAAACAATCTAAAATACAATTATATTCAGTATTTATATTCTTATATATATCATTTATATTCTAATTCTTATATATATATATAAGAATTATAATAATAGGATATTATCATTATTATTCAGTTACGAGGGTCTCGTGGCGGATAGAGAGGGCGAGACTTCTCCCAGAGCGATATTGGTGGAGGGATACAAGTTTGCTTGCTTTGTCCAATTCTTTAAGTACTCCATATTGATATTATTCATGTTATGTTCTTATACTTGACCGTCAACTGGCGTAAAAAGATTATAGGAAATAAGAGATCGAAAATTGATGATGCGATAGACACTTCTCTCATCCAAACGAATATCGGAACATGCAACATGCAAAATATGAGGAATTATTTTGGATGGGATGGGATGTTTCGTGTTGTATCGTCTGAGGGGAGGAGATAGAGTCAGAAATACAGTGTTGTACCTGGCCTGTATGCTCCGTTTCATCCTTGTTGATGAGATACATCACAAAGAACCTGGAGAAGAAAGGAAAGAGATTAGGTTACAAAACTATTTTTACGTCTACAATGATTGTTTGTTAATTATCTTAACTGACTCACTTTAAATATTAAAATCACAGTACTGTGGTGACCCACTTGGGACATATAGACATTCACTTGACGCTATGAGGGGAGGTACGGCTCCTTTAAGACTGAGAGTTGGGAGTAGAACCCAGGAGCTTTCTGGGTAATGTTTTAATCCAGAGCAAGGCTCTGGACGTTTGCCGTCCTTTAAGAGTGCCTGTCGTTACTGTTGCTGTTGTAAGCTTCACTACTGCTGCTGTCTTACCGCTCAAGTTGGGAAGTTAACATTTATATTCTTGACAACCTATCTACCGTCTCCTCGTTTCTGCACACACACAGTCCACAGTTGTATCATTGTATTGTGAAGTGTACTTTGATATGCTATGCACACCAGTGGTGAAGCGTCAGGGCATTCAAGGTATTCAGAGAAGACCCTGGAACTCTCAGATGAAACCAAAAACTCGAATTAATTGTATTAATAAAATGTAATACAATTTAATAACATTTAATACAATTTAAATAAAATGAATAAATGACAATCGTATCTGTGTTATATTACAGTGTTACGTTGATTTGTTTGTCTTTCTCGGTCCATGCACGACGCATTTGAGTGGTTTTGTGTTGGAAAAACAATGCAACCAATCAGATATTTTTCTGGGTTGCTGGGAAGAATATCCTTCAACCAAAGTATTCCCGCTGACATTGGCCCTTAGACTGAATGAGAGCGTACGTTTGGATTGACAATTTGATCAACCAATCATATCGTGATTTGTAGCCAATGGGCGTATTCTTTTAGATTTCCCCGCAGCTCAATAGGGAGCTAGAAGGTGCAAGGTGGTGGCTGGCGCGAGAGTGGATCTAGCGTAGTGTTACGTTTTCTACGTTGTTTTTTTTACGTCAAAATGGCAACAGGTGAAGATGATGTCGTTGCGGATTTATTGTCTGAACCATTTTCAAGACGACCATTTAATGTTAAGATGGACATTATTAAAAAAGGCCGTCCAACACCTGACAATCTGGAGCTGACTCAAGTAGTTAAAGCAGGCTATGTTCGCCATTTTCAGAGTAGCAACTGGGAACGATACCCGTGGCTAACGGGCTGTACTAGCCACGAGAGGCTCTACTGATGGGAGTGTTGCTATTTGGGACCGACAAGAGAGCAGGGAATTGGAACATATTTTGGATCTGAAAAGCGATCATCTTTATGACCTGATGGTGGTCGAACAATTCATCCAGAAGGACAGGAGAATGGATTTGGTCTTTAAGTGAACATCATTGGTGAGTGACACTCATTTGTCTTTGCTGGTTTTGTCTCAGTGTTGCGTCTCGTTGAGCTGGTTGTTGCATTTAGTTTCCACACACTTGTTGACTGATTAGTTAATGGCTGACTTGGGTTTGTTAAGCATTGTTGTGCATTTGAATTGAGAGTTTGGACTTGATCTTTCTTTGCATCGCTTAACGTGAAAAGACTTGACGTAACTAAGAGTTACAAAACCGCGATCAATAATCACCTAATTTGCATATGTTTTGTCATTAGCACTTTCACCTTTTCACTTTCATTTTGACAGGTGAAAGTGCTAATGACAAGACATATGCCAGAGACATTTGGTGATTATTGATCGCTATTTTGGAACTTAAAGTTCCAAAGTTACGTTAAGCCTTTTCACGTGAAGCGTGTTAGACCGTCCCTTTAACCGATAGCCTGTGTGTGGTGGTCTGTGGTGGTCTGTTACTTCACTACATGGACTCTGCTTTACAACTATGGTACACTTGGGAATTGGCTGTGACAATCTGATCTGCCTAAATGATATAAGGCATAAAGTGACTCCTCCGTGACGTCCGTCTGACTAGAACAACTGAATTTTCGAATGGTGGTGGTGATGGTGGGGGTGGTGGTCTACAGCAGGGGTTCCCAAAGTGGGGGGGGGGTGATGATTTCAGAATCCTCTTGATGTGACCATGAGGTTTTTATTGTTAATAATAACGTGTGCATAGATATTTTTATATATGTACGGGTGACGAATAAAGGAATTTTGATTCCGACAGATTCACGACAGTATCATTTGCAGCTGAAAAAAAAGCCCCACACAATTTTCAATATCACGATTACCCCCCCCCCCTTGGACTTCACGATGTGTGGTGAATATCTGTGCACACGTTGTTTTTAATGTTCCAGTCCCTCCGGTGATAGTGGGGGGGGGGGGGGTCTGTTATGTTGGGGGTCGCGGGCTGAAAAGTTGGGGAACCCCTGGTCTACAGAAGGTCCAGTTGTGATAGACACGCTTCGCCACTGATGCACACACACACACACACACACACACACACACACACACACACACACACACACACACACACACACACACACACACACACACACACACACACACACACACACACACACACACACACACACACACACACACACACACACACACACAGTTAGTCAGTCAGTCAGTCAGTCAGCCTCTCTCTCTCACACACACACACACACACACACACACACACACACAAACACAAAATACGCACAGTTAAATATAAATAAATAGAGACTTTGGCCCTTCCGCAGTACTCACAGATAATTGGCGAGGTTGTGCTCCTGTAGAGTGTGTGTTTCGAAGCCATGCGGGACTGTGTCAAAGTAATCGTTGCCTATTCCGCAGATGAAGCATTTAGTCTGAGAGGGAACAAATCACAAACATCCTCATTACAGCTGCTGTGTGTTTTAACAATTGTAAACAAGAAAGAATGTGCAGAATACAGGAGGTTCTGGGGGGGGTCAACTCCCCCTGTTTAACCCTTGAACCCCCCTGAAAGAGTCCACAGCAAAATGTGAGGGGGGGGGGGGTCGATGGAAACATACAAACCAAAACAAAACATTATTTTTCAACTGCAGTTTTCAATAACATTTATTTTTAATTGATTTATTTATCTGCGTCTGCAGATTTATGCGAATAAGCCATGTGTTCCCCCAGTAAGAAAGACTGACTTTCACTCAAAAAAATTGATAATATATACAATAGTTAATAACATAGTTGATTGCCCGATTACCACTGTATATACCACCGCATATATGTTTCTATGGGTGTTTGTGTTTTTGAGCTTTCGTTTACCTCCATGTCCTCTTTCACCTGCTCCTGCTGGTCTCGCAGTTCCCAAAAGCGTCAATGATCAGACCTGGGGGGAAAAACAACAACTTAGTAAGTACGTCTAGTGGTGAACAATATAAGCACTAAATACTAAACATTGCATGGATGCTTTGCTTTCATTCCAAAACTCAGTATTTTTGTACTTTGTGTGAGCCTAAGGTTATGTGTGTTGGGTGTGTGTGTGTGTGTGTGTGTGTGTGTGTGTGTGTGTGTGTGTGTGTGTGAGTATGAACGTGTGGGCGCTTCTCACCCTGAATGATGGCCAAGAGGATGACGATGACAAAGAAGAAGAAGGTGATGTCGAAGATGATGCGGTAGATCTCGTATTCGTCTCCGGCGGGGTCTTCAATCTGGTCGCCGATTCCTCCGCCGGCCCGCACGCCCACGTACATGTGGAACATGTAGCACTGCAGAGAACACACACAACACATACATGTAGCACTGCACAAAGAGAACACAACACATACATGTAGCACTGCAGAGAACACACACAACACATACATGTAGCACTGCAGAGAAAACACAACACATACATGTAGCACTGCAGAGAACACACACAACACATACATGTAGCACTGCACAAAGAGAACACAACACATACATGTAGCACTGCACAGAGAACACAACACATACATGTAGCACTGCCCAGAACACACACAACACATACATGTAGCACTGCCCAGAACACACACAACACATACATGTAGCACTGCAGAGAACACACACAACACATACATGTAGCACTGCACAGAACACACACGACACATACATGTAGCACTGCACAAAGAGAACACAACACATACATGTAGCACTGCACAGAGAACACAACACATACATGTAGCACTGCAGAGAACACACACAACACATACATGTAGCACTGCACAGAACACACAGAACACATACATGTAGCACTGCACAGAACACACACAACACATACATGTAGCACTGCACAGAACACACACAACACATACATGTAGCACTGCACAGAACACAACACATACATGTAGCACTGCGCAGAACACACACAACACATACATGTAGCACTGCACAGAACACACACAAACATGTAGCACTGCGCAGAGAGAACAAAATACAATGGATCATACCAGGGGTTAACAAGTCCCACTTTATTCTGAAATGTTCACCTCCGTTCAAAATAAAATGTTTTTTTTATTTATAGTATAGTATAGTGTTGTATACAGCATAGCATATAGTAGGTAGTATATAGTGTTGCTTATAATATACAAAATGTAGTATATTGTGTTGTTTATAGTATAGTATTGTATTGTATAGTATTGTATAACGTAATTTAGTATAACAGTAAAGTATTGAAGTATTGCACTCCCACAGTATGCATTTCTGAAGTATTGAAATTCATACAGTGGGAGTGAATGGGGAGTAAGCATTCCATTGTACTTGTTACACATGGCACATAAAAACACCTTGAATCTTTTGAATCTCTCTGGATCGGACGCTAAAACTGTATTCCTATCATTATGGGTAACCCTTTGTCTGGGGGGCATAAGAACAGAGCATGAGGGAAAGAGTGAGAGGGAAGCGACAGGACCAAAGCTTCCCTAATAGGTAACAGGAGAGGACCAACGCCACGCCTGGGTGCATTAAGGACACACACACACACGCGCACACGCACGCACGCACGCACGCACGCACACACACACACACACACACACACACACACACACACACACACACACACACACACACACACACACACACACACACACACACACACACACACACACACACACACACACACACACACACACACACACACACACACACACACACACACAGAGGCCATATATAGTCTTTCTTCCAAATGGCACTGGAGCATTAAATGGTATCCTTCAGATAACCAGAAGCTCTCTTATTCACACTTTAAAGATGATCATAGTATTATCATAGTATTAATTAAGTTTAAGTTAAGTTATTCAAGGTATTCATAGTTAAATACAACACTCACAGGCAGTGCACCTACACACAGGCAGTGTGCCTACTCACAGGCAGTGCACCTACTGGACTGCTGGGAGTGCTGCCACTATCATAACATCGTCACCCCCATTCCATTACACATTTATACACCATCAGACTTTTGCTGGACTTTCTGGACTCATTACAGTTAATGCAATGTTCTGCACTGTATTCATGATGCTGCTGCACTAGTGGCACTACTACTACTACTACTACATTAATGTTATTTTTATTGTGTACAGCATTGATATAGTATAGTGTTGTATAGTATAAGTATAGTACATAGTGTTGTTTATAGTATATCGTATTGTTAAGTGTAGTATAGTATTGTATAGTTTAGTATAGTATTGTTGGAGAAAATGCATTCTGTGGGAGAGAATGGGGAGTAAGCATTCCATTGTACTTGTTGCAAATGGCAAATAAAAACATCTTGAATCTTGAATACTAGTCCCACAATAGGCTGTCAGGTAAGCGCAGCTTTACTCTGCCAACAATCAACCATCAATCTTAAAACTGCCAATCCAGGCTGTCTTTTGTACTAATGTACTGTACTAATAACAGCTGCTGTTATGAGTAGATCTCCCTCAATTATAAACAACATACATCTTATGATAAGAATACAACAATGCTAATAAGCATATACAAACCATGTAGCATGTTGTGGCACCTCTCAAAACATTGACAGGTAAATGGTCAACACTGAACAGTTGATTGACTCTTGGGTGTGGGTATTCTTTTCAATCCGGTCCAGTTTAACCACAGGCTTTCCTGTCCACTCTGACCTGCACAGCTGAGCTGGACACTAAACCACCTTAGATGTGGCTATTACAGTTACATCTACACCACACCAGAACCACTGTCACGCTTTCACTATTGTGTCCGTCGTCACTTTATGCCACATTCCGACGGAGGCAAAAACGTTCGGGTAAGTCAGTGACGCGTTACAGGACGAAATGCAATGAGACCAATTCATCTTATACACAAACTGGAGTCACAGTGTCTCTCCTAAACATGGCGACTTACACACAGTACTTCTCCCACTGTCACGGTTACGGGGGTTGACAGGGTTGACAAGCCGCGTGCTCTGGCGGCGCACACAAACACCTGTCAACAATTGCCGTGGCTGATTACTAATCACCTCACCTGGGCTATATATACCGCGGCGTCACTAGGGCACGTTGCTCGTTCGTACCTCTTGTATTTGCGGATGTATGTTACAAGTTCTCCGGTAACTCACTTACCTGTCTTCTGCCTATTCGCTACTTCGACCCTCCGGTATCCAGACTCCTTGCCTGTCCCTGACCATCTGCCTGTCTGCTACCTGTCGGTACTACGCACCTCGACCTCCCGGTATCCAGACTCCTTGCCTGTCCCTGATCATCCGCCTGTCTGCTACCTGTCGGTACTACGCACCTCGACCTCCCGGTATCCAGACCTCTTGCCTGTCCATGACCATTCCACGTGCGTTTCGCAAATAAACCACCTGTTCTCCCCTCTCTGGTCTGTTGTCTGCATTTGGGGTCCAACCCACACACTGCCATTGTGACACCCACAAGCCACTGGGGCCACCCGCCACCAACCTGTATAGCTATGGCAACTCCAAGATTGACATTGAGGGCTCCCTTCAGCTGCCCATAAGTTACTGAATGAAGACATTGCTTCAGCTTCAATGTGGAACAGCATGGTACCAACTTCCTAGCCCTCAACCTCTTTAACAATCTCGGTGTCATCTTGCCTCTCCTCAGACATCACTGGCTCAGAGATTATCACCGTTTCCATTCCATGGCAGCAACAGTGGCCTGCACTGTTCTGTGGTGTGGGCTGCCTCAAGTTTTTCGCTCACCAGCCCTTGGTTAACCAGGTCAAAACCTGACAGTGACACCTGTCATACCCCTCTGCCGTTTTCCCCTGGCTCTTCATGATGACATAGAACTGCAGAGCGTGCTCAACGGCAACATCATGATCGCCCTGGATCTCTAACCTGGTCGGGGTGAAGAAAATTAGGCTGCGTGGACCTGAAAGCGGTGAACCAGCCCATCTTACCCGACAAGTATCCATTACTGACCGACTATCTCTTACAATTCACACCAGGCCCTCCTCACACTTGCTGTCACATGAAATTCCTGGGGACTGGGAGGGTAAATACAGGATTCAGCTATAGATGCAAGGGGGTATCCATCAGGCTTTGCTGGATTCGGGGAGTTTGTAGACCCTGATCCAGCTCGGCAGCTAGGGACCTGTGGAATGTGTGTGTCGCCTTCGGACAGAGGATACATTGTCTATCATACCAGAAAGTGCATCGGGAGGTTTTCACTACTTACAGTCAACATATCGTCACACTTCATGTCCGGCGACTCTCCGTCTTCACTCTTGTTGTAGAACTTTCTGAAGAAGTTAAAGGCCACCACCGTATAGAGATAGACGACTACCGCTAGTAGGCCGACTGTCAACACCAGCTACAGAGAAAGGAGCAGAAACAGAAAGACAGGATTACATTACACTACATAGAACAGATACCTGAGCTGTAAAAATGATAGGACCCATCAGTGCTCAGGGGAGGTTGTTTCAGTTCATGGAGCACATTTAATACGTGATAATTATATCCACCTAGTGGCAAAATTTGCAAGCTACAGTAACATTAACAACAGTATGGCATTGTGGATCCACCGGTCAAGTTAGTTTATTCAGGCTTGAATTGAGGTCAAGCCTGAGGAACAAGCCTGTGAAGCGCCCCTTATGGCCAATCTTGAAATCGTATAACACCTGAAATCTCAAAAGTCTCAAAAGGTTATAAAATTCCACTTCCCCACCATCAAATACATGCAAAAAGTTAATCTAAAACGGATCACTTATTTGTCCCCAATGGGCAATTTGTGGAGACGTGTAGAGTAGTACAGTAAACAATTAACAAGTTTCTTATTATTCTGGATTGGTAACGCCTATTATCCTGACACGCCAGATGATTTGTTACACAGCACCACCTAGAAAGTCATCCTTCGAAACTGCACTGGTGATAAGATGAACCACCTGTCTATCACTGTTTATCACAGGCTAACTTTAACCAATCAGATCAACAAACCATATGACACAAAACCTCTTTTCCATCGAGAAAAGCCTTCTGTGCCATTCGTTGGCCTTCTTTGACTTAACAGGAACACTTTTACATTCGGTATGTCAAACAACGACGTTATCCCACACCAAGAATTGTTTTAGTAGTTTTAGCAGTGACTTAGCAGAGTACCTGTTTGCCGTTGTGCGTGACAGAGGACAGGATGGTGCGCAGCGTCTTGAACCCCATGGCGATGTCCAATAAGTGGGCAGCGAAGAAGAAGTTGTTGTAATGTCCGAGGATAGACATGGTCATATACCACGCTAGATACAGGAAGGACTGAAGACAGATGGGGGAAATAGAGAGGGAGAGAACGGGGGACGATAAGGTTACAGTTAACATATGTATAACAGAATAACATTATTTAGTTATTACAACATTTTACTTCAAGAGCCTCTTGCAAGTCGGTATCCCTGTTCATGTGTATGTGTCAGTATGAAGCAAATCGATTAGAAATTTGTTTGAAATACTTTTTTTTTAGCTGGACTAATTTTTTTTATTGCACGTGCACGTGTGACCGACCCAACTAAACAATATTTTATAACAACATTGAGCTAGCATGGCGTATTTGTGTTAATATGTTGGGTATATACTCAGTTTGATCTCTAGAAAGCAACAATATTGATGATATATTGTATTTTGTAGGCAACCGCTGTACTAATGTTACTCGCAGATTTGCTTCACCATCATTATTAGCACTTCAGTGACACTTTTGTTTTATACAAACTAGGCCCAATAACAATGTAAAAAGAGGAACAGAAATAAGCATGAAAGACTTTTCTCAGAGGAGAATATGTTTTTGCTTTTGTTCTTCCAAACGGATTCAGCAAGAGAGCAAGAGCATCAGTTATTTAATGTGATTAGTTCGAGTTTGACAACATATCATGTGAAAGAGCAATGTTCTCATCAGTTTGTGGTTGGCTGTAAACCGCCACTATAAGAATAGCGAAATAACAAGTAAATAAGTCCAAGTAAACTTAGTAAATTGCGGGAGCTCATAGAGACGCGTCTGCTCTCCTCGAGTGCAGCGCTGGAGGAGAGGCTGCACACCTGTGGGTCCTTGGTAATCAAGGCCCACAGTTTAAACCATCCAACACCACACACACTCAGGAGGAGCGCTAGTATGTCAGCACGTACCCCCTGCTCTGCTTGCAAACCATTCTCAAACCCTGCAATATATTGGTTTCCACTCATCATCCTGTGTCTTTGTCGTCGGAATGAGCCCAAAGAAGCCACTTTAGTGTCATGGGGCGGCGGAGACTGTGACGCATGTATTAATCCCCAGCCCACCTTTGCCAGTTACTAAATTGTATTCATGTGTAGCAATACATACACACGTATGGAGTAGGGTTACATAGTTGTAAGGTGTATACTTACATTATCTGTAAACACAACCCCAAGTTTCCAGATCTGATATTTGACATCGATGGAGTTCAGCCTGTTGAAAGAGGGAAACCCATTACGGTACACATAATAAACAGTACTTCAGTTTGATACAGTGTGTTCAGAACAATAGGATCCTCTATTATGAGCCTAGGGACAAGATAACTGGGGACTGGTGACTGTTTTCAACATGTCCTATGAGATAACTACCAACAGATTGTTACCTCGATGTATGCACACAAACACTCAAACACTTACATCACACCAACACACATAGATAACCACACACATATCTGGATGCCAAAAAACCATACTATCAATACTACTACAATCTATGTGTATGGGGCAACTGAAGAAGATGTACAAGCAGTGACTTTCTTGAAGACAAGCAGGCTATGCTTTGGTGCTTCTGTGTGAGTGCGTGTCTGGTATTGATGGCATGATCAATACATTGGAATTCTTGCTTATTCTCTGAAGCGGTCAACATAAGACGAGGATCCAGTAAAGCGTTGGACGCTAGGTTGGTAGCAGAGAAAAATTGCCAGCTAGACAAGATGAGAGTTCAGCGCTTTATACTGATACAAATATGGAAACGTGTATTTAGGTTTGCAAATGAAGAAAGTTAACGTTTTGAATCCATTGGTTTTGGAAAGTCAAACAAAGCTATAATGTGATTACATTGGAGCACTTGCGAGCTTGCGAGGCCAGTGTCAATTGGGTCGAAATACTTTGAACTCTGAGTGCAGCGATAAGGTGTAAAAGCTGAGCGGTCCTCTATACCCAGGGTAGTGTCGACGCTAGGCTGGGCTTTAACACTCAATGTTTAAAAGAGTTTAACAGTTATTATATTTTCTTCTGGAAAAGGGACTCTTAAACCTTTCTATTTGGTCGTTTCTAAAGTAGCAAGAGTAAAGAGTAAACTTGTATTAAATCAAGAAAGAATATTTTACAGGTGGTAACCTAAACAGTTTGTCCCAAAGCCACCAGAGATTCCAAGCAAACCCACGCAGAGTCTGTCGCTGAATGGAGCACACACACAAGAGACTACAAACGCCTGCCACTGAAATCAGAAGGCGAGTGTTCTAACCGTTGAGCAAAAATTACCACATCTATTTTGAAGGCATTAGGAAGTGAGCTTCACCCCGGAGGTCACCTGTCACTCTTGTTACACTTGCACAACTAGGCATACAATATACACACACATACTCTACATACATACTAACATACACACAATCTACAAACACACAATCTAAACACACACACACACACACACACACACACACACAAGCTGTTACTTACACAGCAGCCAATGAGTTGTCCTTCTTGGGTTTCCTCTTCTCGTGTGAGTCGCTGAAGTCCAGAGCAGCTCGGTCCATTCCCAACAACTCACTGATCCTATCATGACCGTAGAACTCTCCGTACTTATCCATCACCTGACAACAACAACAACAACAACAACACAGGTGAGATACAGTGAGATACCTCCACATTCCTCTCGTATTTGGGCAATACCTTCTTTAGGTTGCAGTGGTTAAAGTCCCTATGCTACGATGGGGACTGACTGGGGTAACAGTTCTGAAGTTCGCACACCTCACTGTAAAGTTTGTCCAATGCAATGTTCGCATCAGGTTGTGGTTGGCTGTAAACCGCCACTATAAGAATAGCGAAATAACAAGTAAATAAGTCCAAGTAAATTGCGGGAGCTCATAGAGACCCGTCTTCTCTCCTCGAGTGCAGCGTTGGAGGAGAGGCTGCACACCTGTGGGTCCTTGGTAATCAAGGCCCACAGTTTAAACCATCCAACACCACACACACTCAGGAGGAGCGCTAACCTCCACATTCCTCACGGTTAGCCTTTTTTGTGACCAACATTAAACATATTTTTAAGGCATATGCAGGTGTAAATAGAAATCTCTAAATCTGGAAGATGGACAATTTATTTTTGGTCACATACATTGAAACAGACACAGTGTAATTTGATTCTCTGCATTTAACCCATCCTAGTATTAGGAGCAGTGGGCAGCTATTTGATATACAGCGCCCAGGGAGCAGTGTATGGGTCTGGTGTCTTGCTCAAGGGCACCCCGGCAGTGCCCTAGGTGTTTTGAGGACTTGATCCGGCGACCTTCCGGTTCCCAAGCCAAGTCCCAACACACTGAGCCACTGCCCAAATCAGTACACAAGAAGGCAATAAGGTATTACAAAATAAATAAACACAAGAACTACAAAAGCCCTTTGATGAAAACACTAATAGATAAGATCATGAGAATGTAGAATATAATGAAATAGAAAATATAGATTTGGAGAATGTTACAGTTCCCCTCATTACCTTCAGTGTCTTTATTAAACGTATTCACGCTTAATGAGGAGTACAAAAAGGCTAACTAGACATTTAATAGGACTACTAAATTGTAAAATCAAAGGAAATTAAAACAAGTATATGATAACAAGTTAACAAAATATTAGCATAATGACCTATTGTCTATTAAGGGTCATTGACCTACCTTTCTCTTCACAAACTTGTCCCAGTAGTTGTTAGGAAAAGACCTGAAAACAAAATTACCTTAATAGTTAAATAAGAATTATGTATAGAACACACCACACCCCTTCAGAGATAGACATTTTCTTAATGGATTTCAATTTGGAAATCATTGTTATATTTCTTAATGCAATTAGTACACACACACTCACACACACACACACACAATATCAATGCATCTCAGAGGGTGCTCCGTGCTCATGTCTGCCCCACACACACCCATGTGTATTAAAGAAGTACAGCTCACTGTGTGTTGATCACCAATCTGTCCCACTGTCCCTTGATGTCGTCCTCGGACGGCTGCTCTGTGATGTAAAGGCCATCAAACTCCAGCTTCCGGGCCACCTCCTTCTCACGCTTGAAGATCACCAACGGCACCTGAGTTGAAAAATATTCAAGTATACAGTCTGACCATGACCATTAAAGGCACTGTAAGTATGATTTAAGAGTCATGTTTAAGATTTAAGAGTCACAAAGTGCCATAGCCATCCACCAGTTACTAGTGAGTGAAATGCGTGTTGAGATGACTGCGCCTGCCTCTGTATGAGACCGTTCAGATTTGACAGCGCTTTCATTTCTGATCTTTATTTCTGATCAGGGATTCATTTCTGATCAGCGATTCATTTCTCTTCCCCGATTGGTTTTGGGAATCCATGTTGCTTGTTGATGCACAGGTGTGTGAAATGCAACAGTCTATGTCTGATAACTGTAGGGATGGAGCATAGAGGAATCGTGACGTTGTTTGGTTTCAAACTCTTGCTCTCCTCGGCTCTTCTGCTCTCGATCTTACAGAATCTTCAAAGCAGGAAATCATTTTTTTGCATTGAACAAAAGAAGCTAAATAGTTGACCTTCAATTATTTTCATGCTTTTGATGTCTAACTCTATTCACCGCTCTGTTCCTCCTTCTGCTACTTCATTTGTATGCTTTGTAATGCTTTTTAGTCTCTTTTTATTCTACTTTTCAATTGCCATTGTTAGAAAGCGCTATGTTAATAACATGTATTATTATTATTATTATTATTATTATTATTATTATTATTATTATTATTATAATAATTTGTATGATTATTATAATTAAAGATAAACACAGTTAGCCTCACACAGCCGACCATATTGGCTTTGCTCACTAGGTCTGTAAACTTTGGCTTTCAAGTTATCCTTACACCAAGTGTTTTTTGTGTGTGGGTGTTACCATTGAATAATTAAACATACTGTATATTGGGAAATATATGGTATATACAAATAAGTAGGCTTGGGGAGCCAAGAAATATTCCATTGCCAGTTTTCAGTGTTTTTTCTCAGCCCCCCTACATGAGATGTGATTGGCCGCCTGGCATGTCCTATACCTGTAATATATTTTTAGGCTGAATTATTAATAAATTCTGCACCAAATGGTGTTGTTCAGAATATTGTTTTACTGATTGGCTGACTGAATTTTGTTCAGAGCCCAGCTGCCTGTGATGGGCTGCTTCCAGGCAAATATAACTAGTGAAAACCGGAGGTGAGCTCGCAAGATTTAGGCTGGCTTCGCAATGCTGTTCCCATTTCCCAACAGTTCCCATTGTCTACCATAATGCAGCCACTTGGGAGCAGCGAAGCCCACCTTCAGACAGTAGTATCCGATGATGCAGAAGAAGGAGATGACCGTGTGCATAATAGCCAGGATACGCAGGGTGGGCTCCATGTATCCACTACTCTCCTCCAGGACAAAGTGCACCGTGACTGGCTTGGGCGCCTCCTGGCCCTCCTCTGCAGTCTGGCCGTCCTGCTCCAGAGTGGACCACTCCAGCCTTGTCCGGCCGCTGGAATACAGCACCTCTTTCTGCTCGACCACCGCAGAGGATGTGGATACCTGCAAGGGTGTACCACTCATATTTGGTCTCAGTGTGGAACTTAAAAGGACAACACCGGTGATCAAACCATCGTAACCATGTCTCCTGGCTTCCAACAACCGTTACCAATTTTGTTTGTCAAAATTATTTTGTTGTGGGGATTGAGTGTGAGCATGCTCTCACTAGAATAGAAACATACAACAACAACAACAGCAATAGCAATAAAGAACATTTGTCTTTTGGAATCAATGTTCATGTACAGAAAAATAAAATCCCAGAGACCTATTATTACTGTTCTATTGTTTACATTTGTGACAAAGCGCACTCACACTAAATGCTCTCCGGCCGTAAATATTTTGTTACATACAGTATATTTGATGGACTTTTCTTGCATTTTTGGACAAGGGAAAATAAAGAGACATGGAAGTGGATTGAGAGGGAGAGGGAACATCTAGCATAGGACGGCAGGTCAGAATCAAAGGTATATCACCCATGTGCTAAGAGTGTTAATCGATTGAGAAACAAAACTAATTCCTTTCGACAAAATATATTGTCTGTATTAGTAAAGCCAGGAGAAATTTGCTTATCCGGGCATATTTTTAACAATTATTATAATTTTTTTTACAAGATCTATATAAATGATATAATAATTCATTGAACTTGCTATGGATGCTAAAGAACCAACCTATTTTTTGTTAGTAAATTTGACGAGTGACGTTGCATAAGGCCATGTGACACTGACAACATGCAAGTACAAGAAAAGTGCTTGATAAGTAGGAAGTGTCCAAGCCTGCCACTAAAGGTGGTACATGGTCCACTAAGTGGTTAATAAACTGTTCAAATGACTTACATACTGTAACAATGAGGAGTTAAGTAGTCTGATGGAGGTGGGGACAAAACTTCATATGGCATGCTATAAATGGGAGTGACCTGAATCTTCCCTGGGAGGGAAGGTTGTAACAGTGGAGTGTGTGTTGTGTCTGAGTCTATGTGTGGTCCATTTAAACATTGCCTGTCTACTGTGAATGCTGCAAAGTCATCCAGTCCAATTATTTTGCTGCTAATGCAGGGTTGCTCTTGTTGAGGTGAATGGATGTTGCTCATGGAAGCAAACCAGGTGGTTATTTTGCATGCGACGGTGCCTGTAGCCTGTGGATTAGTGTATGTGGGATGGATGACAGGCGTCAAAAGGGAAGCCATTACCTTGTAGAAGAGCAGAATAAAGTTGATTGCAAAGGCCACGAACAGAGCCAGCATTCGCATGTTGTAGAAATTCCTGGCAAAGTAGTTCTGGATGGGAGACAAACATTGGATTACATTGGAGAACGTCAACGTGGTCATTTTACTCGGATGTTTCAAATGTAAAATTCCAAAATTGCACCTCTGGCTTGAGAGGTGTCTCTGGAAGAACTTGGATACCCGTTTTGAATTGGTTATTGGGGCTTTATTGTTTTAGTTGATTATTTATGTCACTGACTTGTCCGGTTAGACATGATCACTTCTGATCCAAAAGCATGCTGATTTGATTGAGGTGGTTAATGGTTTTAACCATGTGGTTAAGGTAGTGCTTAGTAAAACTTGTGGCAACCTGTACCCTGCTAAATACTCCTAATGTTAAGTGAGTGTCCAGAATATGGACGTCTGTCAGCAGAACAACACACCTGTTGTTGTGGTTCATAGCAAAAGCATCTATGATGTCTTGCTCAATAAATGGTACCCTACTTGTTCTGAGTTGTTGGACAGCAAAGCCAAACAGCTGTTCCTACAGTCCCCACGGTTACTCCCCATGTCGTTTTTGAGACGCCTCAAACAAGAAATTACAATTTTTGGTTTGAGGCAGACCCTGTAGAACACCAAAAACATTCGGCTGAAAAACGGCCTTTTAATGCCATTGATAAGCCTGTCAGTAGCAGTGGTCAGTTTCTGTTGTCAACGGTGGAGTTGCGTGGTGGACTGAGCGTCAACTACAAATCCCTGTAGGTGGTGTGGTTGCTGAGCTGCTCGTTGCTGGATGGGGATGCCAGTCTAGGGCCTTTGTCCCAAATGTCATTACATGAGTTTTCGTCTGGCTTTATATCGCAGGTATCATTAAGATGTTGTAAAGTCTGTGATGACAGACTCAACCAGATCCGTACCAGATTCTACCTGCAGATCGGGGTACTGTAAATGATCAGACAATTATTGACAATAAACCTCAAATAAAGTGAGTGACTGACTATCAGTCCCTTTACTGCCCTAAGTGTTTGATTGATGAGTTCGTCAAGTGTTGGATGCTGGCAGGGTTTTCTGAATGGCCTACAGTTCTGAACACTGACATGCCCATCTAGATTCTGGATTCTGATAAGCTTTGCTGTTCGCTCGGCTTCCTTCAATCCTTTGGATTTTATGCACCTGTTAAGAATGGGTGTGGCTGAATCACCTGAAGTCATTAATTAGAAGGGGTGTCCACTGACTTTTGGCCATGTAGTATATAATGAATGAATAGGATACATCTAAAAAGTTCCCTACCAACAGTTTCCTCTGGTAGGCTATGATCTTCTTCCAGAATGCAGACTCCTGCAGGTCAGGTTCCTCACACTTGGAGATGTAATTCTGTCGGATTTTCTGTTTAGCCATGGCCTCTTTTTTCCATTTGTCCTTCTCTTCGTTCTCAGCCCTAAAGCCACAAAGACATATAGGGCATTAGCATTGTACACATAGATACCGATATAGATGAACTGAGGCTAATGCTAAACATAATATATAAATACATCAAAATGTGTTTCCCTTCAAGACGCAATAGGAAGGGACAGTAAATATCTCGTTCCAAAGCGTTCTAAATATTCACAAAAAAATACTTCCGGTTGAATTGCAAAATTAATCCCAAAATGACATTTTAGAACTATTTTAGATAGATAACGTAATAAAAAACCATCAACAAACATGTTTCAACACATCCATCTAGGAGCTGTTTAACTCTCAATAACTCCCAAATACCAGGGCACATTTGAATGAGACAGTTTGTCTTTCTCTCAAATGCACTATGCAACTCACAACTTGCATTAATTCTACCCAGGTGCACCACAGAACGCCACAGGAAGTCCTTTCTTCCTGTGGCCATCAGACTCATATATACACATAATAATTCATATAATTCATCTACCTCGGGTCATGAGAGGGACAGTGGAGACTCAGTGACCTGAGGTCAACGCACTGTGTTATTATTTTTTGGCCAACGCACTGTAAATCCTTTCACTGTAATTTTGCACTGTAAATTCAATTTCACTTTTCACTTTTATTTATTAGTATTTTATTACTGCCAATTTGCACTATACGTATTGTTGTATATTGTATATACCTACGTATTACTGTAATAATACTGTAAATTGTGCAATTCATCTGTCAATACATTTAGATTTCATTTAGATTTCATTTAGTTATATTTTGTTTATACTAGTTTAGTTTAGTTTACGGTAGTTTGTTGTTATTTCGTTTTTAGGTATTAGTATATTTTGTGTGCATTTATTCCCTGTTCACTGTTGCACCTTCATTTCCCTCGGGATAAATAAAGTCTTCTTGAATCTTGAATCTTGAATATAAAACGAGGCAAGCAAATGCTTATTTAATATTGTAACACTACTGTACATTACTGTGAGAAGTAAAAACAGTCTTTTTAGCCGGGCTGGAAAACAAAATGTTTTTTTTAATTCCTCCGATATTATAAAGGTTCAGTTCTTGCATTTCGTCCCCAACATAAAGTTCCCGAAGCGGTTTTAACATTTAATAACGTTATTTTTAAGCAATGAATTTTAGCGCTCTCCTCTCCAGGCCTAACGGACAATGAATGCGATCTAGAAAATAACACTAGCATCACATGCAAATTCCATTGGAACAGCAAACCTGATTTTGTTTACATTTTGGTTTCTTGTTAAAATATTGTTTGTTTACGGTTTTCGTCCTTGAACGAATGAGTTTTTCTAACAGAAAACAGGAGCACCAAATGTCTTAAATCAAGGGATAAATCATTCAGCCATATGAAAAAAATGTACTTTAAGAACCACAAGAGTTTGAGTCAAGTGCTTTGACCACTGAAGGAAATACGATTGATCACGTTTGAGTTTTCAAATATATGAGAATACGAGTCAATAAAGAGATATACCATTTAACATACCTGGTTTTCTTGGACTCACAGCTGGTCTCTGATGTTCCTTCGCTCTCCTCCAAGCCTGTACTCTTTATCTAGATGAGATGGGATATAATGGATAGATATTATGTATAATTACCAAGACCATTATCTAGATCACGCAGATGAGAATAAGGCAGCGAGATAAGACAAGAGAAGCTGTGGAGGGATGTGGAAATAGAGAGAGCCATCCTAAAAAATAATTAACTGCACAGAACAATGGCCAGTCGATATCAGTTAGCTGTCCCTCACCTGGGGTCTGTGTCTGAGTTCAGGCGAGGGCACCGCGGCGGGCGGGGAGGGAGAGTTGATTAGTTGGGTCAGACTGGCGTTCGGGTCGTGCGGGGTGATCTTGTACTGGCCCCCCTCCCTCCTCAAGTCCAGGCCGAAGATATCGGACAGCACCTCCGTTTCGCCCATGTTGACGGCCAGGTCTGCCAGCTCCAACTCGGGGTGGTAGGCGCGGTCTGAGGGCTTCTTCTCTGGCTCCACCCCATCCACCCCGCGCACCGCCTCCTCCTGGCTGGGGTCAGCCAAGCTGCCCAGCATCTCTGACACCTACAGGAAGTCGTGCAAAATAACATTCCATCACATATACGGTCTGGTCCGAGAATGTACATCCAAGGTTACATCCAACCCGTAGCAATTTATCCTCCACTCTACAGAATTGCCTCACACACATTATGCCGTCCCTAAAATTACTAGCAAGACACACTCAAGACATTTTTACCTTCTGATGAGTTTAACCATACACCATTTGGATCTTCCAGCCCCCTCTTGCATGCCTGAGATGCACACTTTCCCCACATACAATTATATATACAAATAAAAAGGCATCATCACAAGGATGTTCCACAACAACCTGGACAAGAGTGCACTCCCACAGGAACACTCCACAAGTACCTCCACAGCAAGGCCGTACGTAACAGCACATGCAAACTATGTCAAGTTATTAGTCTACAGTTTGAGTACCTTTTAGAAAGCGTACTACAACTGAATCGGCGGAATCGACTGAAGCGACAAAAACTTGTCAAAAGTCTGTTAAAGTTCAGAAGTTATAAAAGCAAAACTCTTGAGACAGCGGCTTCCCTGAGACACTGATTCCATGTTGACGTCTGTGCTAGGACTTCGTATGGTCAATAAAGGGTTAGAGTTAGGTTTTAGTAGGTTTACATTCCATTATCTTGACCAGATTTCCCAGCTTCCCAAGTTTTGTGTTATTTTGTTTGTGTATATTTACTCCCCATTATTTGCATACATTTAGCAGACACTTTTGTCCAAAGCAACTTGCGTTCAACAAAGATAGGTAAAATAACAACTCGTCCCCAGAAGCCATAAGTGCATTAATTAATGTTAATCATACCCCTTTATTTGTGTTAATATAATTCAGTGTGATCAAAGTATCATTGACAAGTACTAGTCTACAAGTAGTAGACTTTTGACAAATTAATTAAACTTACTAGGTTCATTTATCTTTATAGTATAATCTTATATCTAACCCTAGTTATATTCTGTCAAACAGAAGTGGCATCCCATTTGAATATTGTAAAATAATCCAAGTTATGCTTGGATGAGTTTAAGCCATTTATTCATGCTGCACTAAAGCACTAGTAGGTACTAGTACCATCATAAAGGGTTTTTACGTAATACTACTTGCCTTCATTGCCTTGCCACCGTTAAGCAGGCTGCCTCCCATCAAACTCTTGTATGTGATCCTGCAGAACCCCCTGGCCACAGTGAAGAGCACGTACAGAACTCGAAGCAACGTTGACCAGTAGAAAGACGCTAGCGTTGTTACCAGGTCCCTCACCGTCATCTTCTTCATCCTCTTCACCTGTTTCTTCACACTCTTCATGGACAGCACCTGAAAACGAGTAGGGGAATAGGACTGTATCTGGTATTTCCAAAAAAAGGAGCTGTAGGTATGATTTAGGAGCTATGATCTGAGAGTATTTGTTGCGAGAAATGCTTTGTGAGAATGATAATTATGGTTCTGGTTGTCGTATCCAATAATTTACAATCACTAATTGAATGACACATCACAGTCGTCGTCTGGTGTCTGTTCTTGCCTTCATGATGAGTACGACGTTGTTTCGGAGTGCGAACAGCGCTGTCCGGAGAGTGCTAACGGAGAAAAAGCCTGTCTCGGGGCCATCCTCTTCGGGCTTCTCCTGCTCGCTCTCCTCTTTCACCGAACGCTCGCCGATATCCGACATCTGTGCGGCCAGCTGCATTTCAAAGATGGTGTCCTCGCAGAAGTTGACGAACAGCTCCATCTTCTCCTTCTCACCGCCCTCATTCACGACGTCGAAGATGAACTGACGCTTGGACTCTTTCACCTGAAGACAAGAGGAAAAAAGAGCGTTGTGTGACGCACTGCGGATGTCAAGAATGACTCAAATACACACACGTGCACACGCACAAACAGAGAACACGCCGGTTATATGCAAACAAAGGAAAGTGTTTGTCTCGGCTGACCTGGGGTTTCTCCCACTGTGTCCGGCTAGACTCGCTGATCTCGAAGTAGACCCTTTCGATTCGTTTGGCACTTCCCATGATCTCGATCCTCCCGAGGTAGGGCTGGAAGTAGTCCAGCACGCTCTCGGCCAGCGCTAAGAAGGTCTGCAGGCGAGTGTCGTGGGGCATGTGCTCCGACAGATTCGTCAGCAGAACGGCAACATTGAAGCCAATGTCCTGAACAGAGACATCTTAAACTAGAGGGCCACCAGTAAAGCATACCTTTGTCACACCAAAATGTCCCCATATGTAATCTAACCACCAAGTTTTGTCCAATTCTGTATAGAACTTTTTTGAGTTATCTTGCTAACAGACAAACAAACAAACCAAAAAAATAAAAATAGACAGACAGACAAACAAAAGGGGTGAAAACATAACCTCCGGTCCATCTACGATGGCTACGATGGCCACCTCACTATTTAAACATGGCAGATAATGGACCACAACATCGACAACACACAACATTGACAACACACACAACATTGACAACATACCAAAAGTAAGCAACAGTACACATTTTAAAATGCAACAATATAATAAGCGGAAATGTCACTGTTGGCAAAAAGTGTGTTTTCATTAATTTTGTCTCTTTCCAGGTGAAAGAGACCCTGAAGTTTGTGCCACTAGCTTGATCCAGCTCCTAGAATAACACAGGATCGCATCACTAGCCTAAGAAATGTACCACCTCTCGGCCACTACAATAGCCACTGACGGCTTCACATCGCTTCTTGTTGCAGAGATGTGAACGGTAACCAATTTCACGTTATCTTGAGATTATTTGATCTGAGCTGGGCTTTAGAAGTGAGTGTGAAGGTACTAGTTGTGGACTGGAGCAACACATCAGGCCAACCCCCTAGCAACATCCAAATGGAAGTACCTTGGCCGGCTCATGAAAACGTTCCACAAACTCCTCGTAGTCCAAAAGTTCGTTTTCGTCCGTCTCGGCGCAGGAGAGCAGAAACTCTGTCTCCGACTGGGTGTAATGCTTGTGGCTCTCCATGGCTTTATGGAAGTCCCTCTTGGAGATAACGCCTGCGGGTGAAGACATAAACACAAACATCTAGGTTTCCCTCCATGTTATCAATACATTTTTCTGAATGCCGTTGAAGGGGAGCTAGTTTATGGAGATATTCCTTATTAGTTTTGGTGAGGCTGGTGATTTGTTCTTGCCTAATTCCTCCCTTAACAAATCACTAGGTGCATAGAAATGGGCATGAGCCACTTGGGTCATGATGTATTTCACAAAAATGTGTTACATTTACATTTACATTTAGGGCATTTGGCAGACGCTTTTATCCAAAGCGACTTACAAGGTGTACATTTGTTGAAGCAGACAATAGCATAACACTGAGGTACGCAAACATAAAAATAGAGCAGTTCACAAGCATTCATATTAACAAGATGAATAACACAATTTCGTACTGCCAGGTCACCTGCTTAAGTAGCTGTGATAAGAGCGTGTTATCAACATTAAGGATATACACTTGCTAAAATATACAACATGCTGAGAGCTATTAATGTCAGTGTTATTGTTTTCATTCATCCAGTTTGCAAGATCACCAATTGCATGGCAAACAACATTCTTCTTTTGAAATGATTTAGCAAATTCTGGATGCTATGCAGAACAAAAAAGAGTTTGCAACAAACGTGTTTTGCCTAGTCTAAAAAACCTGCCTTTCCCATCCGGATCGTACTCCTTGAAGGCGTCCGAGGAGGTCAGGTCTTTGAGTTTGAGGAACATATCGAAGAACTTGAGGATCATCTCGACATTGTTAGACGACTCCACCAGCATGTCCACCATCTGCTTTCCAATGGTGCCGTTCACCACGTTACCTGAAGGCCACAAAATACATGAGAGACAACTGAGTTTCATTCAGGTACAGAACTAAGCAATATTACACCAAAGGGTGAGCTTGCTCCGGCTATGATTTCTTTGATCCCTAAACAGACACAGATGGCTCCGCCCAAACAAACCTAAAAATCACAGAGCTATAATTCTTAATGACGAACACTAGCGTCAACTCACTTCTTTAACTACAACATCTTTCATTTTATCATATCATCATCACTCATCATGTGACACTTCCTGGGGAGGACATGTAATGGCAAGTTAATGCGTGACATCGATGGAGACGCCAAGCTGTATTTTCAGTGGGTCCCAAGGGGTTAAAAGACCTACCCTCAAGCATGGAGAGCAGCATGACCACCATGTCTTTCTGGAGGTCCATCAGCTCCTTCAGTAACTCTATCTGACTGGAGTCCTGCAAGGAAACTGGAAGCAATCAAGAGATCTTGCCTACAGTCGGCTGCACACATTCAAACAAATTGTAACAATCACAAAACCCACACAGGGAGGGGATGTAAAAACCTACCCCAATTAGTGCTAGTGTTCCAAAGTAACGTATTGAATTAGCCATTTACCATTTTTATTAATATTTACAGTTTCATTCCCAAATGAAAATGACATTCGGTATTACAAAGTAATACACTAAATGCATTAATGTGGTTTAGGTACAACATGTGTTCAGGAACGTAATCACAATCAACGCTAGAAATACCCCTTTGAAGATAAACAGGAAAGCTGACTTTTGTGCAATGTTGTGCTTAGACATTCTTAAAACGTCTGTATGGGGAAAAGTAATGCATTTTTACCCGAGTATTAGAAGGCTTCCCCACCCTATTGGTGAGGCTGTTAGGGGATACAACCAGCTTGGATGTCTCACCGGGTTTACATAGTTACATAGTAACATAGACTGACTAGTTATGTAGTTACGTAGACTGGGACCTTTTGCAAGGTTGGCAAGACTCTCCGCCCCTCACATGAACCTCACCTGAGACAGTTTCATCTGCATGTGAGCAAAGACATGCAGAAATCCAACCACAGCGTCCCACAGGCGGCTGTGGGCCAGACTCTGTTGGTTTCCTGTGCACGGGCCCTGTATGAAGACATGTCAAGATTAACCACACACACACATATACACACACACACACACACACACACACACACACACACACACAATACTTCCTTCAGGCAATAGAATGTAAGAAAATATTTTAGGAAGGCGCAAGTGTGGTCCAATAAAGTGGTAAAATCCTCCATGAGAGTGAATGTTCTGTGTACTGTGTACATGGTTTGAATTACAAATGCAACAACCCTTTATTTACTTTATTTACACTGTGATATACAGAACCTTTTTGCATTACTTACAGAAAGTATTCACCGGTGTGATGTTCCTTTTTGCATTCAGTAATTTGTTTTATTTGATGTAAAGTGCATTGGTATTGATAGATCATTACAGCTACCAACCTGATGAAAAGCAGCACGGTGTTATGTGATTTTTCATTTCAAATATTACAATACATTCCCCCACACTTCAGGAGTGTAAACAAGGACAAGCACTGGTGCCTCGCCTGCTAACGTCCATCTTGATTGTAAACGCAAACATCCCGACATGTGCTTTTGCATCAACACCGTTTCCTCAACATTTTCCTATTTTCTACACATTTGAGCAAGTTTAAAAATAGTTATTTCTGACCACCTCATATTAACATGGTTGACAGCTCATTTAACTGCCAACAATGGTTCCGTTTCTGCTGAAACTTGAATAAGTTGTTGTCATAGTTTGATGGTTAAAAAAATACCTTTCCTGTTTGATAGTTTAAAGATAATAATTGATTGTGAATTTCACAGACAATGTTCCACAGTACTTCCTACAGACACCATCAAAGTGCCATCCCAACAGATGTCGTGGATCAGAAACAGAACGATAGCTCACCTGGATGTATTCCGTCAGAGTGTTGAACACCTGCTTGGCAACGTTGATGGCCTTGGAGAAGTTCCTCTGTCCCTGCTCATCTATCACCTCCTTCCCGGAGTAGTACCAATAGAAATCACTGATAGACTCCTGAAGTCGCATGAGGAGGAGTTACATGAGGACAGGAAAAGGAAGGGGTATGAGTTGGATACATACATCAGGCTTAAAGCAAGCTCACACAACAGGACTTTTAAATCCTTAGAAGGCGATCAGGGACTCCAGCCTGTCAATCACAGGTGCGTGAAATTCTCTTCTAGAGAAATGTAGAGACGGGTAAGAGAGGGAGGGGATGTATTTTTGGTTTACTTGTAGGTAGCATTAATTATACTTGTAAATAACGGATATGAGCAGTAAAGGTAGATTATCTTTAGCTTTTTTATTTGTCAAATGCCAGCTGTTAAGAGTCGACCACAGATTATTGCAGCAATGCAGTAACATGTACCCTCTACTGGCATCTTGGTGGTACTACAATAACAAAAAACGGTCTGCTGGGTCAAAGTGACCCGGTGGTCAAATGTAGTGGTGGTGGTGCTTCTAGTGTTCAGGTAGAAAAACGGCTCCAAATTACATTTGTATTCATTTTTATATATTTACCATTGAATGCACACGATCAAAAAAGGTTGTCAATGTACATTTTTGGGAGGAAAGCTAGTAAGAGTGAAGCACCAGGGGGTGGAACTGACCAATGGAGCACCAGGGGGCGGGACTGACCTGAGGAAGGAGTCCCCTGCAGTAAAGCATCAGGGAGCAGGACTGACCTGTACTCTGAGGAGGTAGTCCCCTGTAGTCAAGCATCAGGGAGCAGGACTGACCTGTACTCTGAGGAGGTAGTCCCCTGTAGTCAAGCATCAGGGAGCAGGACTGACCTGTACTCTGAGGAGGTAGTCCCCTGTAGTCAAGCATCAGGGAGCAGGACTGACCTGTACTCTGAGGAGGTAGTCCCCTGCAGTAAAGCATCAGGGAGCAGGACTGACCTGTACTCTGAGGAGGTAGTCCCCTGCAGTAAAGCATCAGGGAGCAGGACTGACCTGTACTCTGAGGAGGTAGTCCCCTGTAGTCAAGCATCAGGGAGAAGGACTGACCTGTACTCTGAGGAGGTAGTCCCCTGCAGTAAAGCATCAGGGAGAAGGACTGACCTGTACTCTGAGGAGGTAGTCCCCTGCAGTAAAGCATCAGGGAGCAGGACTGACCTGTACTCTGAGGAGGTAGTCCCCTGCAGTAAAGCATCAGGGAGCAGGACTGACCT
Organism: Muraenolepis orangiensis; assembly: GCA_027704905.1. Lineage (NCBI taxonomy): Eukaryota > Metazoa > Chordata > Actinopteri > Gadiformes > Muraenolepididae > Muraenolepis > Muraenolepis orangiensis. The sequence continues at coordinate 21,659,894 of CM051014.1, forward strand.
GTACTCTGAGGAGGTAGTCCCCTGTAGTCAAGCATCAGGGAGAAGGACTGACCTGTACTCTGAGGAGGTAGTCCCCTGCAGTAAAGCATCAGGGAGCAGGACTGACCTGTACTCTGAGGAGGTAGTCCCCTGTAGTCAAGCATCAGGGAGCAGGACTGACCTGTACTCTGAGGAGGTAGTCCCCTGTAGTCAAGCATCAGGGAGCAGGACTGACCTGTACTCTGAGGAGGTAGTCCCCTGTAGTAAAGCATCAGGGAGAAGGACTGACCTGTACTCTGAGGAGGTAGTCCCCTGTAGTCAAGCATCAGGGAGCAGGACTGACCTGTACTCTGAGGAGGTAGTCCCCTGTAGTAAAGCATCAGGGAGCAGGACTGACCTGTACTCTGAGGAGGTAGTCCCCTGTAGTAAAGCATCAGGGAGAAGGACTGACCTGTACTCTGAGGAGGTAGTCCACTGTGGAGATGATGATGTTCACGGTCGTGTTGTTCCCCGTCTGGGTTCGAAGGTAGTTCTGGAAATCTGACAACCACAAGGTGTTGTTATAACAATAATACTTCATAAATATATGCCGTCAGTGTGTGAAAAAGTAAATGCTAATTATTCTGTGCAAACGTAAAACAATAAATGTATCATACAAACTTTAATAAAACACGATTCAAACTTCTCTTTACTACTCTTCTTTTTTGTGTATTTTTTAAATAACACTGAATCATAAAGTCCCAAAAATCTAAACATAAAGGCCCTGTCACACCTTGATGATTTACCCAGCGCATGCCAACGTATCAAAAGGTCTCTAAAACGCATATTCGTATCGTATTAGTAACTTATACAGAACATTTTAAAATATGTATCAAATATATAACATAAACTGTTATGAATCGGTTGATCTACACCGTTCATTGAAACATAATGTACGACGGGGTGGCGATAAAGTACATTATTTTGTGATTGATACCGGAATTCCCAGTTCCAAACAATGATTCGATATTAGTTACTTTAAGCTATTACTCTATTATTCAAGTTAAAATATTCTTCTGCAGCGCATTGAGCGACACGTTTGTTTGTTTTTCCAGTCCAGTCCATATTTAACCTTTGCTGTTAATTGATTTATAGTGAATTGATTTAGAACTGTCAAAAGGCAGAAGTGTCAGTGTACAGAACTTTACAGACTAATCAGGATCAAGTGTACACAATGCTGTGTAACTGTGGGTGTAAGGTGCGCTCAGTTAGTTACCAGAGTTGTGACCTTCACAGAGCAGCTGGAGGAAGCGGAAGAGGTCACAGGTGAACTCGTCGTCCTGCATCACCTTTTCACCTGGCCGCAGATAATAGGACAAGCGGGCGCGCGCACGCACACGCACACACACACGCACACGCACACACACACACACACACACCGCACCACGCACACGCCACACGCACACCCACACACGCACACACCACACCGCGCACGCACCGCACACGCCACACACGCACACCCACACACACACACACACACAAAAACAGAGATGCATGCACATACACACCCATGCACAGACAAACAGATGCATGCACATACACACACACACACACACACACAAGCAGACATATGCATACAGAACACAGTATATATGGGTTTTTTTCAGTTCTCCAAAACATTTATACACATTTCCACACATACAACATTCAAACCCAGGACACACACACACAAAATAAGAATAAAAAAATGAAAGCAGAGAGAAAAAGACGAACATGAAGAAATCAAAAGAGAGAAAGATTATGTTAAAAAGAGATGTATGTTTGCTACATTACTTGAGGATGTAAATAAGGGTAGTGTGTATCGCTGGAACACAATAACACACCACAACAAACACAATATTGAAGATGCACAACCTCTCGCACTCTCGTGTTTCTCTGCGATAAGGTCAGCCACGGTAAACAGACACAAAACATACAATTTACACTCACAAAGTCAAATGTGTGAAAACGGCAGCATGTGCAGGATCAGTGAAACCCCCGTCTCAGCCATTTTTGGGGAGATTTTGTCAAATGTATGAGCATTTTTTTTTGCGACAATAATGGTATGCAGTTAATCAGGCTATGTTGTCACGGAAGCTGGCGAGGGGAAGAGGCAAGGGAACACAGAAGCAACCACACGACATGTCTGGATACAACCGGACCAAACTGAGGAGAGAATTACAGTTGGAAAACAAGTCTGAAAGCCACGTCATTTCTTGGCACAAGAAATCTGAAATAAAAAAAGTGTTATTGAGTATTATTGAACATCAACTCTTCCAAAAAAATGTAATTGCTATATTATATCAATATGATTAGTAACTGTTTCTCTAGTTCCTCATCATTTGTCAATGGCTTATAAAGAAAACTTATGCTGTCAATTTGGTTAGTAATGTTAAGCCATGTTACCAAATGTTTTCAAAAGTTTTTAAAAAGGAAATCCAAGTTAAATAAACACACTTTCAGGCTTATTAATAACAAGGATAAACAAGATGACAAAACTAATTTTCTCATATTTTATTATTATTACACCTATACATAATTGACAAATTCAACACTAGTAAAAATCTCCTCTGGTCCATCCACAAAAACAATTAGACACTAACAGATGTCTCTGTAACAAGCTCTCGCAGATTCATTTATATATATATATATGAATGAGAATACACACAATTAAACACAAATGCCCTATGTATTTGAAATGCTCATTTCCATGCCATGTTGGAATCCACTATGAGAGTTGATGAGTCCTGTTAAATATTTTGCGTTTAAAAAAAAATAGTAATCGTTTTGTGTATTGTAGAAATTCCCCAACTTGACTGGATTTGGTGGGCGAGATGTGTCCTAAAATAAGTTGTCCTATTTGGTTTCTCGTGAAATGATCTCCCTGAGGTGAAAATTGTCTAATTGCGTAACAATGGCACATTAAACACAAGAAAATAAAATTGCCAGAACGTGTGTAAAAATAGAAAGGACTACAACAAGACTATGCGACAGGTCCGCTACACTGTAGGGAAAACAAATTAACAATACAATGTGAAGGTGATAGGGTTTCAATGCGTGAAGTACGAAGCAAGACATAGGTCATGTTTTGAGGAGCTGGACAGAACTGGCACCAACAGACAACGACCAAATGGCAGAGGGCATAATTACCACGCTCATAGGTGATGGCTGAGGACGGGAACACAGTAAACAGCAAAAACGCAAAGAAAGGAAAAAGAAACAGAAAGAATAGCCAGTGGTCAAATAGATTACATGTAAAAAAGGGTGATTCTAACTAAATCCTTTCCATTTTCTCAACAAACAATACAAACAAACAAATCTAATTTTGGTAAAAAAAAGAAAGAAAGAAGAAAATATAGAAAAACTGCTCGCACTTCATAACAACTTTCATGAGCAAGCCAGATGACGATGAATTGAACAAACAAACAAAAATTGTCTATACTGTTTTTCATAATTTGTAACTTAAAGTAGTTAAGAACATGATAATCATCAGATAATCATTTATAGAACATTAGCTCATGCTAGTAAATCAACAGAAACCTTTTTATTTTAAATGTTTTATCATCACACCATAAGCTGTGAGTGTGAGTATCAAACAATGATTGACAAATCAGAAATAATCATAAAACATGACAACTCAAAACCTGTTAATGTAGGTCTACTAGCATGTGCAAATGTACATATTTTTTTATTTATTATGATTATTATTCTAAAAATTATAATAATAATTATAAATAAAATACCTTACAATAATGACCTATGAAGCTTATAATAAGAAATATATGAGGTTTATTGTGTTTTATATAAAAATACATAGAAATACATACATGTATGAATTTGTGATTTTTGTTCCACTATTTGTTATTTGTTGCAAATGGCAATAAAAATCATCTTGAATCTTGGAAGACCCCAAGGTCTACAGTCCCATCTTGCTGCTCTGTGTCCCATTGAAGATACTGGATAGAATGATTCCCAGTCGCATCGAGCCGGTAAGCAGACCAACAGCTCCCGAGGTCACAGACTGGGGTAGATCGCACACGGACCAGGTAACACTGCTCACGCAAGAAATAGAAGACAGCTTCCAGGCAAAAGAGAATGCTGGGGTAGTCCTACTGGACCTGACAGTCGCATATGACACCGTCTGGCACAACTGACTCCACCTGAATCTACTGAGGACAATCCCAGATCGGATCATATGGTAAACCGCAGCCTCATACTACAGACCAGCGATGGCTAGAAGGCAGTGAGAAACGGGGTTCCACAGGGGTCTGCCTGCTGTATGCTGTTTAACATCTACATATACAACCTACTGGAGACAACATCCAGAAAATACGGTTACACGGATGATCTGGCCATTGTGCTATGACAACCAACATGAAAGGCGATGGAACTCGACGGTCTCAAACAGGATATGGGCATCCTGGGTGTCTACCATTGCAGGTGGCCCCTACAACTCAGTACTGGTAAACAGAGTCAGCGGCGTACCATCTTAACAACAGTGAAGCAAACAGGGAACTGGATGTGTCCGTTGATAACAAGCGCCTGGAGTTTCGGCAAGCCCCAAAGTACCTTGATGTCGTCTGGATAGGACCAACCCACAAACAACACCTAGAATAAGTGAGGGCCAAAGTGACATCAAGGGTCTAACTTATCGGTCACATTGCTCTAGGGAGCGTTTTGGGGAGCCTCTGCCAGGAGACTACGAATTTCCATTCAAGCCCTGGTCTTCTCTGCAGCCGAATACTGTGCACCAGCCTGAGGTAGAAAGCCCACATGTGAAGAAGGTTAATGATGCCATTAACAATGCCCCCCGGACCATAACTGGCGGCCTAATGCCCACTCCAGTGTCCTACCTGCCAGTCCAAGCGGGAGTTGCCCCGGCCAACCTCCATTGCAAGGATGCCTGCTACCCTCCCCCAAGCAAGGAAAGCCCAAGAGATGTGGACCTATCTACAAAAGCATGGCTGGCGACATCCTGGAAGCAGGAGTGGGAGTTGACTTGGCCCACGTGTATCCACCATTACATCCGGGACCCGGGAGATGGTTTAGACGAAAAATATCTACCATAATGGCAATGGACACGCCTGCTTCAAATCGTCTGGAAGACTCATGTGGGGAGCTTGAGCAGACTGCCGACCACATAATCACCACCTGTCCCCTGTATAGACCTCCGTCGGAGGGTGGCCTCTTCCAAATGGGAGACGAGGGTGTGGCTGCGCAACAGTGATTCTTAACTCCGTGTTCAGGGGATACCTGCTGAAGTAAAATATGTGAGCAATCCATTTCGGACGTCCTAATTATCGTTGGTTGAAAACTCTGTCTTTGCTCAATAGTTTTTTTCCCCCTGACTTTATTTGACAACTTATATTTAAGTTTTAAGGCTGTCAGAACTTCCTAGTGGATAGTGCCAAAGGGCAATGCCTTTCCGAACCCATCTTAGTTTTGTCAAAGCTTTGTTTTGGTCTAGTGAGTGGTTTTGTGTTATATTTGGGTTACACACATCCAGGGTCCAGGGTCAATGACCCAGTGATGAATCTCATCTAACACTCCACAGCATACATTCTTTCTTTCTGCCATACCTAAGATGAACTTTGTCACTACACTGACCAAATGGACAGTAACCAAACCTCTGTCTTCTCTAGAGCTGTTGTGCCATTTCTGGTGGTGTGGATGAATTGCACCTTCATGCATTTTTCTTGATGTGCTTGTGAATAGAGCTAGTGCTGCTGTTCATTTCTTCTAAACTTCGCACAATGTACACACCTTTTTTGTTTTGTTAAATTGTTAAGTACTCCCATACTTTCCAAGCGTGTGACTTTCAAAACTTTTACACTAAAGTAAATAATAAAGACAAGCTACTAAACATGGAAATGGTAATGGCCCATGAAGAAAAATAAAAACTAGAGGTACGAAACTATTATACAAAGATTAAAAAACATAAAAAACATAAATTGCAACATAAGAAAAAATAAGTAAAGTAAGAGGAAACAGTAATTGTTTGCTTCATCTTGATTAGATGTCCAAGATGGGCTGTTTGGTAATGCCATAGGAGGGCCAGAATAACAGAAACGATGGCTCACTATCCTAACACTAGAAGCGCCACCACATCTAAACTCTATTTGAGTGCAGAACAGAAAAACTGGTTCCATCATATTGTGTTGAAGTACCACCAAGAGGACACAAATGGTACATGGTACTATTTTAGTACCACATAGAGGCCACTAGATGGTACATGGTACTGTTGTAGTACCACCAATAGGTCACTAGATGGTACATGATACTGTTGTAGTACCACCAAGAGGCCACTAGATAGAACATAGTACTGTTGTAGTACCACCAACAGGCCACTAGATAGAACATAGTAATGTTTAGTACCACCAAGAGGCCACTAGATAGAACATAGTAATGTTTAGTACCACCAAGAGGCCACTAGATAGAACATAGTCATGTTTAGTACCACCAAGAGGCCACTAGATAGAACATAGTACTGTTGTAGTACCACCAACAGGCCACTAGATATAACATAGTAATGTTTAGTACCACCAAGAGGCCACTAGATAGAACATAGTCATGTTTAGTACCACCAAGAGGCCACTAGATAGAAAATAGTAATGTTGTAGTACCACCAAGACGCCACTAGATGAAATATGGTACTGCACTGCTGCAACAATTAGCGGTCGACTCTTAACAGCTGGCAGACGGACATTTGACAAATGAAAAGCTCAAGACATCTACTTTTACTGCTCATATCTGTAGATTTAAAGTATAATAAATGCTACTTACAATAAGTAGCCTACATTTGTCAACAGAACTATATATCAATAATATATCTAATATATCAGTCAAGAATGACTGCTGGAATAGAAGCATTTCCGCGTCATTCACATATATGTAGGCTATAAGTAAAGCAACTTGACACATTATTAGTCTCAAAGAAAAGGTTTAGTGTTTGATTGGGTTTACTGTCGAGTAGAAACCAAACATTCCTACTATGTAGTGGTCAGAACTATTGTCAGTAGCAATAGACAAAAACACTATGAAGCAGAGTCTCATCAGCAGTGTATCCCATACATTGATTTATGTTTGGGATATTCACCAAACAATCTGATGAACTAAACTATAGTTGTTGACTTTTTAAATAGTTTGGTTAGTCAAAAGTCAAACCATGTCAGAAAGTATAAAGCCATGTGTGTTGACTTTGACTTTGACTACTAACTGCTGTCATCACTCTTGCCCATAGTTATACACATTGTAAAATGACGATAGACAAATTGTCGTGTTCTCGCATATAGTAGGACTACGTGTTTTACTTTTGATTACCAAAAACCTAATAAAGTATAAACTTTTTTTTTAAACAATAGAAATGTGTAATGTTGCTTTATTCACAGCCTCAATATATGCGAATGATGACACATTCCAGTGTTACAATTATGGTAAGCTAAAAGGGAGTCTAATATCAAAATATTAAATACCTGACATACGTAAACATATATATAAATATGTTTATACAAACATGTAGTATACCAGAAGGTGGATCTATAGTCGTATAGGGTGTTGTGGTTAGTATGTGTGACATTGGGAATAAGTAATAACTAAATTAGGGTTAAAAGGATTTTCACCAAACGTCAAAATATACAAATCAAAAGTGACTTTTGCCACCCACAGTAAGCTGCTGGTGTGTGAGGTATTAAACACAGAATGATTAAGCCCGGCATGACTTTTAGACTTAGGACCTATAGGTTTTGGGGTGCATGAACAGTATAATAGTATAGCATAGGAACAAACATTATTATTATTATTATTATTATTATTATTATTATTATTATTATTATTACTACAAATGATTAACCATAAACTATATATATATTATTATTATTTTTATTATTATTATTATTAATATTCTATTTTTTTGTTGATAAAAGTAATTATAAATTTTCCTCCAAGAGTTCCTATATATTTTCCTGCGGATGTAGCCTATTTCAGCATACTCCTCGACTGTGTAAGACAAACACAAATCAATATATCGGATTATCAGCATCAATCAATCATGGCTGGCTTTGGGACGACATTATGAGTTGAATCAACCAGCTTAGACTTTGCTGAAGCCTACCTGATCCTTCTTCTGTCACCATGCCAAGTCCCTCGGCTTTGTTCTGCCTCTCGAAGGCATTGAGATCCAGAACGCTGAAACACACACACACACACACACACACACACACACACACACACACACACACACACACACACACACACACACACACACACACACACACACACACACACACACACACACACACACACACACACACACACACACACACACGACAATGTCTGTTTCAGTGTTTAAATGGAGAGCTGTTTACACAAAAGCCAAAACAGCCATACAGGGCGCGGGGCATATGTACAGTCAAATATACGTGGAAATAATAGATTGCACAAAAGCAAACAGCCATTTATGCTGCTGTAGGTAAGATACAAGAGTTGTAAAGAGAGAGAGAGCAGAAAAGAGAAGAGAGCAAGACTAAATCCAAAAACTGGGATCCCTCTCTGCTCTCTCCCTCCCCATGTTTTTCCGCCATTGAGAAGTCATTTCACACACCTGTGATTGACAGGCAAGAAACGTCAGAAATGCGCTGGGAGTGGCCTAAAATCAAAATAGTCTCATACAGAGGCAGGTGTAGCTGACTGATGCCTATTATTTCTAACAAATTACATTCTAATAGTAGCTCTAAAATCTTAAATCTTTATAAGTAGAGGGGCATATATTTAAATATATTTGGAAAGATTGGAATAAACTAAAAACAAATGGATACGGCCTGGTTACAAGACGGATGGCTCAAAATCAAAATCTCTCCCCAATAGGGTAGGCAAGCCCTATAAATACACACACACACACACACACACACACACACACACACACACACACACACACACACACACACACACACACACACACACACACACACACACACACACACACACACACACACACACACACACACACACACACCTACATATACACACAAACACACAACCACCCCCCACCCCACCCAGACAAACATATAAATAACTCGACACACACAAGGCGACCGGGGCGTGCACACACACATACGCGCAAAAACATATGAAACACATTGATGAACAATGTTCATCAATGTGTTTCCTATAGAAGTTGCCAAGCCTTTTTATTCATTTGGAATAACATCCGGATCTGAGAAGCACTGAATGCATATTCGCCAGACATATTTGTTAAGGACCAGGCTTTCAACTTGTTTGATTGTGATATTTAAGTATTGACAGCACATGGATCTCTTCACTTAATGGTGTCAGAAGAGAGGAACTCGGATTCCAAAGATCACATTAAAAGTTTAGCTCAGGAGGTAGCGCGGTCGCCTCACAACCGGAAGGTTGCTGGTTCGATCCCCGCCTCCTCCTAGCAAAATCTGTCGAGGTGTCCTTGAGCAAGACACCCTAACCCTAACGTGCTGGCTGTCTCCTTGCATGGCTGACTCCGCCGTTGGTGGTTGAATGTGTGTATGAATGGGTGAATGAGAGACTTGATATGTAAAGCGCTTTGAGTAACCATTGGTTAGAAAAGCGCTATATAAATGTCCATTTACCATTAAGAATACAATAGAAGGCCCTCATCATCTTAATGAAGTATCGCTAGTTCAAATCAATATTCTATGTGAACATTGTGTATCTACTACCTTTGCCGAACGGTTGAGAGACTAAAGTACATTGGAGCGTGCAGTGATGTTTTTGTTAATGTTTAAAAAGCAAATACAGGCTTTAAGGGCACTTCCATTGTTGTCTGGTCCACCTATACATCAATGACTTACCTGCAGGACTGCATAAGGCCGGCCAGACCCTGGAAAAATCCGACATCCTTTTTGTCTTTCAGATAGTCCAGCATTTTCTGTCAAGAGAGGAAGAGAAAGAACAATTCCACACATTAAAGCCTGGTCATGAATGTGTACTATTTATATATAGTAGACTCTGTAATTCTCACATTTTAGCTTTAAAGCTTTAAAACGTGTACACATAAATAAGATCATATATTGTGGACTATTGCTATGCAGGAACTAGGACCATGTAAGGGTACTGGTAGGTGGAGTGTTATTGTGAATCCAGTCTACTGAAACACAATGTTCGTTCTCCTACGTCCTATGAGTTGTGTACTTCAGCTAACAATCCCCTGAGTGTGAAGAATAAGAACATGATAAGAACAAATACAGAGTTGCTTTTAGGACAAATTCGACAAAGCAATCGACGTGAACTGGATATGCCACTATGGGAAGTCCCGCCCTCTTTCCACTAAAGCATGCTCCGAAGTGTGCGTCCTCTCTCTCTCTCTCTCTCTCTCTCTCTCTCTCTCTCTCTCTCTCTCTCTCTCTCTCTCTCTCTCTCTCTCTCTCTCTCTCTCTCTCTCTCTCTCTCTCTCTCTCTCTCTCTCTCTCTCTCTCTCTCTCTCTCTCTCTCTCTCTCTCTCTCTCTCTCTCTCTCTCTCTCTCTCTCTCTCTCTCTCTCTCTCTCTCACACCAATATTCACACATTGGAAGCAGCCCATGCCAGGCCTTCCATTGTAAGGCCAGGGAGAACAAGGTTGGGGTACTGGTACCTGCTGCACGGTGGAGTTCCCGCCGTTGAGGACCGCTATACCCAGCTTCAGAGTAGATGCTACCATTGGGCCCATCTCACCTAAGATCAGACCACATAAGATTTGACGGTACTTTTATTGCATGCCAAATGTGGAATTGTGGCGCCACAGCAGAAAGTCAAGTGCAATAGTAGAGATTACAAAGAGATTAGTTTAAACTACACACCTACGAGAGTGAAACAAACACAAATGTAAATGCTACTTCTGAAGCCCAAAGCACATGGGACGGGTCGTGTCCGGAAGAAGTAATCTAAGTGCATTTTGTACTGTAAACTATTAACTCAAGCTGACAGTTGAACACAATTATTATGATACACAATTCAATTGTGTATTGTGGGTCAATATTTATTGTATTCATTGTGTACTTTTTATGCCTGACAATGCTATGTCCCTATTCTTACAGTCTGTGATTCTGACGAGCAACAGTTATAGGAATAGGAAGATGCTTAAAGAAGACGCATCTATTTCCCACCCCTCAGATGTCAATAGAATGCTATATGCGTATTGGGAAGTCTGACGCATTTTCACTTGTGTTCAATGTGGTCAGAGTGGTGCATCCCCGACCACCTACTGACGTGGTTTCACAGATTCATATCCGATTGCCTTAAACACAGGTTAATGTCAAAAGGGGTATTAGTTTAATTCAAAGCATCAACTTCATTTGGAAACCAACCTTTGCTGGCACTGATAGTCTGTAGCACCATCTCAGCCGCTCCGCGGTCATGCAGCCGGGCCTGCTGGTACAGCAGCTTCTGTTTCTCCATTTCCTTTTCCTGTTGGTGGACAATGCTGTCATGATGAAGCCCTGTGTCTTCTCTGTGCTTGTCACACTTGACACACTAATTTCATCTAACCAACAAATAGATATTTGTTGCACACCCACTTCCAGGGCAATACTGGTTCAATCTAACTTGACAGTTCTATTTAATAGTATTACTGATAGTGACTGTGAGTGAATGTAGACATTGGCCTTGTTTACGCAAGCATTTTCAATCTCTCTTCAAATGACGTGAGGCAAAGGGACATAAACCAAACATAATATCTCACTGTCAAGTCACAGGCTTAGCTCCAAGGCCAACCAAGAAATAAAGCAAGAGGACGTCATTGTGCCTATATTCAGTTTTTTATGATTCTACCATTCCTTACCATTACATTTCTGTTATTGAACACGACTCGCTACCTTATCCATCGCAATGAAAACTGGCGGGCTACATACATGGCGATCGCTACGTCTCCGCCCATTCTCAGTGATTGTGAAACCACGGTGTGTAGTGTGTGTGGTTGGTGACTGTTTTAAGCAGACTAACTCAGGCCAGGTGAGGCTGCTTAAACCAGCCACCAACCACACACATGGATGTGGCCACTCAAATGCCATACTTTGGGCCTTTCTGAGACAGCAGGAATATCTTAGTTTGTATTTATTCGTCATTTCAATGATGATGATAATAACAACGAATCAGCGAATGCAAAGTAATATCAGAGAGCAGTTCAGAGAGACTTCTTCAAACACATCCCAAAATCTCATTCCAAATAGACATTGATGTCATATAGTACACAGTGTCTAGAAACACACAACGTACTTCAAAACTTTTCACTTCATCTCCATCCTCTTCTTCTTCATCGTGACAACTCTGACGGTAGAAAATGAAAACGGTGAATGAAGGAGGCCATTGAAGGACTTCTTTGTTTACGAATACAATAAATAACAAATAATATGCATTTTGGAAGATTTTACTCAGCCTTACCTTCGCCATTATGTCCGCATAGGCCATGTAAAGATTGTCTTCATCTAGTTTGCTGCAATAGAAATTAAACAACACTTTGGTACATGGTTGTTATTCATCCCCTTGTTTAAGTTTGCGTGAGGTAGCGAAATATACTTTCTGAATATATATCTACCCCTGGTCAAAACTTCATGAAACAATTTAAACTTTTCTTCTTTTTCATCTTCTTTTGTATTTTGCAAGCAGTAGCAACTCTAACCTAAGCATGTAAAGCCATTCTGCAACAACCTTTACCCAGTCGCAGAGTGTGGTTTTACAACATATTGATGTATCTAATGGTCTTTCAAGCAGCAAGTCTCGTCACAAATGTGTCATCTGAACTGAGCTGCATAGTCTGTGCTACTGGCCACTTTTAAAGAGCAGCATACCATTTCTCAGTGAGAGCGGTTCGGCTGAACAGCTGGATGAGTTGATGCAGGGGGTCGATGTGCTTCAGACTGTCTTCCTCCTCAGCTGGTTCATCCTTGCCGGATTTCTGTACAGACATGCACAGGCAAAACATAGGTAAATACAGAAAGACGATATTGACAAAGCATCATTGCCTTTAGACATGACAAAGCAGTCAGAGAAATCTAGGCTGAATTCAGCCAAACCATGATGCTTTGAAGACTGAATCATGTAGTTATTCTAAGGCTAACTGCTATCTAGTGTAAACTTAATATAATACATTTTTGTAGTGTGTGTGGATGGTTCGTGGCAACAAGGTCAGGCTGAATAGACTCTGGGGCTGGGTGACCCTGCATACCTGTGGTGCATTCGGCAATTAAGGACCACAGGAATACCACGCATACATAGGAGGAGAGCAGAGGAATGTCAAGCCTTTCTCACCTGCTCTGCATGCATAAACAAACTCTCAACTATAGCAATAAACTGACTTACAACATACTACCTGTGTCCTGTACTGTACTGTTTATAGTGTCATTCATATTTTCTGCAATTATGTAAACGTGTACATTTGCGTATTCCTTTTGTAATTTTTATAATTCTGTACCTTTGCACATCTTCCAAGCTGGTAATAACATTTCACTGTACATTGTACATAGTACCTTATACATGGAACCAATAAACCACATCTAAATATGAATCTGAATCCTGGTTTTGGAGGAGCCCAGCAAAAGCAACTTAGGTGGCATGTGTGAACTGTCAACTGGCACAATATGCTTTTCTTTGAATTTATCGGAGGAAACACATACAGCCAGGTCCTCGATGAGTTTATCCTCAAAGTAGTGCTCTTCCGCTTCGATCCAGGACTTCTCGTAGCCTTGAAGAAACAGGTTGACAGCTCGGTGTCTGAGTGGGAAAAAGGGGACAGGAAGATGTGTTAACATTAGGGCTGTCAATCGATCAATTGACATATATAAAAATGAAGATATTTTAACTCAAAATACATGACATTATTGTGGCTTTTTGAATTGAAAAGCATTTAATACTCTAGTCAAATATGCTGAACTATACCTTTGAGTATGACTATATATGGTCTAATTTAGCCTTTTTAATGATTCCCTATTCCACAGGGGACCTCTAGTTACCTAATTTTTCTTTCTTACCGCATCATTTCAATAGTAATAATATTTTTTATAGGTTAATAGTGGTAACGCAACCCTAATTTATATATTTAGTATAAAATGTGTTTGTTTTGTCGTCTAAAAAAACAACGATGCACTCCAGTGTCCACACAATGACATTTGTTTGTTATATACTGCTCTTCCTGCTGCTCGGTTGTTTTAAATTGCTATTATTTGCTCTTTATTATTTTAAATGAAAAGCAGCTTTGAGTTGCACTAATGCATGAATATAAATAAATGTATTATTATTTTGTATACCTGGGCAGGTTATACAGCGGTGCCATCCTGAAACACGCCACCACAGCTCTCTTCCTCTGTTTGGACAGCAGCTTGTGCCACACCGCCTTCTTGCTCCGCTGGGGGTGTTCAACCTGACAGGAAAGATACAGGTTAAGCCATGTTGAACATTGTTAACTTGTGACTATTGAACTGACGCACATAGGGGATTGAATCCTCTTTATCGGATACATACATGTACAGACACAGTGAAATTAATTTTGTTGCTGCATCCTATTATTAGGAGCAGTGGGTAGCAATTTTATATACAGCACCCGGGGGGGCAGTGTAGGGGTCTGGTGCCTTGCTCAAGGGGAAACCCCGGCAGTGCCCAGGTGTTTTGGGGACATGAACTGGCGACCTTCCGGTTCCCAAGTCAAGTTCCAACAGACTGAGCTACTGCCGCCCTCTAATTGCAGGAAACGTGCGTATAGACCTGGTCCAGGTGGAAGAGGACGTGGGCGATGTCTAGGACCCTCTCCACAGTTTTCTCGGGGTCACAGGTCTCATCGTTGCGGTTAGGAAGGTCTCGGTACAGAGCCATCTGCCATCTAATAGCGGGGTCTTCCAACTGGGGAGGAAACACATGAAGACACGCGTCTACAAATCTGTTTCTGTTACCTATCCCGGTGGTGTAAAGAGCAGCACATTAGCAACACAACCGGGCGTCTGCAACATCAAGGCGACCTTGTGACATTGGTTGCAGGAGCTGTGTTGCTTACATGGTCGCTCAAATCAAAGTGCCCATTGCGGATGACAGATTTTTTTTTTCACTTGTTTTTCACGCAAACCTAAATGGCTTTGTTAAACCTAGAAACAATAGTGATGTCACCTTTCCTTGAAGATGTAGATTGCTTTTGATGATTTCCCGAACTTCATCTTCAGTGTCTTTCTGTTTAGTCAACACAAAGAATATTCTGTAAACATTTTGGGGACTCAAGATTCAAACAAGCCGTACAGATTCAAACAGGACGTACAGAAAGTATGCTCTCGAGCAGGGGTTCTCAAAGGTTTTTGGGCCTGGGACCCCCTCAGCTGAGCTGAGGAGTGCCAACCAATCAAGAGGTTGAAAGGAAAACAAACCCCCAATCCCCGCCCACTATCAGATCTTCTAGATGCTTCACGCTTATCCTACATTGTTAACACATTTAACGGATTGAACTCTTGATTTGGACCAGGATCAATCTCTTTAATTTCCTCTAAAATATGTTGCTTTAGATTTTGGTTTTCTTTAACAGGAACCGATGAGCGGTTGTACAAACCTGAGTGAAGCGGTTTTTAGCCAAGGCGATGAGCTCTTGGTCTCCCGGAGCGCAGATGTTCAGTCCCACTGGGAGCATGCGCTTCAGGGTGGCCACAATGAGGCTGGTCTGCATGGTGTAGCGGTCGCCTTTCCTCTTCAGCTTCTTCCTCTCCTGGTCCGAAATGGCCCCCTGAGGAGGGAGAAAGACGGTGAGTTTGAATTGTGCATTTAGTGTAAAGAGACATGTGGGTAAATGTGCCCGTTGACAGTGAATGGGGAGTAAGCGTTCCATTGTACGTTGTTGCACGTGAATTTAATCTTGTTATGTAGAGTTTGATACTGTGAACTGATAATGATACATTTATACATTTAAAGTATATTATTTGCATTCATGTCGTAGACTTGTTTTGGATTTTTTTTACTTAGGTGCTCATCTAGCCTCACACAGCCGGACCATATTAACTTCACTCATCTGGGGCCTCATTTATCAACATTGCGTATGAAGAAATCTGTGTGTATACCATGCGTACGCAGTTTAGTAGTTAATCTGCCACTCTGTGATTTGAAGCAAATTGGACCTACAGTTCCAAAGATATGGCCAATATTTAAATAAAACACCTGAAATGTAATCAGTTCTTACCCTCAATGATATCTACATACGGTATGTGCCAAACAAGAAATCTCGATAGGTTATAATGTTTGAGTTATCGCTTTAACACAAAGGATCTGCGGCGGTGGAGGCGGCGCCAGCGGTCGGGGTGATTCCACATGACCAAAAAATACTTATTAATAATAATTGCCATTGCTTAATGTATGCTGCCTATTACTAATTTTAAGTCATGTCATGAAATGGTTTAAAATGACGACTGTAAGAAACTAGGAGGTGAGCTAGCGTTGTTTTTCGAGGCTCCATAAAAAGGGAATGTGTTTTCAGACAAGGCACCAACTTTGTCCTCTCCACCCTCAGGTTTTTTGCCTACTGGCACGTTTCAGTGAGAGTTATAGCTGATGTTTCCTAGCCCTCACTAAGGTGTTTAATGCTTTGTTTCCATACACCGCTGCGCAATAGACTGACATAAAGAGGGATTTCCAATCCAACATTTTTTCCAAACATCACAACAAATCAAATGAATGCAACCGTGTGAACAGAAAGGGAATGTGGTCACCAATGATGCAGGGGATGTGCACGTCTAGAGGAGTTTGTCAGGAGTTTGACTGTTCAATAGTGATTCATTTTAAGTCAAAGACGCCTACTTTTAACCTCTGATAGTTTACAAACTGCCCGGGCCAGTCTCTAGTCTCTAGAAGGAGCACAGCAGAGAGTGTTCTACTTTGATGACACTTATGACACACTGTCACAAGGACGTATATATTTTTCTCTGCGATAAATGCGTTTTCTTTATTTATTCTTTCGCATTTTCCTGTCATTCCACCAACTATTTCATCGTCTATTTCAAATGTATTCACACATTTACCATGCCGTTAAAGAGGTGGTTGTTTATCGGCGTAAATGTATATAGCATGTGTAGGCTGGCACAAGCATGAGGACTTATAACGACCAGTATTTATCAAGGGATTAATTGCTTGATTAATCCCAACTTTTTTATGCATACGAGTATTCTTTACTCCATGCTGGGATGATGGGATTACAAACTTTTTCTATGAACTCCTGATAAATGAGGGCCCTGGTCTGGAAAGCCCGTCGGACTCCGCAATCCAGATGATGAACATTGGGGTCGTATTTCAAAAGTAAACACCATTAATGAACATGACTGCTACCGTTTTCATTGAAGAAGTTCTTGCTATCCGGTTAAAATATTATTATATGAATTAAGACCCCGACACTGCCCAGTGTAACCGTGATCTACATCGCTGGCTGGAGATTGCCGTTTGCTGTTACATGACATCTCTAATTCAAGCAAATATCTGTTACGATAAATATAATTACATCTCACCTTTGACATCTTAGACTTGGTGTCGGTGATGAGGAAGGACATATTGTTGATTTCATTTTGGACCACGAAATTCTGCTCTTCCCTCTTGAAGTTCTGGCACAAGAAGCAATCATTTATTAACTTCCATTTTCAATATCATTCACTATTAATGAATGTGGGAAAAACTGTCAAATTCGACACGCCACACTGGCCCGCACACATTGTATTATTTAACACTAGAAGAACGTCCACCACTGAACTGCATTTGACCGCTGTGTCAATTTGACCCCAAAATAAGTTACCCCCACTTTTTTGTTGTAGTACCACCAAGAGGCCACTAGATGATACATGGTACTGATCTACCTTTACTGCTCATATCCTTGTCGCTTACAAGTAAAAGTAATGCGACTAAAATAAGTAGCCTACATTTGTCAACATAATGTGAAACAACAATATATCACAGTCAAGAAAGGCCTGCGTGAATAGAAGACTGCCTGACTGCATACATATTGACTTCCTATCTGTTTTACTTTTGTCAAAAGCCTGGAATGCTCACGCATTCAGAAGTTCTACAACAATACTATACTATACTACACTATACTATACTATGCAAGCAATATATAATAATGGGTTGGCATCAAAGTGGGCGGGACTATAAGGGATTATAATAAGTTCAGGCAACAGGCAGACTATTAAAAAAATGGTGTGTATGAGTGTCAGCTGGTATTGTTTACATGCGACTTGGCCCAGAAGATGAAGACTTCGGCGACCATACGGAACAGCTCCTCTGCCTCTGGGTTGGGCTCCTTAAGCCACTTTGCTCTGGGGAAAAGAGTCAGTTCACAGTTAACACATGATCATATCATTAGCATTGTTAAATACCTCATTCTGATTGGTCAATATCACTCCAATCTGCCTTCTTAGTCAATACACCAACAATACTATAGATGAACGTAACTACTATCTAATCATTGTCGGTAACTGTTGTATCAGCGGAATACTTTGTCGATGGTTGGGGGCTGGTTTGAGCAGCCTCACCTGGCCTGAGTCAGACTGATTACTCTATGGCTGGTGAGGCTGCACACCTGTGGGTCCTTGTTAATCAAGGCCCACCGGTTAAAACAGCCACCAACCCACACACACACTCAGGAGAGCGCTAGCGTGTACAATCTGCTCTGTTCAACAAACCGATTTACTCCTCTGCATGTGTCATCGGGAGGAGCCCTAAATAAGCCATTTTAATGGTGTGTGGCAGTGGAGTCTTCTACGATTACAATGTAATATTAGAACAATGAAATATTACATAAAGGTGATGGAAGGAAAATAAATCGGTAGAAAAAGGATGTGTAATATATATTTTTAAAACAATCAAGAATTTCAAACCTAAAAATAAAAGCCTTTTAGCATTTCAAAATTGAAGAATAAAGTGGCAGAGTGCAGGGTACCTGTTGTAATCCACGAAGCGAATGAGGAGCGGGTAGAAGGCGTACAGGTCCCGGACCAATATGGTGAACTCATCCAATACCAGCAGCTCTGCCTCGGACATCTCGCCTCTCCCCTCAGCCTTGGTCTGTTCCTCGTCCATGAGGACCACTGCTGCTTTCTACAGACAACAAAAAAACATTAGTGATGCCAGGCTCATCATATTTACAGATACACTAGGTCAAGAAACAGATTGTTGTTCATATGTTTGTAGCAGCCTGAGCAGCATTTCTACACTGCATCAATATTGCCATGCCAGACACCATGATCTATCATTATGACACAGAAATAAATAACTCAGATCGTGGATTTGGTAACATATATGTGTACAGCAACAAATTGGATTTTAGAAAAGTAAGAAATACTTTATATTTATATCCCAATAATGTGAAAACACTGTTCAGCATTTGATTGAATCAAACCTACAAACATATTATAAGGGACAGACACAAAACATCAAAAGCTCAACTTTATTTAGCAATTTTGGTATCATACATTTTATACTATTACATTTTGGTATACTAACTTTTTTGAGTTTCTCCATCAGAGGCAGGAAGTGTGTCTTGAGGAGCTGAGCATTGGCCTTACTGATGATTGGCTGAGAAAAGACTTCAGAGTACAGAGACAGAAGAAGAAGAGAGAAAGACTGATGAAAATAGTTGTTGAATAAACATGTGGGTTGCATTGTAGCAACCAGGAATCCCCAGAGGTAGGTACAAGATCCATCGCTTCTCTAATTGTCTGATCAAGAGTCATGTTGTCTGATCTAGAATCATGTTGTCTGATCTAGAATCATGTTGTCTGATCTAGAATCATGTTGTCTGATCTAGAATCATGTTGTCTGATCTAGAGTAATTATATGACATGATAGAGGTAATGTGTTACCTGCCAGTCTTTTCATCCAAGTGCCCTCGTCGATGCCCAGGTTGTTGTAGATGATCTTCAGGATGTTTCCTAGGAGGGCATTCATGTGTTCCCACCTCAGAGAGGTGCAGCAGCGGTCAATACTCTCCGGGTTGTTCTCTGGACCATATTCCCACCAGTGGGACATATAGCTGCACAACATTGGCAACACCACCTGCATTAAGACCAAAACAAAGGAGCAGAGGAATGACAATACTGCACAACTCATGGATGCACAGCATGTTTATTGACAATAGTGCAACATTTAAAGTAGTTTAAAAGTTGCAATTTCTGACTAAATTCCCTGAGGCTTTGGAAGTGACATGACAGTGCGTATAAGGCTCCTGGTAAAATATCCTAAATTCTAGTTCTAATATTCACACAGCTGTGTGCAGTGAACACAGCTGTGTGAATATTAGAAGTCTAGTCTAGATACTGGGTTCAGTAGTACCCCTGATACTGCAGTAGGAAGACTGAAGATCTTTCTGTGGAACAGCCTCATTGACCTGCGTGGGTGGAACTGCAAACCGATGTGTTTACTGAGTAGGAAAGCAGGATTTATAGAAATTGGCTTCTGACATTTTATTTAAATTAGTAAACAGAGTTGTAAAATACCCCTCTGGGTCCACAAAGTGATTTAGGGCACTGGATCCAGACATCCTCTAACTCAAATAAACCTGAATGAGCAGCTTGAGCAAGCCTATTATAGGCTGGCCCCTCCTAGTCCAATCCATTCAACAGTTGTTTGCAATAGTAACAAAATAGACAATTAATTCAACAACCAATAACCCCCCACCTCAAATGGTACATGAACCTTATGGACATCCTCCCATCATTCCAAAGTCATAAAGTATGATTATAGTATCTGTTTTGCATAAATACATACAGTACATAACACACACTGAGCACGGCAGTAATGATCAGTACTAGCTCAACGCTACTAGCTGAATAGCTGGATTATTTACCTCCATGATGTGTGGCATCTGTGTATACCTTATGCCAGACTCCGCCAGCGTCATGATCTCTTCCAGGGTTTTCTCCAGGGATGGGATGAGAGGACATGCCTCCACTACTGGGGCTGGAAGCCCTAGGGCTGGGGGGAGCAGAGAGCAGGCAAGATCACCACATCAGTATGAGCAGGCTGATCCAAAGTGTGCGGGTGAGCAGGTCAGTTCAACCTGAATTTGCCTATTGCTTATATAGGCTACACTTCACTTTACTACATCAATACATTGGAATTCAACGTCATTGGCTGTGCTCTTACAACTGTTACGTAGTCCTAGACAAAGCAAAATACCAGACATTTTAAACATGTCGAACTTGAGGATAGATATTGTCGTATTGTTGTATTAGTGACCTGTACTATATTTGTCATGACATTTCTGCATCAGACAAGCTAAGCTTAGACTCCTGTTGCTCTTGCTCCTGTGCCTCCCTCATAGATAAGATGGCTCCCCTAAAGAGATGTATCTGTCAGCTAGAGGAGGAAAAGACAAGTCATTGGCCTGATAAACAACAACGACGAGACTTGAGTACAGAGATGAGGTATTCCTGCTGACACGATGGAGTGAGGACAACAGCCTTGCACTGAATGTCAGCAAGACTAAGGAGTGCATTGTGGACTTCAGGAGTCCCGAGGCACCCTCTCACCGAGGGACCCTCTCCATCATCAGCCTGGACGGGACACGGTTGAAATCTTCCGTTGCGTCCAGTTGGCCATGCTCAAGAAGGCGCACCAGCGCCTCTATGCCCTACGGTGCCTCAGGAGAAGTGGCATAGGCAAACGGTGGCTTGTGAACTTCTACCGTGGCACAGGGAGTGGTGACGCCACTTACGAGTGGCGTCACTGTGTGGTACGGCCACACCACTGCACAGGACAAAGCCATCCAGAGGGTTGTGAGGACGGCAGAGAAGAAGCTCCTGAATATGACAACATCCACTCAGAGTTCCTGAAGAATATATGCCATGATTCATTGATCTGGGTCCAACTTTTCCTCTCCAACTGCTTGAGAAACCTGACTATACCATCCATATGGAAGCAAGCTTAGGTGCTGGCCCTGCTAAAGCCAAATAAGCCACCGAATGCACCAAAGCGCTACCGCCCAATATCTCTCATGTCAACATCTGTACAAATTGCTTAAAAAGGGTTAACCGGAGGGCTAACCCTTTTAAGCGGAGGGTAAATGGCTACACATGTTACTGTACACCTAGTAGAAATAGAAGAGCACCTCCTCTTTCTTTTGCCCCTTTGCTGTTGTAGATGGAGTAGCCATTGAACATATCCAGGTTGGGCTCTAGGAAGGCCACAGGAAAGGCTGCAGAGAAGGCAGCTAGACATTCCCCTATAGCTGGACGGTGTCTGCCAGGACATAAGAGAGAACAAGGATGGGGATAACAATGAGATTAGAAACCCAATGGTGTTGGACTTAAAGCTTTTGGACGGATGAACAGACACGCACGGACAGACGAAGACACTACCTCTCTACATAGATACTCTTGCTGGTCCCCAGGGAGTGGAGACTGTTGAGGATCCTGTAGCAAGACACCTGAACATCGTCCACTAGACGGGGAAAAACATAGAAAGATATAGAAAGATATAGAAATTACCTCAGCAGCAGCACTTAGCTTGTTGTTCTTCTCATACGATCCACTACAAGTGTATTTGTGATGGCATTATAATAAAAAATAACATTATAGTTGTACGTATAGTACGGCGGGGGTACCCACAAAAGAGGTCTTGGCCGAAGAGGTTCTGTCCAATGTGTTCAAACAGGGAGGAGAGCACCGGCAGCAGGGCGAAGGTGGTGTAGTTGATGACCTGGGTGACGTCGCGCGGCTGCGTGCGCGCGTGTGTGAACTGGCCCAGCTTGAGGTTCTCCCGGGTCTTCTCCAGGTCCTCCGCTGCGCTCACAAAGAACGCCCGCAGCGCCGCCTTCACCGACTCCAAGCCGGTCTTCATGACCGTCCTGTGATGAAGGGGAGATACACTTAATTAATTCATCCCGATGGGGAAACTAATTTCATGCGTTTAATCCATCCTATGCTAGGAGCATAGGTGTGTGTGTAGCGGCCCCGGGAAACCAACTCCACTCCTTGCCTTGTTGGGAAGTAAAGTGTTTTGTGGTGTTGGATGAAATCTGAGCACACAGACATGTGGACACATGTGGAGAACATGCAACCCTTCTTGATGGCTTTTGAGAGCTCGTACTTGGCCTTCTTGTAGAGACTTGAGTCCCCTGTTGTGAAAGCTGTACTCTGTTCTCTTAGTTTGTTCTGTATGTCAGGATTCCTCCAGGATTTCCACACTCATGAATCATGGAATGAATCAGGGAATCAGTGAATCAATGAAATGCCCACAGCCTATTGGCCCACCGGGAGTGGTCCCGGTCCCGACTGGTCCTGGCCATGTAGACACAACAAGGTTCTGGCTCCATAATGCCACTCACCTTGCATCAAGTGTTTGTCCCAGGATGTGAAGGCAGTTGACGATGGAAGTGGCGTCGTTTCCTAGTGGAGGTGAACAGAGAGCAACATGGCGCTTTTAGTTGACTCAGTCACAGCGATAATTTGACTTAAGTAGCCTTCACTAGGCCACTCAGAAAAAACCGTCAACATGATCTGGGAATAGGACTCACAACTGTGAAAGTGATAATAAATAAGAATTTAAAAAAAATAAAAGGGGGAATGAAATTATCCACACAAAATCCAAATAACATGCTAACCTTCCTGCATGTCCCTGTGTTGGTGCCTGCAAGGCGGACTACGACCGCTTATCTTTCACATCATCACAGCGTGGGCATGCAGGTGGCGAGGGGGCGAGGGGGGGGGAGGGACAGAAGTCATCTCAACCTTTAGTTTAAAATGACTTTTGTGTACATTTTGCATCCATGACTTGAATCTTGCTCCTTTCTCCTTTTTCCCCCCCTCTTCGTGGATTTTTGAGAGTGAATGTTTTTACGTTCGGTTAGTACGGTTTTTCGAGTACGGTTTTTCCTCCATGTTACACGACAAGATGCATGAAACAATACTCATAAAGAGCTACAATGGCTGTCAAGAGCTGTTTGACCATTAGTATAATTTTGTTTGAGTGCAGCTCAAACAGAATGTTGAAAAAAACAGGCACAATCATGTTAGTATTAAAACGGCATGCCAAAAGACATGCACTTGCTCTCTATTCTTACCAAAAAGCGATATCCTATGTCTGACAAGAACTCCCAGTTTGCAGAAAAGACTGCAGAAGATTGCAGAAATACAGAAAGAGAAATTAAGAGAGTAGGATAAACATAAATCGTAACAGAGTGGCTCAAATTGGGTAAACCAAAACAACAGCCATTAGCACTAGGGGAAAGAGAGAGAGAGAGAGAGAGAGAGAGAGAGAGAGAGAGAGAGAGAGAGAGAGAGAGAGAGAGAGAGAGAGAGAGAGAGAGAGAGAGAGAGAGAGAGAGAGAGAGAGAGAGAGAGTGGGGGAAATGGAGAGAATGTAAGGGAGTGATTAAAATATATTTAAAACGACTAGATAGTTAGACCAACGCCACAAACATGGATATCCATCATCAGTTGTATGTAGGGGTGGACCATTGTAAACATGAAAAGGTTTCTCAGAATACAAATGTTGAATTATAAATGTCTGATTGAATTATAAAACTGATTGTTGGTGAAGGAATGTACAGCTATGCATCCATGACCCTGGCAAAAAATTATTAGCAAATGAAAATGTATCAAATTAAAATTATCCAGTTAATTATCCTAATTATCCAGATAGAAAACGCCTTCCCTACTGCCTTCAGAGTCTCTATCAAATCTGGACTGAATAGCCAATCAGAAAGTGATCTGAATAGCCGCAGTATGTGCACTATCTTTCCGTCCACACACTAGGACTCGGTGTGCTTACATAAACGGTTTGGCTAGTGTCGAGCTTGGGGGTCCTACGTACTGAATATGACGTTTCCAGATCCGTTCAGATTCTGACATTTGTTGACGTTTAGTATTGAATTTTTTATGAAACAAATAAAAACATATAAATTGTTTAAGTTACAACGGCAAATATTTCCAGTGACAAATGCAAAATGACTACTTTTCACCAATGAGAATCGTAAACGTCATATTCGGTGGCGTGTATTCATAAAATGGCTGCTGTTTATGCCGAGTCATCACACACACAAATAACGTACCTCGTCACCATCTCCTTCTCCTTGTTGGAGGCGTGGCCGCCACTGCTGATTGGACGAATGGCTGTAGACAGGAAGTAGAGCCGGTGGTTCTTAAAGTACTGGTCCACCAATGGCAAGAGAACCTGGGGAGATACATTGCATTTGTATAATTTGTAATACTTTGTTTATATATACAGTATATATATATATATATATATATATATACGTATGTACATATATTTATATTTGATCAATCATGTTACACATTTTGTGAGTCTTAAACCTTGATCAGACCTTTCCAAAGAACTTGGTTTGCTGTTCCTGAGGAAGTTCCTTGGGAAGATCCTCTCCCTTGGCTTGGGATTCTGTATCTGTGAATCAGAGTTTGAGGTTTAGGATGTACGTGTGTACCTATGTACAGTACGTATGTACGTACTGTATGTATGTATATATATATGTGAAAATACTTGAACACAATGTACTTGCAGCCTATTATAAACCCAAGCATTGTGTTTCTTCTGTTCCATACAGTTCACAGTGTTTCAGTTGAAAACGTACCAGCGTCCATCATGTGTTGGTGAGCCTTGTCTACGTATTCGACGAGTTGTTGCAGGAAGGTGTAAGCAAAGCGCTTCTCTATGGCCGGCGTGTCCAGGTCCGGCTCCCTCACACCCCTGGAACACAACACATCACACATCCTTACAGACACATGTAAACCTTTTGAAAGGGTCTAAACAAAACAACAGGACAAATCAAATAAAGAGGATAATGTAGAATAGAATGATGTAAAATAGGAATAAAAATTGTTTGGACATTTTGTTTGATAGCAGAATATTATCTCGATTGACTACAGTAGTAGATACACTGATATCGTATGGTACCATGCTATAACCTTAATTGTAGATACACTGATATAATATACAGGGCTTAACATTCATTTTTTGACTCATCAGCCACTGTGGCCAGTGGTTTTCCAAAGTCACTGGCCACTCCCCTTTCCACCCCCCCCTGAAGTGGATGGGCCAATGGAATGAGCACACAGTGCGCATCCAGTGCTCAAGGGAGTTGTAGTCTGATGAAGTATCACCTCAAATTGACGTAATCTTTTCAGATGCTTTATGTGAAACTACAATAAAAAATAAAAAAATCATAGTAAATGCTACCAAAAGGTCAAAGGTGTGTGATGTCCTCCAAAAAGCTATTTCATTTTAAGAAACATTCAACCAAAATCGATAAATATAAAAAAATATATGCTCTTTATGAGTGTGTTTATGTGGCCTACCTAGATACAGTATATCCGTTGATCTGGAGGAACTTGAAGATCTCTTGGGCTTTCTCCCTGTCTTTGGACTTCTCTTTAGCAGTGAGAGTGTCGTACGGGACCAGCAGCGGATGGCTGCCTCCGCCTAGCAAACGAGAGACAGGAAGGAACAAGGAAAGAGGAACAATAGACGTAGTAGAGTTAAGACTAAGTATATAGATACCTCAATTATGTTTAGCGTCTCCACGGTGGCGCCGTAAAGCAAAAGTCTCATGCTGTATTCACTTTTAATACAACAACAAAGAGTGTGCGATAATTCTGAGCATTGTTCTAGTGTTGCCATTCTTTAATCAAGTGGTATATCTATTCTCACTCGCGTTGCCTTAATAACAATATTAACTTAATTTGATAAAGTGCTGATCTCACACTCAGGGACGCTTTCAGAGAAAGATAAGCAGACACTTATTTTTATTTAAAGTGCTCATACTGAACAACGCGTTTCGGCTTTAAAAACAAACAAACTATAACTCTCAGCCAGTCAGTCAATAAGTGAGTGAGAGAAATACAAATTAGACTTACCTTTGGCTTCCATGTCCATCTTCTTTTTCTTGGCCCAAATATTATGAAAGTTTTCTGCAAGTAGTTCAGCCATCGACTGTTGAAGCATGTGATATTTTAGTAGGCATTTTATGAATACTAACAGTCTGGCTTACAGTTTGTACCTTACAGTCTGTAACATGTGCATTTTACTGTTATCGTCGGTATATATACATATGTATTTTAGAGTTATAGTGTGTATATAGACAGCGTATTATACTGTATAGTTGATATATACATGTGTATTATACTGTTATAGTGTGTATATATATATATATATATATATATATATATGTGTATTATACTGTTATAGTGTGTATATATACATGTGTATTATACTGTTACAGTGTGTATATATATATATATACATGTGTATTATACTGTTATAGTGTGTATATATACAGTATAGACACATTGTTGTGTTCTTACATGCAGGTCTCTGGACAGAGTCACATTGCTCATGTCGATGGGCCTGGGAGTAAAACCTGGAGCGCCTTCAAAAGACACCTGCCAAACAAAAGACACAGTTTAGGCAGTGTGTGTGTGTGTGTGTGTGCGCGCGCGCGCGCGCGCGCGCGCGCGTGTGTGTGTGTGTGTGTGTGTGTGTGTGTGTGTGTGTGCGTACATGTGTGAGCGTGTGTGTTTTTTTAAATTGTAATGACAATCACAAAAAGGGTGAGCGTGTTTCATGTAGATAGCGTAACATGATACATGTTATATGTTACATGTGGGTGAACAGAACAGCTGAACAGTAGTAGAGAAATACAATTCATTAAAAAGTCAGAGTCAAATTCAAGATTCAAGATTCAGGTCTGATGACCAGTCTGACTACCTGGCTGACTTGTGAGATCCGGCGAGACTTCTGCAAGCTACTGGGATCTCCTTCTCTGATCCTCTCTACCGCCCATCCCCAGGACAGCATGGTCCCAATGGACTCTTTGATTGGCCAGTGGTATGACTCCTTGTCCTGCACACGCAAGAGGGGGGGGGGGGGGGGGGGTCATCAACATGATTCTGCAATGATTTGCAAACAGCTTTCAATGCATACATCCGCGCAACCAAGCAACAAATGTACACTAGAGGGTGACTTACCAAACAGCAAATGTACACTAGAGGGTGACTTACCAAACAGTAAATGTACACTAGAAGGTGACTTATCAAACAACCAATGTACACTAGAGGGTGACTTATCAAACAACCAATGTACACTAGAGGGTGACTTATCAAACAACCAATGTACACTAGAGGGTGACTTATCAAACAACCAATGTACACTAGAGGGTGACTTATCCAACAACAAATGTACACTAGAGGGTGACTTATCAAACAGTAAATGTACACTAGAGGGTGACTTACCAAACTGTAAATGTACACTAGAAGGTGACTTATCAAACAACCAATGTACACTAGAGGGTGACTTATCAAACAGCAAATGTACACTAGAGGGTGACTTATCAAACAACAAATGTACACTAGAGGGTGACTTATCAAACAGCAAATGTACACTAGAGGGTGACTTATCAAACAGTAAATGTACACTAGAGGGTGACTTACCAAACTGTAAATGTACACTAGAAGGTGACTTATCAAACAACCAATGTACACTAGAGGGTGACTTATCAAACAGCAAATGTACACTAGAGGGTGACTTATCAAACAACCAATGTACACTAGAGGGTGACTTATCAAACAGTAAATGTACACTAGAAGGTGACTTATCAAACAGTAAATGTACACTAGAATGTGACTTATCAAACAACAAATGTACACTATAAGCTGACTTATCAAACAACCAATGTTCACTATCAGCTGACTTATCAAACAGCAAATGTACACTATCAGCTGACTTATCAAACAGCAAATGTACACTATCAGCTGACTTATCAAACAGCAAATGTACACAAATTACGAGGGTCATTTGGATGGAATGCTTACTCTCCATTCCCTCCCGCAGTATGAAATTCTAGACCACAACACTATAAGAACACTATACACCTAAAAAGAACAACAAAGTGATTGATGGATGATATGTTTATGTGTTATATTGTGCAAGAAGCATTTCAAATCATTTAAAAGTGCCAGTAGTGCAGCAGCATCATGAATACAATATCTGAATATGGTGCATAAACAAAACACAAGACGAGGTACCTTGTCCGAAAGACCTTTGTATGGCTTGAGAAGAGGTTGGATCTTGGTGGCTTCGCACAACTGCTCTCCGTACAGCCAGCCCTCAGAAAACTAAAGAGAGAACGTCCAATAGAACGTGCATTTTTAGGTTCAGCTATTATAGGACTTTTGATACTACTATGTGGTGGCATGGTGTGTCTCGTGTGGGGGAAGCGTGTCTTGTGTGGTGACAGTGTGTATAGTTTTCTCTCCATCACCTTATCCATAGACCACTTCTCGTGCAAATGCTCTGCATATCTGTTGATGAAGTAGTCCAGCTTCTCGGGAACCGTAACACTGAAGGACAACAACAAACATACAATGCAATTCACAGATGATGGTCTGAGTGAATGTTTTATAAATATGTATCTATCGATCTATATCTATATCTATATCTATATAGATAGATAGATATATATATATATATATATATATATATATATATATATATATATATATATATATATATATATATATATATATATTTATATATATAGATATATATATGTATCAACACATATGTATGTATGTACAAATATTTGCTCAAATAAAATAGCCTTGTTGAAATTGTTGGAGAGCCTTTCGCCTGTAATACTGGATTACCATAATCTCAATCTAAATCTGGAGGATTGAATCCTCTTTATTGGTCACATACATGTACACACACAGTGAAATGTGTTTCTCTGCATTTGACCAATCCTAGTATTAGAAGCAGTGGGCCGCTATTGTATATTCAGTGCCCGGGGAGCAGTGTGGGGTTCTGGTGCCTTGCTCAAGGGCACCTCGGCAGTGCCCAGGTGTTTCGGGGACTTGAACCGACGAACTTCGGGTTCCCAAGTCAAGTCCCAACAGACTGCCGCCCATACGGTTTCACCATAATACATTCAGAGTGCAACAAAGTGTAAGTAGTAATTGAAGTAGTATTTCGGTACTTACTTGCTGGTGTCTGCAGGCTGTGGGTTAAAGTTTCCCTCTGAATCCATGGAGGACTGCTTCTCAATCATGGCCACGTAGTTAGACTCCATGTAGTCCGGGGGTAGAGCCCCGGCCACGGCACTCAGGCAGGGCAACGCCAGCTTAAACAGTTCCTGGTCGTACCGCTGGAAACAGGAGAGTCAAACGTTTTCTTTTCAGGAATATAGGACAAATAGATGAGCATTATACAATTCAAATTGGCTTCTCATTGAGGGTCTAACGGTTGCAAAATGTAACAGTTGTAAAGAGTTTGTTATGTTTGTGTGTCAAGTAACACAAGTTGCTGTGGTTTGATGTTTGATGTTTGAAAATAGCCACTAGACCGACCAGGTCAGTGGCAAAAAATATTATCATATGAATATATTTATATTTCTAACAATTACGTTTTACTTACAATTATTGTGGATAATACTACTATGTATGTCAATTATGGCGCCCATTTCAACCCTAACCATCCCTGGAGGGATCCCCCACTCTGTGTTCCCTCTCTCAAGGTTTCTTCCTTGATAATGAATGGACCTTGCAAAGATGTACCAAGCAAACCAATATTTCTCCATTATACACAAGAAATAGTTTCCCTTCCAAAGTCACACCGGAAATGTACAACAGACCGAAATGGATCAGGTGATGAACAGCTAACAGCTAACAGCTAACAGCTCACCTTGCGTGAGAGTGCGTCGAAAATGCCCCAGAAGAGTTTCCTGGACAGATGGAGCTCCTCGTCCGATGCGACCCCGAAGCCGCCCCATCCAGCTGCTAGGCAGTAGTACTTCCAACACCGCTCATAGTGGTTGGTCAGCAACTAGGAGGGGACAGTGTCACAGAACTTTACAGAATATATATAAAGGTAGTTTCAGAGTGGTATTTATCAGAGTTGGTCAAGTTCATCTCACTAAATAGCATGCAGTGGACACTTTCATTTCACAACAAATAGACATGAGGTGGTGAGGTTCATTCTTTTGTATCTACAGAGCGCACCCGACACACATCTCATTCTCATGGAAATGTGTTGCGAATGTGAGACATGATGACGAGTCAGAGTAATCATGACGTGTGTTGTGATGGGACCCTGTTGGAGCAACATTCAAGATTCTTTATTTTTGCCATATGTAACCGTACAATGGAATGCTTACTCCCCATTCACTGCAGCACTATGGATTCCTACAGCAATACTATACTGTACTACACTATACTACACTATACTATGCAATACTATAAACAAAACGATATACTATTTACAATATACTATATGATATATACTATACTATATACTATATATTACATCCTATATAATATATGCTATATACTATACGATATACTATATGCTATATACTATAAACAACACTATGCTATAACAATACTATACACAATAAAATACAAGAACAATATAAGAACAATAAGAACAATGAAGTGGCTAATGCGGATAAATGCATTCGGATGGTGCAAAAAGCACCAAATTGTCAAGTGGCAGATAAATATAATGTTGCTAGGCTACTGCTACTCACTTTGAGGGGCATCTTTGTGTGCTCGTTCAAGAGCGGTACGTCGAACACTAGGCGCCTCAGGAGGTGTTGCATCATCGATGGACGCAACTTCCTACACATTGGAACGTGCCAAGTATAAAAGGTAGCTTGATTGATGTTCACTCATAGCAATCCTCAAAGTCCTATGGTGGCATCGTGACATTCTTGACAGAAAGTCAAGTTGTGGTATAATATATAGTCAAAAGGTTCAGAGTAGAGTAACAGTGAGGCGGTCAAAACATAATGAGTGTTCAGTGTCGGCGTGTCAGTGTATTCCTATGAGTTGGACCAACCTAGTGTAGAAAGCGTCAACTCTAGGTTGGTCCAACTCATTGTAATGCACTGGCAACGCCGTAACTGAACACTCATTATGTTTTGACTGCCTCACTGTTCATCAGCCGACTATTCCGATTCAAATAAACAATTTCTTCTTGACGCTGTTGATGCTGAATCCAATCCTATGAAAGCCTAGTTTGAAATTCAAAACAAAAACGAAATGCCAAAGGGCGTTCTTCATTTTCTAAACAATAAAAATAAGATGTTTTATCAGTAAAAGAGCTGAATCCCCATGTAGTTGGCTGTGTGCCGACCGGTGAACACTATGCGACTCCTCACCCGCACACCGCCAACAGGCAGTCCTCGATGGCGTCCCTCTGTGCCTTAGTGAGGCAGCAGCCCTTGGACAGCCGGTACACGGTGTGGAGCAGAGAGTCGATGAGCGAGGCAAAGGGCTCCGTGCCGGCAAACAGCGGCGCGCACTTGGTCAGCAGCGGCAGCACGGCCGCACACAGATACCGGTTGAGGGCCAGCGCCATGTCTGTAGCACTGAGTACAGCCTGGGAGGGAGGGAGTGGAGGGAGGGAGTGAAGGGGAGGGTAGGGGAGAGAAAGAAGAAAGAGAAAGAAAGAAAGAAGGAAAGAAAGAAGAAAGAAAAAAAGAAAGAAAGAATGATCATGGACTGTTCCCCACCTGTTCCAACTGTTGTTGCACTGTTGAACTGGCTTGTAACGTAGCACAGTTCTCTAGGGCTGTTGTTCCAACTGTTGTTCTCTGGTCATGTAGCACCAGTTCTCTAGGGCTGTTGTACCAACTGTTGTTCTCTGGTCACGTAGCACCAGTTCTCTAGGGCTGTTGTACCAACTGTTGTTCTCTGGTCATGTAGCACCAGTTCTCTAGGGCTGTTGTTCTCTGGTCATGTAGCACCAGTTCTCTACGGCTATTGTACCAACTGTTGTTCTCTGGTCACGTAGCACCACTTTCAATTGTGTTGTGCCTTTCTACTGCATAGATGTTTTATGTAAAGCCCTAAAAACTGTTGTTCTCTGGTCATGTAGCACTACTTTCAATTGAATGTTGCCTTTCTACTGCATAGATGTTTAATGTAAAGCCCTACTTTCCAGCTTACTTTCCAACTTTCCAAAAATAGTTCTTTAATAAATAAACAAATCCAGTGAATAATTGATTGAAGACTGCTACCACTTACAGTGTCTAGTGAGGCTGCAGCTCGAAGGTCTGGTAGAAAGCCTACTTCCAAAAGGTGTAAGAGAAAGTTCTGGTCCTCAATGCCATACACCCGGTCCAGGAACAGGACCATGGCTGCCTTATGGTCTGGACAAAACCCTGCTGACATGTCTGGCTCCACGACTGATCCGTCTGCATACCACATATATACAATCAGTGAGAAAGACAAAACCCAAGACACAATTGTCATGTCATACATATGTGTTTCCGTCTTAGTGTCCATTAGTGATGCGTGGGCTGATACGCTTAGGAGTCAAACAAAACATGTTTTGCATGTGACCTGCAGGTCACTCAGTTAGAATAGGCCTTTTTCCTTAATTTCCTTAATATTGCTTATATATGTTATGATTCAAATGTAATCAATGTTAATATATTTAATTTTCTAAGTAATTTCAATTATCAATTTTCTTCTGTTCCTTCAAGCTGATTTAATGGGTGGAGTCTATTTTCTTTCTAACACAGGCTAAAAACGGGCAAAATTAATCAGTAAATACACACAGTTGAAAAGTCAACCGGGTGCAGGCATACTTCTGCCTCGGTGCTGCGGTTCTGCGGGGGAGTTGGTGTAATTGGGTGGTCTGCCTGCTTGTGTATCCCTGGTGTCCGTTAGTGTCCTCTACATACCCGTTCCCAGAGTGGGCATGGAGAAGGGAATGCTGATCACTCCCTCTAGATCCTCGATGGGAATCAGAGACCTCAGGATGGCTCTGATGCGGATGGCCTCTCCTTTGCCAGCATGTATCAACTGAGAGGAAATCATTTTAAGGAAGAACGGAAACATGTCTATGAGGAAATTGTATGGATGGACTCAAAAACGTAAAACAATGAGAAAACATTGACTATACAACTGAACTCCCTTGTGCCCATGAGACTAGCGGGCTTGTATCATTTGGCTCATTCAAACTAAAGAGTTCCTGTTGTGCCTGTTGTTGTGTCTACTGTTTTGTCTGAAACTAAAGTGTTCCTGTTGTGTCTGTTTCTTAAAACTAAAGTGTTCCTGTACTTGGTGTGTTTCCTAGAAGACTACTAAAGGAGATGGCGGTACGGTGTTGTTCTTCCACAAATATGGAAAAAGGTTTTCTTCAAATTTTCCCCCTTTTTTACGGAAATGTTGTTTATTTATACTCAGAAATGGCTTGTGGTGAGCTTAGCATTATTATTTGGTTACAATGTCATTCATTCTCTACTATCTATTATCTGTCTATGATATATTTGTGTGTGTGTGTGTGTGTGTGTGTGTGTGTGTGTGTGTGGTGTGTGTGTGTGTGTCTTGGGAGCCCTCACATGCATCTCAGGCGCGCAGCGGCCCAGCAGGTCGATGAGCGCGGCATAGAAGGTCATGACGGCGTTTCCCATGTGAATGGTGTCGTCCTCCTCATCTTCACCGCTGTGACGGGAAACCAAAGGGGTACACGTGGAATACACTCAGTACCCATTTCACCTTTCAGAGACACTTACGGAATCACCCAGACCAGAGTGTCCCGGTCATCCACACAGATAGACCACAGAGGGCCTCGGAATCATTTGTATCCTTTCATCCTGCCACACACCAGGTAGATCGTACAATGGTTTTAACCTGATTGATTTTAATGATGTCGACATGGCTTATAACTTAGCATCAATGCTGGATATATTAAGAAGTTAGAAAGGCATTATTAATATATTAAAAAAATGCAATAGCATTTTATTCAAAAATATATAGGTGTTCCCTGTGCTTTTCCTCCTCCCCCTGGGCTGAAAGAGGTTGAAGACCACCTTGTTTGCTTTAAAGGGGAAATAACCCCCCTGTTTTAATATAACTTCAAGTTCTCCTACTAAAATGCAGACACATTGGGTGTCATAGAAGCAAGGGTTGGCCTCAAACCTTCCATGACTGTTATCTTGCAGTTATGCATTGAAGTCAAACAAAAAATTGCACGAAATATTAATTTGGATACTGGGATAAAAAGACCAGTTTATGAACACAGCATTATCTCACAGGGATTTGGTGCTGTCAGACGCGGGAGAGGAGATGCCGTCTCTGGAGGCATCTGCTGAGATACGGATGGCTTCCTTCATTGCCGCTAGCAACCCGTTGCCCCCCTCGCCTCGAAGGGCGGGTCCAAAACACTCAGGCCGGCGAATCAGCAGCCGCACGACAACGTTGGCGTTCTCCTCCACACTCTCTCCTACAGGGCAAACATGACGTAAGGTAAAGCGAGAAATCGTAAGGCCCCAACTGTATCAGTGGCAGCCATGACCTCTGTTTGTGAAGCTCATGCTGAAAAAACCAACATGTAATCCCTCTTACGGCCTCTAGGTGGCGGCAGAAATACCTGTCACCACAAGTCAAGCGGAAGTCATTGGATTCCCACAATACAATGCAAATCAATTTGTATTTATTCAGTTAGGATCTCAGTGGCTTGTTAATCTTCGTATTATGACTCTAACTCTGTCATAGTTATTCATTAGTCAATAAAAAAAAAAAAAACCATTGCAGAAGACGGCAAAGCGCAGGAAGTCAAGGTAGCGCTCTCCTTCCACAGGGTTCCAGCCGATGTCGGGGTATCCCTTAGAGACCAGCATCGCGCAGCTCTGGAGCCCACATCCTGCCAGATACTGAACCACCTGAGTAGGATGAGACATGGGAGGTCAGGTAGGCTAGGTAGTCTCAGTGTCTTCTGTTTGTTAACATCTGTATGACATTATTTTTTTTCATAGACCGCTGAGCAATTGTTGCAAAATCACATTTTAAATCATGCTTCTTTCAAGGTTTTTCTTGAGATGCTGTTCCCTGTGTACGGCCGTAATTGGTCGCGCTAGCATGTCAATGAAGACCTCTTCCTGACAAGTGCGCGGTTCTTGACACAACTTGAATACAAATAACGTTGTGTTCCAGACTTCAGCTTCAATGGCTATAATTACACGTGGCTACTAAATGTTGTCGAATTAGGGTAAATCTTCACTGCGATACGCCCACGTCCTGTCTATTTGACGTTTCAGTTCCTGCTGTAGCGGTCATATTGTTTAGAAAAATCAACGTGGTGGAAAATCTCGTAAACGGTTCCATTTGCAATTATGTAGAGCATAAGAAGACGTGATATGATGAGTCTTCTTATGCTCTACATCATTGCAAATGGAACCGTTGAGACCAAGCTCAATATAATAATAATGCTATTGTGTAGCAGCCACCTGTGAAGTGTGATGGTATTCGTTGAGTGTGTGTGGTTGGTGGCTGGTTTAAGCAGATCAGGTTAAACAGCCTCCACCACACACACTAGCGGAGGAGAGAGCTCTAGCATGTCTGCTCTGTTCACAACGAGTTCAAATTCTTGCAATGAACCGGATTCCTAATAACCCTATGTCCTTGTCTTCAGGGGGAGCTCTCAAGCAGCCTTTTTAATGGCTGGTGGCAGCGTGGTCTGCTACAGTGTTATAACTACCATGGCACAGTTAGGAAAACACAAGCATATCACAGTTGGTGCGTTGGGTGATGTGTCACCTTCTCCAGGTCTGGCTCCCGCAGGGCCAAAGCCAGCTCGTTGTTGTCCATGACCGATGCAGCAGCCACGTCCAGAGGAGTTGAGCCCCTCATGGATGGAGACGCTATAGAGTGTGACAGTATGAACAGTACAGAGTTGCTTAGAGCTGATGAAACACCATGACCACAACATAATCGCAAACTCCATAGCCACAGTTCAACCGTGGATTTAAAACCCTTTCAGCTTTGTAAGCTGAGCATGGATGCAGCATGAATTGAGTGATACCCAGTAATGTATACATGCGAAACAAAAAGGCTGTATTCATTTATTAAAGGTGCTTCCGTATGAGACTATTTAGATTTTAGGCCACTCCCGGCTAATTTCTGACCAATCAGGACAAGTCTTATGTGATGGGGGGAGGGAATCTATCTTGCCTGTCAATCACAGATGACTGAATGAATGAATGCAACACTTGGTTTCAAAATGTTGCTCCCTTCTGCTGTCTCTCTTTACAACTTTACAAATTCAGTGTTTCCCACAGATCTGAAATATACTTGGTGGTGTTAGCTGGAGTGGGGCGTGGCCTGGGCGTGGAGTGGAGTGGGGGCGTGGCCTGGGCGTGGAGTGGAGTGGGGGCGTGGCCTGGGCGTGGAGTGGAGTGGGGGCGTGGCCTGGGCGTGGAGTGGAGTGGGGGCGTGGCCTGGGCGTGGAGTGGGGGCGTGGCCTGGGTGTGGAGTGGAGTGGGGGCGTGGCCTGGGCGTGGAGTGGGGGCATGGCCTGGGCGTGGAGTGGAGTGGGGGCGTGGCCTGGGCGTGGAGTGGAGTGGGGGCGTGGCCTGGGCGTGGAGTGGGGGCATGGCCTGGGCGTGGAGTGGGGGCGTGGCCTGGGCGTGGAGTGGGGGCGTGGCCTGGGCGTGGAGTGGAGTGGGGGCGTGGCATGGGTGTGGAGTGGGGCGTGGCCTGGGCGTGGTGTGGGGGCGTGGCCTGGGGGCGTGGCCTGGGCGTGGTGTGGGGGCGTGGCCTGGGGGCGTGGTGTGGGGGCGTGGCCTGGGGGCATGGTGTGGGGGCGTGGTTTGGGGGGAACAATACAAATACGTGTGACCTTTAAGATTTATTGAATTTTCTCAATATTCAGTATGCACAAAGATGGCACTGTTAGTCAGAGCACTTAATCCTTCTGGGTTTTGGAAGAACAGCTCCAACGCCTGTGTGTTTGGGAATGCCTCTGGTGCTGCCGGAAATATATCTGGGCGGCCTGCCCAAGTAAAGTCTATGTGTGGAAAAACCCTGAAATTGTACCTACATCAGCCCTATTCCTAAAAACTTACAAAATACACCAAGCCTCTTATTTTACAAAACAACACACCTAGGCCGACACTGCTGTTCTCCAGCAGGTAGCTGAGGTGGTCGAACATGGCCTTTTGGTTCTGGCGGCTGATCCTGCAGAAGTAGCACAGGAAGCGGCAGCAGTTGGCCACCATCTTGGGAAAGGTGATTTCCTGTCATGAAGAATAGAGAGAGAGTATATCATAAATAGAAAGGTGATTTCCTACACACATTAAAAAAGGCCAAGACAGCATAGTCAACAAAGTCGAAAAAGCATATTACCATGGTGTGTTAAGATGAATTACCAGTTTTAGGTCATTTACCCATCATTGCACTCTATAGTCTTTATGAAGCAATTATTGGTCAGCTTCCTTTTAACCTCAATATCACAGAGTGGGCCGTGACATGAACACTACATAGCGTATATGGACCTTTTGTTATATTAACCAGACATTTATTGTTATACGTCACGCACCCATTGGCCATACAGAGATTGAGATACATGCCATACAACCGAAAGGACGCTGATTCGATCCCCCGGCTCCTCCTAGCAAAAACTGTCGGTGTCCTTGAGCAAGACACCCTAACCCTAACTGCTCCTGACCTGCTGGCTGTCTCCTTGCATGGCTGACTCCGCCGTCGGTGTATGAATGGGTAATGTGAGGACTTTACATGACTTGTAAAGCGCTTTGGATAAAAGCGCTATATAAAAGCCGGCATTATTATTATTATTATTATTATTATTACTCACTTTGGCCAGAGTCCCGGGAAAGGGCAACCGGTACGCATTGCCATAACACTTCCATAATACCCATTTTTTTTGTAGTACGCAAAGAAGCTCAGGTGGTGCGTCTGACAACTGAAAGGTTGCTGGTTCGATTCCCCGGCTCCTCCTAAGTGTCTGTGTCAAGGTGTCCCTGAGCAAGACACCCTAACAATAACTGCTCCCGACGTGCAGGCGGTCACCTTGCATGGCTGACTCCGCCATGTGCGTATGAATGGGTGAGTGTGAGGCTTGACAGAGAGCACTGGTTAGAAAAGCTCTAAATAAATGCAGTCCATTTACCAACAAACAGTGTGTGGTTTGGCACTGCCAGTTAACAGGACACACAGGCTGCACACCTGTGGGTCATTGTTAATCAAGGCCCACAGGTTAAAACTAGCCACCAACCACAAACACGCCACAGTAAGCCAATGGCAGAGCAAAATGAGGATACCTTGGACTCTCCCCCACTCAACACGTTGACCATCACCTCCATGACCGTCTCGTGCATCCCCAGGGCTCTCATCAGGTTAGGGTGCTGGTAGAACACTTTGTTGTTCATTATGTCACTAGAAGAAAAGAAAGGGGCTTTTGTTCACTCCACAACGAGTAGAAACGGTAACTGCCATTTAAAGGTAATATCTGATAGTTATAAAGAGAGAGGGTAAAAAAAGAGTGGAAAAGAACAATTTTGAAACTAAACAACCAAATAAAACCATCCCCACCCTCTGTGCCTGCTCCCTACATGTTTTCCCCCAGCGGATTCAAATCTAAATGGTCTCAAACCCAAAATGACACTTTAATAATACCTATATATTTAGGTATTATTTATAATACTTAAATCTTACCGACCTAGAAGCGCCGCCGCCACCACAAATTGACTTTATATATTTTTTACTTTTGTCAAAAGCCTTTGCAGCTGCACACTGCACAGGCTTGTACTGCACACTGCACAGGCATGTACTGCACACTGCACAGGCATGTACTGCACACTGCACAGGCATGTACTGCACACTGCACAGGCTTGTACTGCACACTGCACAGGCATGTACTGCACACTGCACAGGCATGTACTGCACACTGCACAGGCTTGTACTGCACACTGCACAGGCATGTACTGCACACTGCACAGGCTTGTACTGCACACTGCACAGGCATGTACTGCACACTGCACAGGCATGTACTGCACACTGCACAGGCATGTACTGCACACTGCACAGGGCTGTATCAAATAGGTTAGTTTGTCAAAGTTTAGTATGGTCATTGACAATTAGTGATTGCATAAATAAAGATGGCGATAAATGAAAACAATGCAGGGGAAACGATCTTCAGCAGAGTAGCATCAGATGCTGTTCCACCATCGTCATAGACAATCAGCAACAATACGCATTGAGTTACAATAGGTCATATTTATATGTCTGTGGTCATCTCAATACAAAGTGGATGGGTGCTTTTGAGTGGAATGTGATGGGTCCGATTGCTATATATGTGGTCATCTCAATAGAAAAGAGGAGGAGATGAGGAGAGGAGAAGCTGGAAGCTATTTGTTTGTAAGAGTGTCTCGAGGACTGCTAGACAATTTTGTTACTTGAATAATGACAATAAAGGCATTCTGATTGTGAAGATGCTCACCCTAGTCCTCTGATCATCAGTTTCTCCTCTTCCTTCCCCATCCGGACACTGAGCAGCGACCGGATCTGGCCCAGTGCCGCCAGCAGCTGGATGGTGTCTTCCACAGACACCGCGTTGATGGTGTAGGTCTTGGGGAGTGCCCGCACCTACAGAGATAGAAGCAGTGGGACACACAACATAGAAGTTAGGAAGATCTGTGGACAATCGGCTGAGAAATATGAGAGAGAGAGAGAGAGAGAGAGAGAGAGAGAGAGAGAGAGAGAGAGAGAGAGAGAGAGAGAGAGAGAGAGAGAGAGAGAGAGAGAGAGAGAGAGAGAGAGAGAGAGAGAGAGACAGACAGACAGACAGACAGACAGACAGCGATATATAGTCAATTCTATATATATATAACGTGGCATAACATAGAAAACGTATATCAGGTGTCTGGCAACTTTTCAATGGAAATATATTTGTTAAACTCAACCTATTTGTGTGGAACCCTTTGAAACTGTTCTACCGTGCCATTGCGTGTCACCTCAAATTCAGAAAAGACCAAGTGATTTCCAGTAGATGGCGGTATTGCAACATTTGCTCGGAGCTAGCAGCCGACTCAGAAGGCAGAGCTCAGCTTCTATGGAATCAAATTACGGTCAAAAGTATTATAGCTGTGTATCACATATCCTAATGCGTATCACAATGTCTCAATGTGTGAAAACATTGTGTGAGAATACACTCAAATGCATACAAATATTTTGAACCACTCAATTGTAATATCATTTGAATTTGTAAGGAGAGATATAGCTGTTCATGACATTTTGTGAACAAATGCACAAATCATTTCAAATGTATACACATTTGCACAGTTACCAATCTGGTTTCCAGTTACACATCAATCATTTTGTGTGAAAAATAATACATACAGAATTATTTAGCAGCTACGCATCAAATCCACAAGTAACCAAACCTACAGAGTACAGATATGTGATACACAGCTAGACTGTGTACACTAAGCTGCACAGCTTTATGTAATTGGATTCCATTAAATGATGTCTACTCGTCATGGTCGCTAAAAGTGACATTTCTTAATAAATAAAATAAAAATAAAAAAACATCTTCGGGCAGTATGTGCGGTACACTTAAGGGTCACGGTTTGGGGGTTTGAAATCCTGGCCACCCACAAGTATGTCATCTCATAACTTTGTATGTACATGTATGTACACTTTTTATCATGAAGATGTTATTTCATTCACATTTTATTTCACGCCACAACTTAACGAATACGACGAGAAGTCGGCAACTTGCTGACATTAATGTTGCTTTACCGCCAGCTACTGGATTTGAGAATGTTTGACACACAGCGGCGTGGTAGAATACGGTAAAGCGGTCTCATAAGGTCCCACAGACACACACATACACACACCTGCCCTCCGATGCCATCATATTGCCGGTGAAGAAGGACAAACATGGCTCTGACGAGCTCGGGGTCCTCGATGACAGACTCCTGAGCCCAGCGAACCATAGTGTCTGAGATCAGCTGCTGAAGGGTGCCTAGACGGAGAGAAGAGGAGGAGGAGGAGGGGGGGAATGAGGGATAAAGGAGGAGACAAGGAGACCAAGAGTTAAAGGACCGTATCGGTCAAGGTGATCAAACTGATCCTAACCGGCTCTCCAACCAATGCAACTGCTGCCGTTAACATCGTGACAAGCGCTTGTTTCGCCTAAATGTTCTTCAGCAGAATTTACACAACAAGTATATTATTATTATTAGTATTGTTAAATAAAGTATAGTGTTAGTTTAGTATAGTATAGGAGGAAGCATTCCATTGTACTTCATTCCAAACATCTTGAACCTTGAATGTTACATTAATAAGGACCAGTGGGGTCTCCATGGAGACAGGATATTAGAATTCAGATGGAAATGAAAAAGAAAAGAAAAAATCGAAACAAATCATGCCCATGGTGAATATCTTATCACTCTACTTATCAACACAATCTTCGCATTCACTGAGATTTCAGCAACTTACAAAGTCATTTCTTGGGATATTTTGGAGTGATATAAAATCGTGTCATGCATCATGAAGTACAGTATGACACCCGCTTATTCAAGAACTAAAGAATCTACAAATGGTTGAAAATCTTCAAATTGAAGTAGGTAAGAAAAGGCACAATGGACTAAAACCAAGGGAACTAAAGAAGGACTTTTGGACTTTTGTTCTCTTACTGGGCTTTTTGTCTTTCTTCTTCTTGGGCCGGTTGTCGATCTTCCTGTTCAGGTTGGATACCTTCTCCACCAACGACATCAGACGGCCACGGATGGTGAAGTCACTGTCGCAGTCGTTTGCTCTGTCCTCATCTATTTCTATACCTGCAGACACCTCACAT
Source organism: Muraenolepis orangiensis (assembly GCA_027704905.1). NCBI lineage: Eukaryota > Metazoa > Chordata > Actinopteri > Gadiformes > Muraenolepididae > Muraenolepis > Muraenolepis orangiensis. Next base: position 21,702,473 of record CM051014.1, read on the forward strand.
GTATTACAGATCATATGTATTTGGGGACCAGAGACGTTTCTATTGAAGTTGAAGATAAGGAAAATAAATCGTGATGAGAAAAAGCTTCCTATTTGTTTGGTATTTTTGGTGGTTTTTTGGAGGTAAGACAATTAACTTTTGATTGACAGTGGATAATCGGCTAATGGGATTAGCCAATTATCTACTGTCAATCAAAAGTTAATTTTCACTCCTGAAAGACTCTACAGGTGTTATAGGGTAGTAACCTTATTTGAGGACAGGTTCTAAGGGGTGAGGTGAGGCGACACAGTGTTTTAACCACATGCAATGACACATAAAAACACACACAAGCATAGCTATGTTTTACATTTATAACTAACGATACACCGAAAACACTATCACACATACCGTAACACAATATTTTGACAGGACTTTCTTTAATGGAATGAAACAGAATTTGATGATATAAGACTTCCCTGCTTTTTTCGAATTAACACACACTTACACAGACACCTCACCTCGTGATTCTGTACAGCGATACAATACATACGTTACAACAATCAACACAATGCAAAATGGATTTCCAAGAATGCGATAATTAATAAATAATAGGCTGGTACCGCAGTGTATCATGAGGTCTTCATGGAACACCATCAGCTGTTCTCTGATGGTCTCGGGACACGGACACTCCTGCTTCTCATCTTTGAAATTCAGCAGCATGTTTATCTAGAGTTGGACACAAGTATTGAACAAAAGTGTATCTTCAAAAGTAGTTGGTCTTCGTAGTTGATATTAGTAGTTAGTAGTAGTTGGTAGTAGTAGTCGGTAGTAGTTGCTATTAGTAGTTGATCGATTGGTATTGTTGCAATACACCACACATGGTGACACATCTTTTGTCCAGATTGTGAATGGACATCAGATAATAGCAGCAACAGACTATAAGTTTCCTTCATCAGTTGACTCAACTCCCTCACTCTGCTGGCACATACCTGTTCCTGTGGTGGAGAACGGAACTCTTTGGTTTTCTTGGCAGTCAGGGCGGCGGACATGTTGAGCGCTTGCATCACCTCATTGTAGCGGAACTTCTGGTTGTCCTGGAGGCACGCCACAAAGTCGTCCGAAAAGGCGACCACGGCCTCGATGCGATGACGCACCTGGCAGTCGCACAGGTACTGCAAGAGGCGGCACATCTGTACGAAAAAGGTAAATAGGGCGTACATAAGTCACTTTAAGTCATTTAGTAATTTAAAGCTGTCGTCTGTACGATTTGAGAGTTGCGAAGACAGCAGAAAAGAAGAAGATTTAGAAACTAAATAACCCAAAAATAGTCCCCTCTCTCTCTGCTCCCTCTCTCCATACATCTCTTCACAATTAAGAGGTGTATTTACACATCTGTCACTGACAGGCTAGATGGATTTCCCTAATCAAGTAAGACACCCACCTGGAGTTTAACTGGCTCTGGAAGCTTCATCTGGAGTAGTCCTCTTCTTCTTCCTCCTCCTCCTCCTCCTCCTCCTCCTCCTCCTCCTCCTCCTCCTCCTCCTCCTCCTCCTCCTCCTCCTCCTCCTCCTCCTCCTCCTCCTCCTCCTCCATCAGCCCCGTCTCCCTCCTCCGGGGCTTCGGCCTGTGAAGGCCTCTCGTCCTGGGTGCCGGCCCCTTCCGAGAACACGTTCGGCTCGATCAGCTGAAGCACGTTCTTGAGGTCTCCGTTGTGAAACACCCCCATGATGAGCAGGGTGTAGAAGAGCTTGATGAGAGGCACGAAGAGGAACTCGCTAGTCCCGCCCACTGGGTCGCGTACATGCATGCTGCCCTCCCTCACCGCCTCGGTCAGCATCCCGATGGTTTTGGTCTTCAGCGTCTCCAGGGGGAACTCGGGGCTGTGCTGGAAGCAGTCCGACGCTGACGACGACGCGTTGGTGCCGCCCCGCGGCCCTGTGCGGCGGACAAAGCTCGGGGAAGAGAAGTGCATCCTGGGACGCAGGGAGGTGCTCAGGCCGATGCCCGGCAGCGCGTGCTTCTTGGTGTGGTCGGGGAACAGCGTGATGCTCTTGGTCTCTTCGGTCATGGGCACGATGTACTCGTTGTTCATCATCAGGCGCGCCGTGGCGTAGCTGCTCAGGTGGATGTCCATGAGGAGGTCGTAGTAGCCGGTGCGCAGTAACCCTGTGGAGGAGAAACGAGGAGTCAAAAAGACGTTGAAGAGAGATTAGATTAGAGATTAGATTCAAATTCATTGTCAGTGCACAGCACACGTACAGTACAACGAAAATAATTTGGCATCTAACCAGAGTGCAAATGTAACATTAAAGTGCATAGTAATATACAATGTAAAGTGGTTAAATTAGATGTCAAAACTGTCTACTAGGTATAAAAACAGGTATAAAATAACTTATAGAGTCGTATGAGATATGTGCAGAATTTTAGGTAAATATATATACAGGTAAGTATTCAACAGGTAGTGTGAGCAGGGGTATGCAGTTATATCAACAGCCAACGTCTGTTGATATAAAAATGTGGGTTTGTTGCTTTCCCACAATGGGTTGCTTCGTATGCACTTTTACATTCTATCTGTTTGCATAACAAACCACTGGGGAACTGCAGTGTGGCACAGTGCAAAACCTCGCTTTGAGACATTCTTCCTGTAGAAGGCATACACATTTGCTGGGCTCGAGCTATTAAGGTTAGGGTTTAGTTCATTCAATCGAGTTAGGGTTGAGTACAATTCTGGTTTGTTTGTTTTGTTTGTGTTTATTTACTCCCCATCATTTATTCATGTTAATCGCACTTAATCGCAATCATGGATTGATGGATCGTAGAATCGCTACGACAACAACTTTGACATCAGATATGTCAAATTGGCTAGGTTAATTATCTTTATAGTAAAATACAATATCAAATATTGTATTCTTCCTAACTGAAGTGGTGCCCCATTCGAGTAGTCATGCAATCAAAGTCAGGTTTAGATCAATTGAAGCCACTTAATCACGCTACATACCTTTTTCAGATGAGCTTAAATAAAAACAATAATGATTGATCATCTAATCATTTGCATTATGTTTTATTTATGTTAATGATGATGTTATGATAATCATAAGTCATGTTTAAAAAAAAAAAAACCTATAATTTTAATGCAATTTTAATAATTTTCTGCACACAAATAAATCCAAATATAATATATATGTCAGCTTCAGTGTCTGTTACTGTCCATAAAGGCACATCGAAGCCCATCACATAGGAAGGGATTGACCTGATGGATCGACAAGTGCATTACCTGGCATGTACTTATTCTCTATTGCTTGGAGCAGCTGAGCCTCGTCCACATGGGAGCAGAGGGCATGGGCCACTCGGTTGTTCCCCAGGGCGCACACGGCAGAGTACAGCCGCAGGGTGTGGTAGTGGAACCTCAACAGCTCTGCGTGCTCCGACAGCTCTTGGATATCCATGGACCTGGTGAACGTTAGGATGCAGGAGCGTAGGTGAGAGCTTAAGTATTATGTTCTAGGTTGGGGAAAGGGGTCGGTGACACAGTAGTTGGTTATGCTTCTCCTTCTGTATGTACCTGTTCTCTTCGGGTATATGCAGGGCCATGAACTGCAGTGGCTCGTTGCACTGAACAAGCCACCCGTGTCTGTCGTTCACCCTTGACACCGACACCTAGGATAGGAGACAACAGGTAAGTCTACATAACACCAACAACGAGGGTACAAGACAACAGGTAAGTCTTTACATTACACCAACAACTAGGGTACAAGACAACAGGTAAGTCTTTACATTACACCGACACCTAGGGTAGGAGACAACAGGTAAGTCTACATAACACCAACAACTAGGGTACAAGACAACAGGTAAGTCTTTACATTACACCAACAACTAGGGTACAAGACAACAGGTAAGTCTTTACATTACACCGACACCTAGGATAGGAGACAACAGGTAGGTCTTTACATTACACCGACACCTAGGGTAGGAGACAACAGGTAGGTCTTTACATTACACCGACACCTAGGATAGGAGACAACAGGTAGGTCTTTACATTACACCGACACCTAGGATAGGAGACAACAGGTAGGTCTTTACATTACACCGACACCTAGGGTAGGAGACAACAGGTAGGTCTTTACATTACACTGACACCTAGGGTAGGAGACAACAGGTAGGTCTTTACATTACACCGACACCTAGGGTAGGAGACAACAGGTAGGTCTTTACATTACACCGACACCTAGGGTAGGAGACAACAGGTAAGTCTTTACATTACACCGACACCTAGGGGTAGGAGACAACAGGTAGGTCTTTACATTACACCGACACCTAGGATAGAAGACAACAGGTAGGTCTTTACATTACACCGACACCTAGGGGTAGGAGACAACAGGTAGGTCTTTACATTACACCGACACCTAGGATAGAAGACAACAGGTAGGTCTTTACATTACACCGACACCTAGGGGTAGGAGACAACAGGTAGGTCTTTACATTACACCGACACCTAGGATAGAAGACAACAGGTAAGACTGGCAGCATACTTCAAAAGATGAACAGGTTTTTTAGGCTGGCTGAGACCGAAGACGTTCCTTGGGGACAGACTTGTTTTACACTCCATGCTGTTTTGATTTGAGCACACATTCTTTTAGTCAAGACCATCGGAGTCTCCATGGAGACAGGAAATCAAAATTCAGATTGCTGAAATAGTAATAAGATAATCCACTCTTAGGTGTCCGGTTATTAAAAAATAATGAGTGCGTCTGGCATTCATTTTTGAGAACTAAGCTTGCAAATCATTAAAATAGAAAGCGTTTATAAAGGGTGATTCTGTCTCAAAACAAGAACTTTTAGCTTGCAGTGTTGGTTGGTCCAACTGAAGAAATACTATGCAGCCTTCTACTCCAGTAAACAAAACACAGACTCTTTGTAACGACCTGTAAAACATTATAAACATAGTGCAATCTGAGTACTGGCATCAGGTTTCGGACATTAACAAGCTTTGGCCATTTATTTATATATAGACTAGTTTAGGGATCTTCAAAGTCCAAATCAAAATTTCCAAGAACGTAAAATACATTTTTTAAATTAATTGATAAACATCAATTGAAAATATTTTTGAGAAAAATGGAAAAGTTTGAATAATAGTAGTGAATATAGTGGTGAATAATAGTACAGGTAGTAATAATAGTATAGGATTGTCACCATTCAGTCTTTCAGTCTGAGTGTGTGTGTGTGTGTGTATGAGTGTATGTGTATGTGTTTGTGTGTGCGTGTGTGTGTGTGTGTGTGTGTGTGTGTGTGTGTGTGTGTGTGTGTGTGTGTGTGTGTGTCAGAGTTCTCTGAAGGGAGGCCCACTGACTTTGAAAGCCCCTGGGCTAGTTATTACCTCCAGGAGATAGAATGCTGTGGCATCAGAAGGACTTTTAGAGGTATGTCTTTGTCCCAAGTTTGTCACTGGACATGCTGGATTCCCTTGATCGGCAAACATGAGCCCACAAAGATTTGCTTCGTTCAGCTGCATTTGTATTCTTTTTTAGTTTGTGGGTTATGTGACAAGCACAACCACCTCATTGTTCATGCGGATGCTAAATGATGAGCTGGCGAGGTCTCTGCTCCCCTCTCTGCTTCCCTGCCACGACTGCCACGGCGGGCCATGGATGTCAAACCAGATCTTCGTTACAAGGCTGCTGGGGGAGTGCGGGGGGGGGACTTCAGACTTCAGCAACATGCCAGCCACAAGCCGAAAGGTCAGTGCTGGTGAGAGGTGGATGGTCGGCGCCTGTCATTACCCTGTTTCCTGAAGCTCTTCATGAGTGATACATTATTGCTGCTCATGAAAGCTCTGAAAATGACGTTATAGACAGAGGTGTGGTGCTTAAGGCTGTTAACCTGCAGTCTTAAGTATACTTGCTACACTGTATTCTACTCCTGTTGATGACTGGACAGATGCATACACAACTCATGGCGCATGTTGTTCAGGGCCATTGAATTGTACGTTGAAATATCTATAAAGATGCGTGTTCACTGGCCAGGTTGTTGATTTCTTTGTGTTTATTTTGCTCGATGCCTCTTACGAAATATCAACAGAGCCCTTGTTGATATAAAATTTGATATTTTGTATCTCCAACCTTTGTTCTTCTGCTTCCCATTTTTCATACGTTCTGTATGTGGCAGGGGTTACAGACAATAACGAACTTCAGAGGGAGAACCAGTTGTGTAGAGAACTCCTCTATCTCCCTCCTAGGAGAGCTAAACCGTTTTTGTGCTCGGTTCAACGTGAACAGCAGCCCGCCGAAGCCAGTGCCGCCTGAGGAGACCAGCCTGCTGAGCATCTCGGAGGTGCGCCGCACCTTCAAGCGGTTGAACATCCGTAAGGCGGCAGGCCCCGACGACATCCCGGGCCGTGTCCTCAGAGCATGCACAGACCAGTTGGCAGGAGTCTTTGCAGACATCTTCAACCTTTCCTTGTCCCAGGCTGTTTCCACGGTCTTCAAGATGTCCACCATCGTGCCTGTCCCTAAACAACCCAAGGTAACATGCCTGAACAACTATAGACCTGTAGCCCTCACCTCGATTGTCGGCAAATGCTTCGAGAGGTTGGTCAAGGACTTTATTTGCTCCATGTTAACTGCCCATGGCAGTTTGCATATTGTCAAAACAGATCCACGGACGACGCAATTGCCATGGCCCTCCACACTGCCCTTTCCCACCTGGAGGGAAATAACTGTTATATGCTGTTTGTGGACTACAGCTCAGCATTCAACACGATAGTTCCTGCCAAGCTCGACACCAAGCTTAGAGGTCTAGGCGTGCCCCCATCCACGTGCAGCTGGATACTGGACCTCCTGTCGGACCGCCGCCAGGTGGTGAGGATGGGCATGCCCGGGATGAGCCACTGACCCTCAACACGGGAGCCCCCCAGGGATGCGTGCTGAGCCCTCTCCTCTACTCCCTCTACACCCACGACTGCATGGCTATGCACAGCTCCAATGTCATCGTCAAGTTTGCTGACGACACGACAGTGATGGGCCTGATCGCCGGCGACGACGAGACAGCCTACAGGGAGGAGGTTGGATCACTGGAGCAGTGGTGCCAGGAGAACAGCCTCGCCCTCAACGTCAAGAAGACCAAGGAGCTGATTGTGGACTACAGGAAGCAGAGAGGAGAGCACGCCCCTATCTCCATCGACGGTGTTGCAGTAGAGAGGGTCAGCAGCTTCAAGTTCCTCGGCATGCACATCTCCGAGGACCTCACATAGTCCAAGCACACCAAACACGTGGTGAAAAGGGCCCAACAACGCCTGTATTTCCTCAGGCGTCTGAGGAAATTCAGCATGGGCCCCCGCATCCTGAGAACATTCTACACCGGCACAATCGAGAGTGTTCTTACAGGGTGTATCACCGTCTGGTACGGGAACTGCATCGCACTCGAGCACAGAGCGCTTCAAAGGGTGGTGCGGACGGCCCAGTATATCGTTGGAGGTGAACTTCCCTCCCTCCTGGATATATACATCAAGCAGTGCATGGCCAAGGCCAAACGCATCATAAAAGACATTGCCCACCCCAGCCACGAACTGTACTCACTGTTACCGTCAGGCAGGCGATACCGCAGTATCAAGTGCCGCACAAACAGACTTAGAGATAGCTTCCACAGTCAGCAATCAGGCTGCTGAACAAGGGTGTATAGCATATAACAATGTATATTTTATTACATTGATTTATATATATATATATATTGCTCTTTTTCTGTGCTAACATATTGCATTTTATATATGCACTTTTATATTTTTATATATTTAACTTTATACAGTTTTTACTTTTTAATTCTTTTTTATTGTATTATTTTTTTGTTTTTTTTATAACTGCTGTCTGTCATCGGGTATTGCACATACGATTTTCACCCATTGCTTATACTTGTATAACTTATGTGACAATAAACTTGACTTGACTGGTTTTCTAAATAAAAATGTTCAATATTAAAAGACAATCCAAAAGTTTTATGAAAAATAATAAAGTCACTAAATAATAAAAATAAAGTAAGCTAAAACGAGTAGTTGCATTGGCAGCGTTACATCTACAACAACGACAAAAGTAATACGACAATGTAGCCCAAATGTACTATCATGAACATACAACATAATGAGATCTGAATCCCACCTTAGGAAAGTGATTGGGGAGTCGACTCCACAGGACGGAGGTGAGGAACTGAACGTGGAGCCGCGGGGGACACTGAGGAGCTGGGTTCCTCCTCTCGCTCTTGAACAGACCGGCTGACACGGGCATCACGTTCTGGACAAGAGAGACCACACTCATATATCTCATACATTTGATCATATCATTCATTCTGTCGTTCATTTCTATGAAGCATAATTGTATCATTATTTAAGCAAATTTTACACTACATTGCACTAACTACATTTTCTGCAGGAAATGCAAATTCTACATGCATTACAACATTTGCAATGCTATCATTAATAATAATTGAAACATCAAATCTTCAGATCAGTCTTCTGCCCTGTAGTTCTGTAGTACTGTATGTGGTAGCGTGACAGTTACCGGTATACAAGGCATACTGTATATACGTACATAAACATGAGACATATAGTATGTTTGTAAATAAATTGTTAATGGACTGCTTTTTAAGTCATGCCTCACATTCACCCATTCATACACACATTCATCCACCAGCCATGCAAGGAGACAGCCATCTTTTCAGGAGCAGTTAGGGTGTCTTTCTCAGGGACACCGCGACATACATACATATACATACATACATCCGTATGTATGTATGTATGTATGTATGTATGTATGTATGTATGTATGTAGGATATGTAGGATGGATGTATGTATGTATGTCTATAAAGTATTGTGTGTGTACTATTGTGTATGTGTTTGTGGTTGTTTGCATTTGTTGTTCACCTTGATATGGCCCAGTTCAAACTGGAACACGTTGGGACTGGTGGCCTGAGCAAAGACCGCAGGGAACAGTTTGGTGCTGGGCTCCACCTAAAGGGATAATCAGAGAGAGAGAGAGAGAGAGAGAGAGAGAGAGAGAGGAGAGAGAGAGAGAGAGAGAGAGAGAGAGAGAGAGAGAGAGAGAGAGAGAGAGAGAGAGAGAGAGAGATGGTGAAAAGTGTAGCTGTACCAGGCTGCCGCTGCTGCTGCTTTGCATGACACTTTTGGTTCACTACCCTAACGAAATGGACCCCAACAAGGCGTTTTATCACCTGGTGAGTTTAATAAACATTTGCCAATTGGGAAAGAGGTCATTTCCCAGCCCCCCTCAACCATGCATTCTTGATGCACACACAATGAGGCATGTATCGAACATACCTTAAGTGTTGTGGGGCTCATATAACAGTCCTATGCCCCTCACATGCACATGCATCTCCCTGTACTTTATCGGTGTGTTTTAATTAGGTAAAAAAAAATGGTATTGATCAAATATTAGAATTACTATGACGTAGAATATCCTTTAAAGGTTAGAGACATGAACACATCTAAAAAGTGCTATTCTCGAGCTGAGCCTGTATACTCCTTGTAACTATTTTCCGGATCTTTCATCCATTTGGATAAAGTATCCTTTGAGATAGAGATTGTCTTTTTAAGACGATTGAGATTCAAAGAGTACCAAGTACTTCCGCAGCAAGATTGTGCTTAAGAAGCGCATGCAATCTATGTCTAGTTAGAACAGACTGAGTCAAATTATTAGTCTTTTTGGGAATGCACACAAAAAGTTAATCAGCTTATTGGCAAAATCTTCATCGACAAGGTTTGTTAACACTCAAACATTTGTGAGTGGGTCATATATTATTAACTTTTTTCAAGTTTTTAGTATATGTCTTGTTCACACTTGTGTGTTCTTAACATTTCGAAATGGAATCGGAAAACAACGTTACAAGTCTTCAAACTATGTAAACATGGTCCCCGCTGTAGCTGATAGGCCGCAGTTCAACTCTTCTCCAGCAGGGGTAGGAAAGGTGCAGGTTTACTATAACAGTTCATAATAAGAAGTGAATGTGAAGCCGTACTTGGTAGTAAGTGCTGAGCTCTTTTCCGTTGGCCATGAAGGTAAGAAGTCCATTTGCCGTGTCCACCAGACAGCCGATTTCCAAACCGTTGTTGTTGTTACGTCCCTGACCTGGACTGGTGCACTCTCCAGCCCACACCATGTAGCAGTTGCTGCGCTTTATGCTGGCACACAGAAAGTAGGTGAAATACGTAGATATTTAGTGAACATGAGTGACACAATGACAATAATTAATCTCCGTCAAAATGTCAACATTTCATTAAACAGCTAAATGTAAAATGGAGAGTGTCCAATAAAAAAATATATAAATATTATTTTAGCCTCTCATCTACCTCAGTTTTAGCTTTAAGTGATGAACAAGAGAAATCTGCAATGTACGTATGTTATTAAGGGTTCTTAAGGTGTAGCTTGGTTCATTCATGTTTAAATGCGGTTATACATGTATTTGGTTAAAACTGATGCAATAGCTATATGTTTTACATGATAAAATGATACGTTTTGCATGTGATGTAAAGATGAGAGAGTGACCACGGAACCTTGCCTGTCGTCTGGCATTATAACCCGCCACCCGACGAATCCCAGACATAGTACACAGATATACCGTAGAACTTAAATGAATCACTGAGCTCTTCCGGCCTGTATAAGGGACTCATATTGCCTCAGACAGACTTTGAAGTTCAGCTTCACTTTCTTTACCATTCCCTCAGTCCTTTGGGATCAATGGAGAAATGTCTTTCTGTTACTCTATTAGTGCACGTGGACTGCATCGTATTTAGCGTGCCTATTATTTCCCCATTCAATGAACATCGAGCGAAAGATATCTAAAATAATACTGTTGCTGTAATTCAACCCAGGCGGTGAATAGCCCAGGCGGTGAAACAAATCACCCGATATTTTCACCATTCTGCTTTGCTGAATGTGCAATTATTCACTCTCCTAGTCGCCGGTGTTTTGCAGTTAAATGGCTGGCTTCGAATTGAGAATAGCCTTTATTTAATTGAGCCTAACCTTTACTTATCAAAACCTGAAGTAAAAGGGACTCGGCTTTAATTGGAAGTCAATTGAGTTTTAATTAAAATATTAGGGTAACCATTTCTTCTACTTCTTCTTCTACTTGCCAGGCTCATCACGGTGATCCACCAGATCCACTGCAATGTCACGTAACTTCATTCTCGTATCTCATATCGATTTCCTTCAATTTCCTCAAGAGTATTTAGTGGGTGGAGTCTATTTATAAAGGAAGACCAATTACCGAACACTCACATTATGAATGAAGCTACAGCACTTTGAGGACTTTGAGGAAAATAAACAGCTCACATCTCTTTGTGAAGTAGGGTAGTTAGGTTGCTATACCGGCGCAAAGTCAAGTCGTCACTTGAAAATAACAGATATATGGACAAACTTTTACATTTGATGTCAAGCAAAAGAAAATGCTTTGTAAACCGGGTGGAGCGACAATAACCAACTTTAGAATTCACTACCATTGACAGCACTGCCAAAAGCAATAATGTGCATGTCATTGTCAAGTTGATGTTTAGTTCCACGCACTCATTGCATTGTAGCCTATCAGTTGTTATTTTTATATTAAGACGGTTGAACGGTGTATTTTTTCTGGATTTAGGTTTCAATAACTGATGGCATTATAGCCTATGCAATTTTTCTTTGAATATATTTGAGAACTACTGTTTGATAGTTATTGATAGTTATTCCTATAGAAATAAGCCAAACCCACAATTTTTGTACCCTATTTCACTACTTATGTTAATAATTGGAGACCATGTGATTGTTCTTGATGCACGTTGCTATGCACTAATGGCATTGCTGCTTTTACCATCAATCATCGATCCATTATCCACCTTTTATCACAGTCGGGTAGCGGAGGTAGCAGCTCTAGCATGGGGCCTCCAAACTTCCCTCTCCCTGGCAACATCGACCAGCTCTGACTGGGGGATCCCGAGGCGTTCCAAGGCCAGCGTGGAGATGTAATCACCCCACCTGTACCTCGGTCTGCCCCTGGGTCTCCTCCAAGCTAGATGTGCCTGGAAAACCTCCCTCGGGAGGTGACCAGGAAGCATCCTTACTGGCTCCTTTCTACGCGAAGGAGCAGCGGCTCTACTCCGAGATTCTCACCCTATCCCTAAGGGAGATGCCAGCCACCCTCCTGACGGAACTCATTTCAGCCGCTTGTGTCAAGTTGTTGTTCAGATCTTGTCCTTTCGGCCATTACCCATAGTTCATGACCCTAGGTGAGGGTAGGAACGAAGACTGACCAGTAGATGGAGAGCTTTGCCTTCTGGCTCAGCTCTCTTTTGGTCACAGCGGTGCGGTGAAGTGCACCCAATACCGCTCCCGCTGACCCTATTCTCCGGTCAATCTCACGCTCCATCCTCCCCTCACTCGAGAACAAGACCCCGAGATACTTGAACTCCTTCACTTGGGGTATACAATCCACCAATTTCCTGCTGAGAACCATGGCCTCAGATTTAGAGGTGCTGATCCTCATCCAAGCCGCATCACACTCCACTGCAAACCGATCTAGCTGCCTTTACAATATTCAATTTCATCAGTCTGAGAAGTAGAACTGTTACATTCACTTCCATTGCCTGCTAGCTGTAGAACAGAGCACAACCAAATCAATTTAATTTGTCTGGAGTCACTTGATATGTGTTTGATTATCAGCAGACTGATACTGTTGAACGTTCTATCTTCAGGTACTATGTGAAATGGCATTACAGCCAATACAGTTCTATTTTCTTTATATTATACATATATATATATATATATATATATTATATTTGAGTTACATTTCTGCTTGAAAGAAGGAATAATGTCATATGCAAGTTGTTATGAACAATGCATATGTAATTATTCAGGGAGAGCAGGCCTTATGCTCATTGGTGTTATTTTGTTATAGTCTGACATATTTTTTGGTGAAAAACCAAGGCCATATTCTTGTTTATTTTATATGAGACTTGGTTTTGGTTGTATATGATTAAGATAAAACGAAAATAAAGACATGTGTAATTTCTGTCTGTAATGCTCTGTATTGTAAGTTTAAACCTTAATACCATTTCATAGTAACAGGTTAAGAGTTCTCCTCCAGTAGGTTATAATGAGTTTTTTAGTCGACTAAAACAAAACAAAAATTTGCCGTCAAATTGAACACTAATACCACAATACCGTCCCCTGTAGCTTGAACATTTTTCTTACTGCAAATTAAGTTATGTTCCAGGTTCATTTTTAGTCGGCGTGTAAAGTCCAGCTAAAGAATAATAGAAGAATATCTTAATTAATAAAAATATATTGATGCCCCTTTGAAATCCTTTGATAAAGTTTATTCATGTTCTACTTCAACAAAAACGGTAGTGCTGTTTTCCAATGGTGTTTACTTTGGAAATGTGGCACTTGCGACTAGCTGAAGCTAATCCAACCAGCAAAGTGAGGTGGCTGACGAGACCCTTAATAAAACACTGTCGACTGCAGGCTGTCCAGACCTAATGACCAAAACATGTTACTCCACTAGTGTGGGGAGAAAGGGGGGGGGGGGGGGGGGGGTGATGACTGACCTCTCGTGAACTTTGCCCTTCTCGTCTCCAAGGGTGACGGTAACCGTGCGCACCTTGTGTAGCTCGAAGGAAGGGTCGTACTGGTGGAAGTCTGAGGTGACCCAGCCCACCCACACGCTACCGGGCTCCTGGCCGGGAAAGATCCGCACCGAGTAGTAGTACTGACCAGAAGTAGAAGATACAGTAGATCACGTTACAACCAGAACCAGTATTTTCTAAATGAGAAGGTTGAATTCATTGTGTAAAGGAGCCTTATATACAACAAACTAAATCAAAAATCACACAGACAAAGAGGTGTTTGTGACCAGTGGCCCATCAGGCTTCTATAGTCTAAATAATCTAGGTAGATAGTAAATGTCTGCATGTGAGTGTATATCACAGTATATACAGTATATATATATATACATACATACGCAGATATTTAACCTATACAGTACTTTTCTAAGTAGTAGAGGACATGTGACAGAGCAAAACAATATATAATCCAAAATATGAAGTCACATTAAAACATTTAAAAGCATACAAATCAAGGGGCAGAATATTTTTCATATTAGTGTGCCTCACCGTAGAGGTTTGCATCGGAAACTCACAGTCGTCCCTATCCTCGACTGTCACCTCCTCTGACAGTCGAGCAGAGGAAGAGCAGTTGTCTGGCTTGTTCCTCTTCAACATTAACCTGGGGGTGAAAGCACAGTGGAACAAATAAGAAACTTTAAGTGTCAGCATCAGCTCCAGAGCTAGGTTGGGCGTTTGAGACTAGGCAGTAGACACTAGGCTGGGCTGCCATCAGGTACCGCAAACATGACACGCAATCTCAAATTAAAAAGTTCAGGATATTCTGAAACTAAACATTTTGTTTTCTATTGCCATCTGGCAAAACAGTGGCAGAATTATGAGTAATCAATGCATAAAAACACTGTATTATGTTATCCAACTGTGATTGGTTGGCACTGAGAGTCGCCGGTCAGTGTCAAAGTTGTAAATATTTTAACTTTGGGTTGCGCGAAGATGGGTTCCACTGCCATAGGGAATGACTGGCCACAGCAATACTGAGGATACTCATGGACATAGGGCTGAAGGACGTCCATTATCAAGTTGGTTCAAAAGAAAAAATGAAGAAAGATGAACCATTGTCATTAAAGACCCACATGCTGGCATGAACAAAAGATGGAAGTAATACCGTTGTTTGAATTTGGAGGGTTTCTCCTGGTTGTGATCTTTGTGGTTGTTGAACTCGTCCTTCTCGACTACCATGTGACCGTGAGACGACTTGACCAGAACCTCAAAGTCAGACACCGTCTCGAAGTCTTCGCACTCCTGCATACATATAAACAGAATACATGAAGACAAAATAAATACATTAATAATAATTTTTGAGACCAGTATTACTACTCATAGCACACACACACGTGTTTCACCTGAGGAAGAACATATGTGCATACAATTCTGAGTTTTGATTGTACAAATGCATGAAAACAAGGTGAAATTACAAAATGATTATTATTTTTACTGGGGATTTTTCTTATAGTAGTAGTATTTCCAAATGACCTTCTTGGGTGAGAAGACGTAGGCAGGAGTCAGGGATGAGGAGAAGGTTTCTCCACACTCGATGGGCATGCTGAGCCGGTAGAAGGCGATGTCATTGCTGCTGTTCTGAGAGCCGAAGGATCTCTGGGTGACCTTCAGACACGGATATGACTCCACCGTCCCGTCGATCCTGGTCACCTGTGGGGTACACCAAAGAATAAAACCATGAAACCATAAACCATAAACCATAAACCATAAAAAGAAAGTGAAAAAAAGATGTGCTATTATTTCCGCACTATAGCCCAAACTATAGTGCATCTCTTTCATAGGAGAGAAGATAAATCAAATAAAAAACTAAAGTCTCAATAAAATAAAATAAATAAAACTATAAAACATACTAAATGTATTAGTTTATGTGCATAAATCATTATTATTGTCATGATAATTGATTAGCTCTATTTTGTTTGTTTAACAGAGTGCATTGGAGTGAAACAGTAGGATAGCGACCTTTGTCCACACATCAATTCAGATTCTTAATTTATAATGGGCTCCCTAACTCTCCCTCTTTCTATACACTGTATATTATGTTACGTTTTGAAATTGGAAAGTTCACTGATCCATTTGTTTGTTTTGGTCTATTGGACACATTATAAAGTGTATAATTGGATCATTTGTATTTGTCTTTGGTGCTGTGTGTTCTAGGAATATTTCAGAATGAATGTTGTTAAAGTAGTTACTGTTACTGGCTAAATGTCATCTGTGACGCTGTACTTTACAGTGGTTGTTATTTCCTGTTACCCTGTTGTCCCGTTTGTTGTACTGTAGGTGTGCTGTGCTGTCTGTTTTGCTGTGTTCATGTGGTTTGTTGCCTCCTGTCTCTCATGCACCCTTGTTTGTATCCCAAAGAAGGTATTTTGCCTCATAACAGTTACTTGAAATAAGAGTTTGTTTTTAATAAGAATTTGTTTCATGAAAAAATCATGATGCTGATACATATGCCCATTTATTAGATTTGATTATGTAGGAAAGGCTATCTGTGTTTTATGATCTGATTGTATTACCACACATCACTGGTGTTAGGTACCACCCACCTACAGGTGCCTTCAGAATCACCATTCAATCGCTTGGTCTTGCTTCTTACACAGCATTCTGAAGTTACCTTGACTATCCTCAGACTGGAGTGCAAGACAGCGCAAGACCCTTGATTTGTATGCTTTTAAATGTTTTAATGTGACTTAACATTTTTAAGTCACATGTCCTTCACATGTACTCAAGTTACAAGACAATAACGCTAGTTCTAGCCTGTCACCAAATGGTAGGGTTTTAGCTAGTTATACCGAGTCCCAGTATTCATACAGATTCGTAGCATAGCCCCACTCAGACAGCGGGTTACATATCTGCAGATCTGCGGTGCAGACTTAAAGGTGAGTGGTACCTGACACTGACTTAAAGGTGGGTGGTACCTGACACTGACTTAAAGGTGGGTGGTACCTGACACTGACTTAAAGGTGGGTGGTACCTGACACTGACTTAAAGGTGGGTGGTATCTAACACTGACTTAAAGGTGGGTGGTACCTGACACTGACTTAAAGGTGGGTGGTACCTGACACTGACTTAAAGGTGGGTGGTACCTGACACTGACTTAAAGGTGGGTGGTACCTGACACTGACTTAAAGGTGGGTGGTACCTGACACTGACTTAAAGGTGGGTGGTACCTGACACTGACTTAAAGGTGGGTGGTATCTAACACTGGCCTCAAAGATCGCCAGCCAGTCTCGACTGGCGTAGTTAAAAAAATGCTTCTGAGGAACATAATTGAATAATTTACATAATTACATAATTATGTAAAGCGCATAATAGATGCAGAAGTATCAAATGTCACACCACAATGCCTGTTATATGTATATCACGCTGAGGCTACACTGGTATTTAGCATTATGCCTGAAAATGCCTTTCTACTCTATGGCCAGCTGTATTGCTGTCCTTAATCATCAGATGAGGCTACAAAACCATCACATTAGACTACATGCATGAATGTTCAGACAGGCCAGGGCATTTTGTTCAGTGAACTGCTAATGCAGCACACACTGTATATGTATATGTTAGCAAGTGTATATCCTTAATGTTGATAACACGCTCTTATCACAGCTACTTAAGCAGGTGACCTAGCAGTACGAAATTGTGTTATTCATCTTGTTAATATGAATACTTGTGAACTGCTGTATTTTTATGTTTGCGTACCTCAGCGTTATGCTATTGTCTGCTTCAACTAATGTACACCTTGTAAGTCGCTTTGGATAAAAGCGTCTGCCAAATGCCCTAAATGTAAATGTAAATGTAAATGTAATCTGAGCATCCCCAATATCTATTCAGGCGGAGGCGTCAAATTCGGGACAAAAGCATTTGTGTATGTTTGGTTTGATTTGATTTGTGTGAACGTTTTTCACCCATAAACAGATATGTCACTGTAAACCTTATGTGTGTGTTCTGTGTAGCTTTGTTAAAGTCTTCTTTGTACAATGTACTACACATGTCATGCACAGCTACAGATCTCCAATTGGATACAAACATCCTAAATAGTTTCACACATTTAAACATTTGAATGTGAACATATTTGATACATATCGGAGTGGCGCTGTTCATTACTCGGGTTCAGCTCACCTCGATGTGTTCATGGTTGTGGGGTACGGGTATGAACTGGGCCAGCCTCTTGCCGAGCCACATGGTGATGTCTCTGTTCATGTTGACCGCAAAGGGCTCAAAACCCTCCTGCAGCCCGCAGATGGTGAAGTACTTCAGGGTGCTCACGTCCTTTCCAAAATTCATCCTTCCCACCTGACAGATCCCTAAACTGCATACCGGGACGAACCCTTCCAAAGTAAAATAAAATAAAAATAACAACCTTAAATCTTAGTGCTGAATATTAAAGAGTAAGGCTGGAGTCTGTGAGAATGTTTATAATGCGTGATGTAAATTCATGCTTTTAACAAATGTGGGGATAGTTGTGATGCATATCAAGCCAAGAAATTCTCCCAGCAGGGAGAATATCATGATTCCTTGAGTCTCACAAATGCAATATAACGACAAAAAAAACAATAAAGAAAAGAGTGACCGTTTACCTTCGCAGACTTCAAAGTCCTTGAACGCCAGCTCAGAGCCCGAGTCATCCAGCAGAACTTCTCCGTTGAGTGTGAACATCATGGTGCGCTCACCGAGGTCCACCAGGCATCCCACCACGTCGCCTGCCTGCCACGAGCGACCAAAGTGTTCGTTTCCTTGGTGCCAACGCTGAGCCTGTGAACAAAAAGTATAAAAGCTGTATTAAAAGGCCTGTTTACCCCTAAGACCACCAATAGTATCGGCAAAGGTCGATGCACCATCTGAAGCTCAGCCTGGACAAGACTGAGCTGGTACGAGACCTGGCACCGCACGAGACCTGGCCGTCACCATTGATAATGCTGTGCTCCTAAACAACATCAAGAGGATTCGCCCCTTCCTCACTGACGAGGTAGCGCTGGGGCTCATCCAGGCTCTTGTCATCTCCCACCTGCACTACTGCAACTCCCTCCTTGCTGGTGACTTCTGGAGCATGTTCAGAAAGCAGCTTGTCTGTTGTTCAACAACCCCAAGTGCTCCCACACATCTACCCTTCTCCGTCCTCTACACTGGCTCCCTGTAGGCAACTGCTGCTTGCCCTGTCACTCAGAGACTCCTGCGCCCAAGCTACATGCTACATGGCTCTTGTCTGTTCTGGCCCCACAGTGGTGCAATGAACTCCCCACTGATGTCAGCACAGCCGCTGCCCATCTTCCAAAGCAGGAAGTCTTCTTTGCCAGCACACAGCGTTTGCTTATGAGCTTGTGTCCAATGCCTTCACTATTTATCATTGCCCCTACTAATTGTGTAAAATCTAGGGAGCCAATTGTATTATTTTACTTTTACCTGAAAACGCTCTTGGAGGCTTGTTTGGAAATGCACTGATTTCTGGTGACTAGTAGTTCTATTTACTTTCTACGTTGAATGCACTTATTGTAAGATGCTTTGGACAAAAGTGTCTGCTAAATGAATGAAATATTATGTGATGTTATGCAAGCAGATTGCAATACAAAAAAATGTACTTGATATTGATCGACTGGTTGAGCCTGCTGAGTATGTAAGCGGAGTTAATCAATTGATGGTGTTGCATTATTGAAAATGGTACTAACTTCCACACAGCAATTTAAAAGAGGGTTAAAGCCAGAATTGGTGAATGAACAGTAACAGATCAGCAATAAGAGGCTTTAACCCTGACTTAACTGCTATTAGAGTTTCAAATTATTTCTGTTAATTTTGGTCACTCCGGTGCCATAGTGTGTTATTTAATTGCTGTGTGTATGTTAAGTACAATTTTCAATAATGCAACACCACAAATTGATTAACGCCACTGAAATGTTATATTGTAGTAGTCAGCTACACATTTCAAACAGGGGCAATCTAGAAACTTACCTTGAAGCCATCAAACACAAAAGCCTGTTCATCTGAGCCAAGCTCTTGGTCCGGCAGACACCCTGGTCGGGCCCAACCCACTCGGATTTCACCTGCAGTTTGGACCTGCGGTGGAGACAATTGTCCAGTGATTTTTCATTGACGCACCTCAGATGCCAGTTGCATTTCAATGTGAACCTCCAGACTATACCTGTCTAGGTGATCAAACCATTGTAACTGTCTCTCCTTCACTGTTACGATATATCATTTGTCAAAATGAGAGAGCATAGGCATACAGTGTGAGGCATACAGTTTACCTGTATTTTATTAGCCAATTATTCAGAAAATAATAAATAATAATTCATTATTATAATTCTTCTGAATAATTCTTCTGAAAGATGTATTCTTTCAGAATAAATCGGCTTTTTAAATATGTCAACAATGTGAGGCAAAAATACCTGTGTTACATATTTTGCAAAGAAAGCCAAGAGTGATTTCTACTAGATGATCCAAACCAGAGTCTTCCAGAATCTTCCAGAATCTTCGATGCAGGGAAGTCAAAGGTCAAGGGGAAAGATTTGTCAAGGAAAGGGTTTTTATAGCCATACACGGTGAAGGCTACTACTGACGCTCAGGAGAACATGCAGGATATGGAGGAGGATAAGGAAAGTTGGCATGGTTACCCAAGGAATCTCTTGCACGTGGAAAGGGTGAAAGAGGAAAAGAAAGAGGTAAGCTGCATTTGCCCTTCTCAATGCCACCAAGTCAATAAGAAGGAGTCCAGGGAGGAACAGAGGGACAGTTGGAGGGGGAAGGCAGAGGACTATAACAGCCCGGAGCTTGTACAACGAAAGTACCTTCGATCCATCGAGAGAGGCCTGCAGAGCGACTCCATCAGATTCCCCACCGCAAAAACATCATGGTGAGTGATGAGGCCAGTGTTAAAAGTAAACAAACACTGTTTCTGTTGTGAGGAGTCAGGACACTCCCTGGGGCGTGCATGAGACAGAGAAACCTGATGGGAATGGGCTGCAGAGGCGGGAGAACCAGACCACCAGTCCCATCACATATGTGCAATAGGGGGGAGACATGCCTGTGAGGGTAAGAGAGAGAAAACAGACACTTCAACAACACAGCACACAGGCCATCAGAAATAAATCCACTACAGCTCCCAGGAATCTACCACATGTGAACTACATCAGACCACAACAAAACAAAGCTTTTCAATTTGATTAGAAATGCGTGAATTGCACCATTGATGCCGTTAAAGTAAATGCTCTGTGGAACACTGGAGCCTGTTCCAGCATTATCAACCTGGCCTGGAGGAAAAACAAATGAAACCCATGAACCCAAACAATTAATAAGTGACACATAACATATGCATACGTCATACACTGTACATATGACACACCCCATCCAACACTCACACTTACACAGTAAGCATTCCATTGTACTTGTTGCAAATGGCAAATCAACTCTTGAATGTTGAAGATGGTGAGCAGCAATGTGAATGAATGGAGCTCCCTTACTGCAAACATGTCAAAAATAGCAAAGGTGGTAGTAAAGCTGATCCAGGCCCCACAGTGAGCATGTTGGGGTGGTGAGAACAGGCCACAGAAGAGTTATCTTGTCAACTAATGGAATAACCACTGTCCACACTGAATGCCTCACCTATGAGCAAAGTTCCTCTTCACACTCACTGAAATGCAACAGCTCCCCAAGGGCTTGGAATTGACCGAGGGCTTAGTGAAGATTTGTCATGGAAACAAAGCCTACATCATCAATCCAATATCACCAAACATCGATCCAGTACATCTAACACACCGTTGTTGAACTGGAGCATCTCACAGAACAACAGAGAGAAGCAGTGAAGGAGGCGTCGTATGAGGAGTGTGAAACTTCTTCATTTGATGACAATTATATATCCCATCTCTCAACATGGACATCAATTTGAGTGATCCCACATCGGTACAAAATACCAAATCTTCATCCCAAAGCCACTCCATGCAGAAGTGAAAGATGATCTTCTATGGATCTCCTAAACAAGGGCTGGATCACCCAGGCCAGCTCTCCATATTCCTCTCCAGTGGACTGCATGAGAAAGAAAGAATTGGGCCTCCGACTTTGCTCTGACTACAGGGAGCTCAACAGCAAATCAGTGTCTGATCGTCACCCCATTCCCCACATCCAGGACATGTTAGATTCACTGACTGGTAGCTCTTGGTTCTCAGTACTCGACCAGGGTAAGGCCTGTGGGGCATGGTGTGGGACACCATCTGCCAGCCTTATCTCGAAGATAAGCCTTATCTCAGTCCACAGCTCCACTCTCTACGACAATCTAGAGCGTGTAAGGATGATGTTGAGAAAAGAGATACCATCAGCATGATGTTCAACTCACCAATCGGAAGTACAAGATTCTCAGGAACAAAGTTAGATTGGATTGGGAGCTGTCCTTGTCTACCAACGAGAAGGTGGAAAAATGCCGCAGATGGTCTGTCATGCACCCCCCTTGACATAATCAATTTCATGAGCCAGTGCACAGAGAAGTTCTGCCCTTATGTCCTCAGTGCTGGTGTGAATGGAGGGAAAACGGGAAGGGTGAGCCTCCCAGGAGCCTGGTCCAGGATGCCCCCTGTTATACCCTTGGCCCTCCTCTCTCAGCCCTGAAAAGCTCTGGCATGACCAAGAAGACAACCCTGTCTTTATTTGAATCCTGACCTACATGTTTGGAATCCAAGTCGAGTCAGGGCTGGTTTCTTCTGTTTGCGTATGGTAAATTAAACTAAGCCACGTATATCAGCCTGTTTATTCTTTCAGAATATATCCTTCTTTTTTTAATATGTTAACATTGTGAATCAGTACAACAAAGTCTGTTTTAAAATTTATACTGGTAACTGATGCTTTAGTAAAGCCAGGAGAGAGAAATTGTTTCAAAACACAGACCAGGTTGGCAGTGTTGTAGTACTCAAGTCTGGTCTTGGCCTCGTGACACATTTTTGAGACCATCAGTCTCGGACTAGAGCTGCATGGGTTGGAATTTTTGAGGGAGACCTTGAGACCTTTTTTTACCACATGACACTATGCATTGTTTCATTTTCCATGCTCTCAAACTTTGTGAAATCCAATGTTATTACAAACACATATTATTGGGGGCTGTCAAAGGAGCTCAATATCTATCTCAAACACTTTTACAACATTCCGTTTTGAAATACTTTTTTAAAACTTTTAATCTCATCAAATGTTCTTGTTGACCCCAGCTGAGCTCCTTTCGATCTCCAGGTATTTTGACACCCTACAAGAGTCTTTATGAATTTATTAATTTGAACTCCCTGTAAGGAAGCTGGAGATCTAGAATATAAAGGGGTGATGGTAAATAAGTCTAATTAAATCCATTGTCTTGAAAATGGACTCGGTCTCGACCCTCCAAAGACTCGGTCTTGACTTGGTCTCGAATGCCCCCCAAAATCCCAAAGTCATGCTCTTGACTCGGACTGGACCCTTTAAGGGCATGGTCATGATTCAGACTCGATATAGGTGGTCTGGTCTCCATCAGGATTGTGCTATCAAGCTTTCTCTTACCTCAAACTCAAAGTACCATTTCCCAGCAATGACACTGTAGGTCTTTTCTGCACGGAAGACACGGAACCGCTCTGCAGATATGTTGCCGAGGTTGGCCCGGGCTGAGGCAAACGAACGTCAGTCAATAGTTAGTGAACATTGTGATGTTACTGATCACATGGATAGTAAAAGCATTGTTAGCAATTCAATGGCCTAGCTTTCTAGTTTACATGTAAGAGATCAAATATAGAAAAGAACATTTTAAATATGACATAAAATATATACAGAAATAAAACCAGAGAAAAACAATCACAGATCCACAGATGCTCTGTGAATACCTGAATATATGTAGATATTGGTGAATCCACATAGCCTGGCCACATAGCCAAGTGGGTGATCAAGTATCATACACTCACATTATGGTAAAGTGCTGCATGAAGCCACAGTGTTTCAGACGTACAAACTACACAACACTTTCAGACGACACCCTACAATCCACTTAGTCTTTCCAAGACTGAGCTCATTAGCTGACTTTGAGATGTTTATTAGAATACAGAGCAAATAATTGATCCCTTTGTGATATGTCATGGTTATTTTAAGTTTTTAGATCCTGTTGTCCATCACTATTTAGCTCAAATATATGCTTCGCTTTTCTAGTTGTGTCTGAAAATTATGAGACGTAGAATGATTTCCACCATACCATGGTCTTGGTCAGGTGCTTCCAGGTTGTATCCATATCCCAGAAGGGTTCGGACTGCTTCTCTCAAACTGTCTTTGTTGGACTTCTTGGTTCTCTCATCCAACAAAGCGTAGGGAACCAGACGAGGGTTACGACGGTTCTTTACATCCTGAAGAGGACAAAATGTGAAACAGTCAACACATGAGGTTGGGAGTTCAGAATATAGCCAGCCAATAGGGAAGTGCAGCACTTTTAACTCTTCAAACTTCTAGCACTTTTAAAATATGTATTAAGGTTTAGAAACATAAAACTCCATTGACGTTTCTGCCAACGTCAAATACAAGCTGCAATCTAATTGGACATTCTTCAGCAGGTCAGAATCAACAAGGTCAAGTTTGAAATAGTTTGTAACTGACAGCTGACTGACAGAGATAGGTTGTTCTAGACAGAATGTCTTGCGGAGGCATTGTCAATTCACCAGCTCAACCAATATAAAGCAAGGGGCCGTTATATGTCGTTATATGTCTGAAAGATTGCTACACCGTACAATTCCTGGCACAAACTCCTAGACCTAGCAATTGTGCCTTTTATGTAAAAAAGATTTTAAAGGTTTTTTTTCAAAATTAAAAAATGTTAGTAGATTTAAGATATTTTATTTGTAAACTGGGCCATAGCGTGCAGACTATCAGTATTCATTATGAAAAAAAAACATACCTGTTGAATGCCATAAGTCCAACCTTGGCCTATGCGGTCTCGTGCCCAGACATTGTGTGCGTTCTCTGCCAGTTTGTCCACCATGGCCTCCTGTGTCGACGCCAGTTTAACGTGGCTCAAATCCAAGGGAGCTGGCTTATAGCTGCTGGTCAACTCATAGCTGTACAACACGGAAACATTTAGTTCACTTGATCTCTTTGCTTTATAAATCCCCATCATTTTGACTAGTTGTTTTCATATGTTTTTATAACAACTTCTATACATTATTCTAGTAAAGAGGACTTTAGTAAAGAGGACTTCTAGTTGCTTTCATGTATTTTGTGTTAATATGTTATTATGTTATTCAAGTAAAGAGGACTTACGTAGCAGAAAGTTTAAGGCTGTTGACCTTCTCTATAGCATGTTCATCCACCAGTCCCACGTGACAGCCCAGGGCCAAGAGTGTTCTATAAGACAAACACTCAAATATGTCGGTGTGTTTTTCAGCACCATTCATAACGTGTCTGTATAATGTAGAATTGCAATGCATGTTTAATTGTTGTACATATACCTTTACAAATTGTGATCTTAAATGCATGCTTCAACACAAATTAGACTTTGCACACAAAGCTTAACTCATCTTTTTTTGCATTTTTATTCACAATTTTGATTCACAAATACAAAACAATATATTCATATATTGTGTATACAATACATTCAAGACCCAACCTTATTACCTGGAGGAAGGTTCTGATTTGTTCCATCAATTTACGGGCTTTACCTGATATTGGATTTTAAATAATTGTATTTAACTGTATTTTTGTAATAAACTTCAACCTATATTTTCTGCAAAATACGCTAGATACGGCCTATATAAGCGAAAAGGTTGCTTGTGAAGCAGCTTCTTTTCTCAACTTTTTGATCTATTTTTCAATGTTGATAACTTAGGGCCTCCACAGCCCTTGTTGCTAATTGTAGGAGTGTTGAGAGTAGGAAGAAGACTGGAGCGTTGTTTTAGCATAGCACTCACTCACACTGTAGTTGCTAGGTTCAGGTTCAGGTTCACGTCGATTCATTCAGGGAAAGTTTCTCGGTTGTGACTCAAACCTCTTAGGAGTAGATGACAGCGATCGTAGAGCATGTGGGTAAAGACGGTAAGGTCACTAAACTTAAACGCTGTATTTCTCAAGTGTATTAAAAATGTTTTGCTGTTAGATTGTGAAACCTGATGTGGAACTCTGTTCCAACTTATTATCAAATTATTATATGTATTTATCACAAAATGCATGTCAGTATTTATTGGTACGTTTCATACCGGGAGTATTTGTTGGTCCACCAGCACCACTAACATAGATCTTTCATATAAATGATGCGACAGCACTGACGTCATTAACGGCGACTCAAGTAGTGTACGAAAGTGTTTTGTCATTTTGCCGATGAGCTCACTAAAAAGTACCCTACATTGAACCCCCTATGTAATGAGTAGCGAGTAGGGAGTAGGGAGTAGGGGGTGATTTTGGATACAGCCATTGTGCTGTCACTGTCGTGGTCCATCTGTGATGTTTAGATAGCGGGTATGACCGTCAATACTCTCAATGCACAAATCACACACTGAGATATCACGAGGTAAATCTCCTGGGGATGCCGTGCAACAGCGTCAGACGCTCTGGAACAAACTTGTTTTCTTTTTTTAGAAGAAAATAGATCTGAATGATCTATGACCTAAACAGGGCCTTACTTGAGTGTCTCCAGAGACATCTGTAGGTTGTAGCTGCGCTCCTGTTCTGGAAGCTTAGAGAACTCTACCAGGCACGGATGCTGCCGCTTGTTATCGTCCCGCACCTGAAACAACGAGGACAAACACTGAGATGTGGATGTATTCAATTGAAATGTATCGATATTGGAGGACACCCAAACCCTATGACAAAATGCAACACTTTTGTGTTGCATTTTGTGATACTTAGTTGATGTAGTGTGTTACATAGTAGTGCTATGGATTTATACTGGTCCAAATCTAAACTATGATGCACAAAGTTATCCAAACATAGGATAAGATGAAAATATGGACTCAAATTGCCCTCTTTGGTTCCATTTGTTACATGCTGTTATGGCTGAATAAAGCCTGAAAAGCAATATAGCCCTTTCCCTAAATGAAAATGAAGTGTCTACAAGTGTGCCAGAAGGCACTGTTTTGATTTTGAGAGTAGGCAGGGACTAGCTCAAACAGGGTGTCTGGATTTCCTTTCACAACTCATGAAGCAAGTCACTGATTAAATGAAAGTAAATTATGAAAGCCAATCCGTTTCCAGCAGCCTTACCACTCCATAGGTCCAGCCCAGTTGGATCTTGTTCATGACCCACAGTTCATGGATGTTCTCCGCAAGTTTCTCCCTGATCCTCTCCAGGTGGGGTGGTAAGACAATCTACACATGAGGTAGACACAGGCACAGAAATGTGTGCAAACACACACACACACACACACACACAGACAACACACACACACACACACACACACACACACACACACACACACACACACACAAAATGTAAAATAATTTCAGTAATGAAGTAATTCATGTATTTTCAAAAACCCAAATGATGGAAGGGCTTTAAGTAGTCTATTCAGAACGTATTTAAAGCTGCTGTGACGTGTGCAGGAAAGAGAGATTTTGGAACTAAACAACCCTAAAAAAAAACCGTTCCTCCCTATGAGTCTCTATTCTGGAAGTGTTGCATTCAGTGTCGCACCTGTGGTTGGTGGAGATATGATAGTGCCTGACAGACTAGATTGACTCATGGAAGAGATCATTGGTCAGAAATAACCCGGGAGCGACAGGCACAGTTACATTTAAAACAGATATTGTCACAGAGCATTTCATTCACTAAAAGTTGAGCGACGGCTACGGCATTACACTACATGCAAATTAAAGCTTGAACCACAATAGCACATACTCCGTAAAACCCAGAGAACACTCACTTGGCTGGTGTCTACAGGCGTGGGTGTGAAAGCAGCCTGAGAGAGAGTCAGGGTGGGTCCCAGTAAGTCTCGAGTTCCCGCCAGGTCCTGCTTGTATTCCTGGCTATATTCCACCCTGAGTTTCTCCCTGGGCAGCACAGCCTCATAGCAGGGGGCGTAGCCCGGCGGAGGGAGGAACTTAAACTCTCCATGACGACCCCCCAACAGGAAACGCACTCTTGAGAGAGGAGGAGAGAGGAGGAGAGGAGAGGGAGAGGGAGAGGGAAGAGGAGAGAGGGGAGGAGAGTGATGGGGAGGTCAGGGAGGAGAAGAGGAGAGCAAATGGGGGAGGGAAGAGGAGAGGAACAAATCAGGCTTGGAGAGTTTTTTTTAAATCTTTTTAGCATATAACCCAGTATACAAATGAAGTGAGAGTACTCTTCGATGGTCATGAAAAACACTCACTTAATCCCGGCAGAGAAGCTCACAACAGGGAAAAACAGCCCGTCGCAGTTGAAATTCTCAAACATGCCCTGCACCGGCTGACCGTTGATCCTGAAGGAAATGCTGGGTGAGTTCAGGTCCAGACAACAGCTGACCACATCGTCCACCATCAGCAGGTGCTGGTTGGGCGAGCTCACGGTGCGCGCGATGCACCCTGTCCAGTTCACAAAGACAAACACAGAGACCAAAACTCAACCCAAAACCACATCAGATCAGATCAGAATGACCTGTCCTGTGACGTGCAATGCTTTTCTTATTAATGTGATTGGTGAGATTCACAATGCGCAAAATAAACGTAAGCGTAAATCGGCATGACTGCACACATTGGTTTTGGACTGTATGTTTTTTGATAGAGGGGCATGTGCCGACCCCCTATTGTGAACAGAAAGTGGACAAGGGTGTACCACAATGGGAGTTCTCTTTTGGGAGATTCTAAATAGTCTATTACTTCAATATAGACTTCAATACGTAACGATAAGTTGATTGTTGAGGTAACAAACAAGGAGGAAAAAACTATTGGCAATACATTACATTCTCCCTTTCATCACATCTCCCACATTAGGAAACACTGAGTTAATCGGACATATTCTTCATTTGATTCTAACTAACTTTCACCTATTTAGATAACCCAATGAGGTTTTTGTGACTTTTATATTAGTCACTGTGTATCTGTCTCATTATAATCCTCTGTAGTTTTAATTTGTGTTAACGTTGCTGGAAATTATCAATGTAGGTTGCCTTGATATCACAATTGTGTGTATTACTCAGTGTGTATTAGTTATAATTCCCTGTTCTTTTTTCCCTGACGGTTATGCATGGTCGGTCTCTGTCTAATCCATCAGTTAACGATCACATTTTGAACCAAAGAGTGTTTAAGTCATTTGTTTCATTCAATACATTAATTTATAATGTATTGTTTACAGATATGTGTGTGTGTGTGTGTGTGTGTGTGTTAGGGCTGGGCGGTATATCGTAATTATGAGTTATATCGGTATATTTCATAAGGCGATATGTAGATGACCCCATACCGTCATACCGATATGTCTGAGGTTATGTTATGACCATTTTTTTTGTTGCATTAAAGCTGTTTTGTCCCCTCATCTCCGAGTCCATATAACGTCGTAGGCAGTTGTCTCTCTGCACTGTTCTCTCTCTGCTCATACGCTCAGCCCCGCCCCCCGACCTTGACCCCGCCCCCCGACCTTGACCCCGCCCCCCGACCTTGACCCCGCCCCCTCTCTGCGTCTGCATGCAGGCTCTCACACAACTTTCCAGTAACATGGAGACGGCATACTAGTTTCAAAGAAAATAAACAACGGTTCTATAATTTGGAGATATTTGGGATTTCAGATGAGGAGCGAAGCGACGCCGTCTGTAAAAGCTGCTGCAGCCTCCCAGCCCTCTCCGCCCTGCACTCTGAAACCAGCCTCGTTACAAGCTTCATTTAGCAGGGTTGAGCCTCATGAAAATAAAAGCTCCAAGTGGCGCGATATAACGAAGGCTAAACTCTGTAGGAGCAGAGGTATGCCTATGTATTTAATATAGGCTATTTATTTTATGGATTTTGATTATTTCAATGTACCTTTTCATTTACGTGTTAATATGTAGGTGTGCAGCTGTATATTTTCTAAAAGGGAATGCCTGTTATTCTTGGGAATATGAGTTGTCAAAATAAAAAGTGCTTGTTGTTGTTGGGTGTTGTAAACATGTGGCATGTGAAGCCCTTTGAGACTATAACTGTGATTAAGGGCTATACAAATACAATTGACTTGACTTGAATTGACTTGACTTGTGACATCATACATTCGGCATTGAGTGCCGAATTATATATCGTATGTTGCGATGCAGCCTAAAAATACTGTGATATGATTTTTGGTCCATATCGCCCAGACCTAGTGTGTGTGTGTGTGTGTGTGTGTGTGTGTGAAGGATCCTCATCCTTTCTCATAAACAGATAGAAAGAAAGACATGGCTTGACGCTGAGCGAGGGAAGCGGCGTGGTGGATTGTGGTGGGATTGATGCAGCTGTGGGTGGTGAGCATAACGAGTTATCATGCTTTTATGTGTGTGTGTGTGTGTGTGCGTGTTGGCTCTCCCCCAGAGGGAGACCGGATTATATAACCCACATAACAGAGAAACCGATGAACCACTGAATATGTCACGTCTGTAGTCTACAACTGCCACGTATTGCCAGCGTTTGAAGCTATTATCCATTGAACACTCTTTTTCGAAAGTGTTCCAACACTAAAATATTTTTTATTTGTACTATGTAGAAAGAGTAGGTAGGTAGGTAGGTACTGTGGTTGCCCTCCTCCTTCACCTTCTTGAACTCAATAGGTGGTGTCGGGCCCTCACCTGACCACAGGTGGAGCCCATCGAAGCTGTAGGAGTAGAGGTCGTCGCCCGCGCCATTGCAACCCCACCCCTCCCCCCCGCCGGGGTAAGGGGCGTAGCCGTCGGTGCTGGCCCAGCCCACGCGCACGTGGGTGGCCTCGGCCGTGACGAACGGCTGCACTTGGTCCACGATGAGCTCGTAGTACCACTTCCTGTACTGCGCAGAGCCTTCGCACACACCCAGGAAGATATTGGGACGCATGCTGCAGAAGAGAGGACATTTTATTCACTTTCATACGTTTCTTTGTGAGTGTGGCTGTGTGTGTGTGTGTGTGTGTGTGTGTGTGTGTGTGTGTGTTACCAGTGTGCCCTAAGCCGAAGCTGCAGCCGAAGTTGGGACGTGCACGGATTGAAAACGAGTTGGAAAGTAATGTTCGGACGCAGGAAATAATTTAATTACAGCTGGGAAATATTCCATCCCCACCTCTCTATGTGCTTTTTACTGCGGAGGAACAGTGGAGCTTCCTCTCTCCCACCACACCACACCACACCACACACACGAGGTCTCTTCCATTGGTCACCAACGAACATTACCACTACCACCACGAGGTACGTAATGCTTATTCTTTGCATTGGTAATCAAAGGGAGGGAGGAAGTGAGCCTACTCTTGTTGAGTGAACGTTACGCCTATCTGACTGCGTCATGTGGCCAAGGTGCTCGCTGTACGCGAAACCACCACTTTTCCAATTTGCCATTGCTCGTAATTGGACTGCATTTATATAGCGCTTTTATCCAAAGCGCTTTACCAACCATGCCTCACATTCACCCATTCATACACACACACATCCACCGACGGCAGAGTCAGCCATGCAAGGAGACAGCCAGCACGTCAGGAGCAGTTAGGGTTAGGGAGTCTTGCTCAAGGACACCTCGGCAGGTATGCTAGGAGGACCCGGGGGATCGAACCAGCAACCTTCAGGTTGTCAGACGGCCGCTCTTACTCCTGAGCTGCTGCCGCCCCTTTAAACGATAGGGCAGGCGGTGTGTGTTTGTGTACCTGCTGACGTGGTTCACCAGTCTGGTTTGCAGTAGGAGGTCTCTGCCAGGCAGGAGGTTGTCACAGATCAGATTCTGGTTAGAGCGCACCGCCACTCCGTGACACACACACAGGGAGCACAGCACGTCTAGTACCTGTACACACACACACATACATTTTTTTTCTTGTTGATCATTTGGTAGTGGCTTGCACTACCAAATTATCATAATCATATTCATTGCACTGGACTAGGAACTGGTAGCATTTCTTCACATCTGGCTGGGGCTCACAATACGTGTGAAATAAGTATATGATTATGAAGTATGAATATTCCTTCCCAGGGATGCAAGAAACAGAACCTAGGTTGGTATGATTGTCACCCTTGATTAAGGAGGAAGGAGCCTCCATCCCATTGGGGTTCACAGCATTGATGACTGCGGCTCTTGGCTTGGACATGCCGTGCAGTACAACTTTCAGGTACGTATCAGGCATGCATGCAATTACACCCGCTGATACAGTCGAGGGTCGTGTGTATAGTCCACCTTATGGTTGCGTCCGTGTTTGTCCAGCAGGGAAATAATGGACTTGATGTGTCCCTCTTTGATGAGATTGAGAGCCTCGGGACTTTCCACCAGTACACAGTGTAGCACCTCAAGTATTCCTAGAAACACAGTAACACAGTGTAGCACACTTTAAGTATACCTAGAAACACAGTAACACAGTGTAGCACACTTTAAACACAGTAATACAGTCTAGAACCTTTAAACACAGTAACACAGTCTAGAACCTTGAGGATACCTAGAAACACAGTAACCCAGTCTAGAACCTTGAGACACAGTAACCCAGTCTAGAGGAAACCTTGAGGATACCTAAAAACACAGTGTAACGGCTCAAGGTCGACAGAAGTGCTGCAGCGCACTACAACACACACACAATTCCACTTATTTGTTTAACCGCGGCATGCTATCCCAAATGTTATGCTGGAAACATGTCTAAGCATGTTTGCCTGAGAGCAACATTCATGCTGAATTTAAACCTACCGGATGAAGCTTCCAGTCTCTCCAGTCTGCTTATCAGCCAATCCAGTGAGCCAGAAAACTGAGCACAATTCTTCCTGTTTCCCCTTATGAGGGCAGCTAGTAAAAGGGCAGGAGAGAAGAGAAAAGGGTCGTATCAGTATATTTTATACAGAAGCGGTGTGGTGAGGCCAGTGGCTGGGTAGGCACTAAATATTCAAATCCAGATTTACATCAATATAATATCCCAATACACAACTGTAATAAATGTAATTAAATTATAGCTTACAATCAGAGTTATATATCGTGAAGAGACAATTATTACCTTCTTAAATGTTCCATCACACGTAACTTGATTCACATCACACATAAACTAAATACTGACTCACCCTTAATTCATTAAATAAAAAAATAATACTATGAATGCAACCACTGTGGGGTAAGACATAACCATTATGAACATTTGCAAAGAAGACTTGTGTGCCTGATCAATCTGTGTTGTATTGCCTAATGTTTTTTTAATGGAAATCTCATTATATTGGACTTCCCTGCTTCGTATGTTATCCTGCAGCTGCAGACTAGCAGGCATGGGAAACAAATGGACAAATGGTTCATAAGGCTAGGGATAGAGGGCAGACAGAGGGATGCGTCCCCTAAAAACACTTGGGTGTGTGTCCCCGTAGTGACGCAAACTTGTGTTGTCCACTCAAACACTGTAATAGCCAGGGTAGCCACTCCGATTTTGTGCCAACCCGGCGTAGCCAAGAACAGTAATCCGTAGTGGGAAGGTGAAATATTCACCAAATGACCCGCTATCACAGCGAAGGTTATTACGCTGTTGTAGACATCTTGAGCTTAAACACAACGATGAACGGAGCAAATTAAACCAAAAAACACATTTGTTTTAATAGTTTTGGCGACTTTATTCTCATCGTATCTTGCCTGGAATATTGCCTACCCTGACTGCACATCACTGGTATCCAGCGAAATACATTGAGGTCATCAGACCTCACTCACTGTCAGTGAGAGTACCAACAGATGCTCTTACTTTGCTCATGGCGGCGCCGTGCAAAGGTAAACATTAACACTGTGTCACCGTGTTCTGTGTGAACGTGTGATATGTTGGCTTGCTGGGTAAGTGATGCAAGGGCAGGCCTTGCAGACAACCCAACCTTACTTTGCTTTAAGTCAACTCACCTGCAGAAATGCACCACTGATTTTTGGAGGCAAAACCCACTACCCGACTTACTGTTGTAAAATCTGTGTGTAATTCCATACTGATTAATTTAGCCTATTTTTGGGCTGTGTTTGTTAGAAGACAGAATGATAGAATGGTTTATAGTCTATCTCACCTGCTTGATTTTGGCTAATAAAAAGAATGGTACGGTGCCTCTAACTTGAAATGTATTGAATTTGAATCCTAGCCTACAGATGCAATATTAGGTGAATTCAGTTCTTTCAATATTTGTTTAGTTTGACTTGTAACCACGGGTGACTGCTTTGGATCAGCACGAGCATCACCAGCACGTGTGTTGATATGACTGTGTCCCCTTACCCAAGAGCTCATATAATGAGTTAAGGATGAACTTCCAGGCCTCCCCAGCCTCTTTTCCTGCAATCTCGGCAAAATGGGCTGCACTGCTGTACACATGGAGACGGTCTATACACTCCAGAACCAGGCTGATCATCCCCTAGACAATAAGGACACATAGGAGCAGTCAGAAGGCAGGTTGGAACCAAACGATGGACGTGATTTTATGAATATTCACTTTACTGCTCTTGCCTGCTTTGGCCGCGCCATCGTTTTGGAAACTATAGCGCTATTCTCTATTCGCTAAGAATCTACTATTTAGCTAGCATATTTCTAATGTTGGCAGGTTGCATGTGATTTTATTTGATTTACGGACCAAGACCAAGAATATATATCATGTTTGGAAGTAAAATAACTGACTAACTCTTTAATTAACGCCTGTCACAATTGATGAAGAGTCATGAGTAGGCTAGAGGTGACAAATAATAACTATAACTAAATATAGTTATTGGTGCAATTTCAGACAGACCGTGGGGACTTCCACCTACCTGGCTACGTGCCTGGACTGATATATAAATACATCAAGCAACAAGTGATCATGTGATCTTACTTACAAACACATCATCTCAAAAACACTCACATCAAAGAATCGTACATGAATGTATAACTCTGCTACATAGCTGCGTTCTGTTGACTCGCGGACAGCCAGCCGCCTCGCCTCGCCTCGCATGTTTTAACTGGTCCAAAAGGGTTTCCAATACACCTTTTACAAGAGCCTTGACTCATCTAAATGGCTGTTTTGTCAGAGATGGGGGATTTTTGGTATGAATAAAGCATTCAAATGTTTCAGATTGGAGGAAATTTAACTGGCTCTCATTCTTGCTCAGAAAAAGCATTTCTTTGGGGGGGGGAAACGTTGATTCTGATTGTTCATGTTCAAATAAATCCAATGTGGCCCCCGTGGGTTAGGTTAGTGATTCTGAAATCACAAACAAACTTAGTTCATTTATCCGTTTAGAACCAAAGACGATCGGATGCATGTGCCACACAATTTCTACCCATTTTCCTGCGAAATATTGTGAAACAGTTATTAGCCAATGTTTGTATTTCACACAATTTCTCCAGCTCCCTACCTACCTCCTCCTGGAAAAGATTCTGTCGGTTCTTTAGGGCTCTGAGTCGGTTCTGCTTCTCCTCATGTTCGAGGTGCTCGTCCGGGGGCTGGAAGTAGCCAATCAGATCTTGCAGACTGAGGCTGACCGACTCAATTGGCAGAACGAGAGCAGAGGTGTTGCCTTTTTTCGAGAGCACATCCAGACCCCTGAGCAAAGGAGCAGAATCAGGTTTGCATCTTCATTTCTATCTTAACAGGACTTCATAAATGCAACAGAGACTCTAAGAGCCTTACACTGTACACGAGTGGTACCGGTTTGTGTCAAATCAACAAAAACAGAGGTTGAACGAACAACAATAGACACGGTTGCTCGTACACTTTTGGATGCAAGTAAATGAAAATGGCAAGGTGACAGCGGGTATGTGCATTGCATATGACGTCCGCTCACCTGATGAAGCAGTTAAACAAGAAGACGGTACTGCGGATCACTCGAGCCGTGCGACTTTCCTCATGCTGCGATCGGGACAGAGTGAGTCCGTCGTCCATGTGGCCCTCGTGGTGCATGATGGCCTGAAAGGAGACAAACAACAACGCTTCTGAATTCATACCGTGACACAAACACAACCAACATAATTGCGACCAACCAATCTGCTATTGACACGTGTGTACAATTCCACACATTCCATTTCATGTTGTTAAATATCATATTCATTCAGGTTTGAAATGCATGAGCGTTTAGGCGAACAGACTTCTTCTATTCATAACTTCATAACATAAAAAAATACTTGTTGTTGATCAATACTTGTCCAAATCAGTTGAGACACTGGATCAGCAAATGTTACCTTCCGTTGCACTCCGCCCATGCGGGCACACTTGGTGTCCATGGCCTGGTACGTGAGCCACAGACTGGTGTCCATGTGTTGGACATAACACACCGAGTCGCCGTATTTGATGTCGGCCACGCCCATTCCGTCCATTTCTTTTTTCATCCCAGAATCCAGCTTTTCCTGAGGAGAACGGAGGTAGGGGTAGGGTGTGACGAGTAGAGGTTGTTTGTTGAAGCGAGCAAAATAGCACAGGTTATTTAATTGGTACTGTTCCTGTGCAAGGGTGTTGCATTTATATAGCGCTTTTTGAGACACCCAAAATAAACAAAAATGGAAATTCTTCAAACTCTGGTTGTTAAACTGATGTGCACACTATAGCGGTACATTCAGTTTCAATCCAAAGACATCATAATCGCATTTAAAACATAAAACAACGTGTTATTATGTTATACAGTCGCGTTACCTTGAGACACCGGTTAGTTTCAGATCACATTCTCACTCAAAGCGAACCAAACTGTAGTTCAAATCATTCCATTGCTCTTCATTGAATTGTTTTCCTGTCACGGTGTACATCCTCCTCCTCTCCTCCCCCTCCTCAAAGCTGCTACACGTTCAACAGGGTAAATAACCCAGAAGTCCGTTTTAATGAGCTGCCGAACCTAAAAACTGTGGCTGGGGCCAGGGTTTGTAAGCTTAAGAGTAGCGACTGGGAAGATCTCCACTTTGGTACCGTCCTCTTGTCTTGAGTAAATATAGGTTCATAGACAGATCAAACAAAAACACACAGATCCCCTCAATTGGGTACAGGTAATGTGCAAATATGACACATCTGACTCAGCTGTTTTGGATGTACTAATGAGTACATCTATATAAAACACTTTAGAACAGGGTAAGTGTTCTTTGCCCTTGAGTGTATGGATAAATGAGGATAATTGATCCGATACAACGTTGATAATAATAGTTATAATAAGTTGTTATGATACGTTGTTGTAATATATTGTCATCGTGACTTTTGAATTCTCAAATGAAAATATAATACAGCATGGGGGAGTACCTTAATTAAAGTGTGAATAACAAAGAGATGAATCATTGTTTACACATTGTTTACAAATGTGTTCAAAGAACACACCTTCCACCTGCGTAACACGTGTGGCAAATGTGAATTTTCCTACAAGTGTAAGGCGGGTGGAAAACCTTTTGTATTGTTTCACGGGTGCAGTGTAGGTTCCCTAGTGCTGACACCTTACCTTGGATGACTTGAAGCAAAATGCCGTCGACTTGACATCTGCCTTGTCTTTTTCCATCAGCAAGAGAGACCGGTCCTCCATTAGACTGAGGTACTTCCCTGTGGTCACGTGTCTTAGTCTGAACGGCTGGCCCCAGCGTGTGTGGCTGCCACTCCACCTACACAAACACCACCTTATTACATATAGGCCATATTGCAGAATGACTCTGCTGGAGTCATTCTCGGTCAGGAACTGGCTGGATCAGTGATTGCATATGGTTGACTGAAAAGTGATTACATATGGCTGATTAATAAAGCTAGGGTCATTTCCAGGTCAAATAAGACAGACAGCATCTCTCTCCCATAATACCACAATCTACAATCAGAATATAAGGAATTGCCAGAAAATGAAATATGACCATGTATCATTCATTCCAGTCTAATTTGCAATGAAAGTAAAACTCTTTAATACGTAAACTCTTTGGCACTTCTTAGAAAAATATCAAATAATACACTTTTGTATGGCTCTGAAATGTTTCCCTGTGACCTTTTTTGTATTAATGGCCACTACGTGATACATTCAACTAGTAGTTCTGTAGCCCCATACTGTCACTTTGATTTATTACTAAACGACATACTACACACAGCAGAAATAACCTTACTAACACTAAAACCAGGGCAAAATCCTTATCCACCTGAATTACAGACTAAATAGGCTCACCTTATTATTAATGGTGAATAGACTTTCCCACTAATATTTGTACAATCTGTGGTAATGTTGTTGACCACCGAACAAAATGGGACTGGGGGATGTGAATAGCATTATGTATGTGTTTCTAAAGCTGTGTCTCAATTGCAAAGACGCTTCCTAAATAGGTGGTCCTAAATATAGGAATGATGGCGGGTTGTATGACTGTCCCAATTCAGTAGCAAGCATAGGAAACATCCTCATTCAAATTGGCAAAATGTCAAGGAATAGTTCCATGGTCAGTGTAGGATATTAATGGAGGACCAACATATGCACCAACAAGTAACTTAATATTTTAAATAAACCCATTTGTTGCCAAATTAATTTCTCAACCTACCATGAAGTTTATTGAACAGTTTTAAATTCCACTTATTTTATTACAGTTTTTTTTCCAAGAAGTAGAAGAAATCAGCCACTTTGGCACATTCCCCATAACAAAACAGACATAGACCCAACGTTAAGTGTCCAACTTAAGTAAGTTGTGTTGTGTGTGTGGTTGGTGGCTGGTTTAAGCAGCCTCGCCTAAATTAAGACTGATTACTCTATGGCTGGTGAGGCTGTACACCTGTGGGTCATTGTTAATCAAGGCCCCCTCTTCTAGAGGAGCCCTCAAGTAGCCATTTTAATGGCTGGTGGCAGCATTGACTGCTACATAAGCATCTAACAAGGAAGCTTCCTGAATGATTATTGAGGTTGCAATAACATGTGAATGTACCGTGATGAGGTTACTTACGCCACCCGTAACATCTCCAGCCTCCACAGCGAGCGGGCATGAATGGACACTTCTCCACCCTCGTAGTTCACCATTCTGCGAGGGCAAACCAATAGGCACATTTTTTTAAGAAAAGCTTCCCACACTTCCTTAAGCGCAGTTGTGTGCACTCCATCCAAGCAGCCGCCATGACCGCCCTGTTTAGGAGTCTCATGCGGGAGAGACTAGCATGCAGTTCCTCTATTTGGAAAAAATGTGATTTTATTATCAAAGTGCACAAAAAGAGCATCTTCACTTTTGTGTATCTTCCGAGGTCCTGGTCCATTATATTTCATTAAAAACTTAAGGATTGATATTAATGAGTTTTGGCCACAGACTAGTGCGAGGCGGCCATTCAATTCCCACCATGATTGTGACAAATTCATTCATTAATTTCCACTGACAAAAAAGGCAATGCTTTATAGAAGGCACATCTACGACCTCAGGTTGTATGTAAACCAATCGGTAGTCTCACAAATCTCAGACTTTAGACTACTAATCCAAAGTATGACGGCAGACCATCTTTCTTTCGCTTCATTTTTGTTACATCCAATCATGTTGCTGGAAGTGGGGATCTGCATAATTGGCTATTAACAGAAAACACAAATTCGACCAGCACTCATTAACAGTAAAAAACGTTCTGTGTAAATGTTTCTAAATGAACACCATGTACCATAGAAATCCAACCATCACAATCCCCTCTCTGAAAGTTGTGAGAATGCATTTATTTTCAGTAAAATATCGTCGTAGCAAAACAGGAAACAGCAAAAACAGAAGTTCTGCAATAACATAGTAGGACTGCTGGATCACCAATCACCATTGAATCGCTAATTAAAAAAAATCATCAATAACTTCATACTTAAATCAGGGGGCAGGATATCAGGGTTTAAGCCAAAAGGTTCTAAGATTGAGCCCCAATATCCACAGTCTACCTGTTGGCATCTACCTAGAGGATGGTACATAACTCCTACTTGGCCATTAAAAAACTAAGTAGGAGACTTGTCTCCTCCCACCTCTCATGTCCTTCCTCTCCCCTGCTCCCCAGTCATCTCTTATTCTCTCCTTGGCTCTCCTCTCCAGGTCTCTCCTCCTCTCCCCTGGTCCCCAGTCATCTCTTATCCTCTCCTTGGCTCTCCTCTCCAGGTCTCTCCTCCTCTCCCCTGCTCCCCAGTCATCTCTTCTCCTCTCCTTTCCTCTCCTCTCCTCTCCTTTCCTATGCTCTCAAGGTCTCTCCACTCCTCTCCAGGTCTCTGCTCTTATCTCCAGTAATCTATTCTCCTTTCCCCTGTTCCCCATTCATCTCTTCTCCTCTCCCCTCATGTATTTTTTAATATTATGTATTGATATGATGTATGAAGCATAAAAGCAGCCGGCCAAAGAGAATTGATTAGTCGGCTATTCATCAGCCAACCAGTGCTGAAGGAACACCCTGCATCACAGGCGCTCTGTTCAGATGTTTTACAATCTGTCGGTTCCATCAGGCACACACACAGCAGGCCTCAAAGTGGCTGATGTGCAGATTTAAGTTGCGGATTCAGATTTGGTGTATCTGTCACGGATTTGGTGTATCTGGTGTATAACCAGGTACAGTGTAAAATGTACAGTGAAATGTTATCCCCAGCTCCAAAAGATATGCTCAAAAAGACAAGACTTGCATGGAAGGCATGTGCCTGATTGATTGGAAACAAGGCACTGGCTTTCATCTGAAACCTACTGGCAATGATTATAAAACACATTTCGACCACAATTAGTATTTCATTAAGGCACTTCCTTCTTAACCACACTGCTGTCTCCCTCTGAGACAACAGGAAAGTGTAATTATTGTTAGTTCTGTCCGTCCTATGGGAGTTATCCCTATCTCACCGCAGAGAGTGAGGGCTCATTCTGTCTGCTGTAGCCAATCAGCCAAACCCCTGGAGGACCTGGCCCACTTTGCTATTGTAAAACAAGAGCAAACCTGTGCCAATGTGACCTAGATCGAGTAACGGACAAACTACAAGAGCAGCACATGTTGTACCGCTGATGTGACTTTGGCAATGTAAAAATAAAGGTAGGTCAACAACTGATGGCAGTGACCTATTTTATTTGATTTATTATGAAAGACGGTGATCTTTGTAGCCTTGAGAGGCCATCCTGATCTTGCAAGTTCACAATTGAGTTTCTGGCTGTAGATGTTATGCCTGTTGTAACCAGCTTTCAGAACCCGCACCCATCAGTGCTAGGGGGAGGGAGTTTCAGGCCTTGGCTGGCCAGTAATTGATTTCCACATATGGGCCTGGTCTTTCATTCAGATTAAATAAAGTGAAGCTCTTGCTTTCTTTGCTCTTGTCAAATCTGGTCACAAGTAAAGCAAAAAAATCTTTAAATCCTTATAAAAAAAATTGTTATTCAGTCAACTGAGGATCAAATCAGTAATTCAACGGAGGCACCGTGCTCATCATGAATCTTTCACCCCCCTAGCGCTGATTGGTCCAATCATTTCTCTATTTTTGAAAGAGGCTTTAATCGGGCTCGAGGCCAGACTGATCTACAGATAGAAACGGAATATGAACTCAGGATAGATCAGGATGGGCTTATAATGCTAATTGCCACACCGAGATAAATTATTATTTTGTCTGTATTGATTGAATTACCGTCTAAATGGTTCTACTCAAATTGGAACTGCAAACTGTTCCAGCTTGTGCATTCAGAGTACTGGAGTGTGAGCTCAGTGAGTTCACTTGAGACAATAACAATCATAAACCAATGTTAGTTCGAATGATAAATAAACATTGTACAATTAAAAAAGAAAGGACAAATGAAAGAACAGATATTTTTGCCATGCTGCTTAGACATGATTCTCTTCCTTTTTCCCAGCAAAACCGACCCGGTCCAAATATAATTGAAATCAGCCCACAGGCTGTTCTACGCAACCTCAAGTTATCTTACCACATGTAAGATACCATCAAGTATCTTACATGTGAACGTTTTCAGAATATGTTTTTTTAAATCCTGCTTCTGTTTGTAATTAGCACACTTTTGGTAGAATCCCCCATATGCAGGGCACCTCAAATCAGCTGACCACATAGGCAATATGTCTCGTAGTGACGCACGTTGGATTTTGTTTTTATTTTATTTGTATAGCCCTTTATGTCATTCCTATTATGTCATTCATCTCATATATATCATCGGCCCAATCTCCCTCACCCTTCTCTCTCACCATTGATGGTTCCATCGTCACCCCCACCACCCATGTCCGCAACCTTGGCACTTCCTCCACCCCACCCTCTCATTCCTACCGCACGTCAACCACATCACTAAGACTGCCTTCTTTCACCTCCGGAACATTGCCCGCATCCGCCCCTCCCTGTCCTTTCCAGCTGCTGAAACCCTCATCCATGCCCTCATAACCGGGCGGCAGTATAGCTCAGGAGGTAGAGCGGTCCTTCAGGAAGACACCCTAACCCTAACTGCTCCCCGGGCGCTGTATAAACAGCTGCCCACTGCTCCTAATACTAGGATGGGTTAAATGCAGAGAACACATTTTACTGTATGTTTACATGTATGTGACCAATAAAGAGGATTCAATCCTCCAGATTTGTTGCTTGTTATAACCTCCAGACTCGATTACTGCAACAGCATCCTCTACGACACAATAAACTCTTCCGGAAGTCCTCTGCTCACCTCCACCCGAGATCACATCATCCCTGTCCTCCACAACCTGCACTGGCTTCCGGTTAAACACAGGTTTGACTTCAAAATACTGCTCATCACCTACAAAGCCTTAAATGACCTGGCCCCTCGCTACCTCTCTGACCTCTTCCCCGCTGCACTCCCCCCCGTTCCCTTCGTCACAG
This sequence comes from Muraenolepis orangiensis, assembly GCA_027704905.1. Taxonomy (NCBI): domain Eukaryota; kingdom Metazoa; phylum Chordata; class Actinopteri; order Gadiformes; family Muraenolepididae; genus Muraenolepis; species Muraenolepis orangiensis. The sequence continues at coordinate 21,744,835 of CM051014.1, forward strand.
GAACAGCCTGATAGTCCCCAGGACCAAGCTACGGACCTGGGGCCTTTTCAGTAGCTACACCCTCCCTCTGGAACGCCCTCCCCATCCACATCCATCAGGCAACCACCCTACCATCCTTCAAACAGGCTCTCAAGACCCACCTCTTCAAACCCCCTGCTAAACATCCTCCCCTCTATCCTATGACTCACATTTTTTAATTATACAATATTTGAATTATAAAAAATGTTGATCTGTCTTATCTGTCTTATTTGATCTATGTAACTATCACATTATTTTACTGTTTGTGTAATTTTACTCTGTCTATAAAGCGCCTCGGGTGACCAGAAAAGTGTTGAATGTATTATTATTATTACTATTATTGTTATTCCTTTCTCTCAAATGACTTTCTGTCTCAACCCACTCCCCTGTCAATAAGGGCATAAAAAGCCCAAAAATGTATGATATATAATCAAATAAAAGAAAAAGAAAATCACTCATATGCAAATATGACATTTACCGTAACTCAATAAATACATTTGGCATTTACGTTGATGTGTATTTAGACCATTTCCCCCATTAGCGGCAAGTCAATGAATTGTCAATAGTGCTGCCTTGTCATTGAAGCTGGGAAAACCATTGTGTGATTGTTTTTCTCCTAATACATGACATAATCATTGGCCAAGGATCAGAATTATTTTTTAATGAATACTACCAGACTTGCCATCTTCAAACATCTTTTTACTTAACTTAACTCTTTAAACACTGTCCTGTCTGTGTCCTGTATATATTGCATGCATATTGTACGTGTATGCAAATACATATTTGTCTGTTATTCATCTGTCTCTGTGTGAGTGTGAGAAAGGCACAATATAAAAATAAAGTTATTATGATTATTATTACTTTTTTTTAGTTTTACATGCATGACCTCTGTGCTCCTGTGTTCCTCACCATCCAACCCATGTTTACTGACCTCCTCTGCTCCTCCCCGTGCTCCCCGGATGGGACGGTCAAGCATTCGTCCATGTGTCCATGGAGCAAACGGAGTACATCTCCCCCGATTAGGTAGCCTGACAACACAGCAAGCACAACATCAAGATAAGGAACGTAGGGACAGAGAGGTTGTACAAAACATATGAGATACGTTGGATGGGAGAGAGAGAGAGAGAGAGAGAGAGAGAGAGAGAGAGAGAGAGAGAGAGAGAGAGAGAGAGAGAGAGAGAGAGAGAGAGAGAGAGAGAGAGAGAGAGAGAGAGAGAGAGAGAGAGAGAGAGAGGGAGAGAGAGAGAGAGAGAGAGAACAAATTAACAAAATAAGAAATGACAGAACAAACAAAGTTTGACAATTTAAAATAATTGAAACCCATAAAGCGTACCTTGTGCCACTTCACTGCCTGAGCAGATGGGAACCACACTCCATAGAGTTTGCTGGAAAGCTGCATCCACGTGAAGATTTTCATAACCATAGGATAGGTGCTGTGATGAAAGGAAGGGGGGAAATACTGATCACATTGAACACATAACAGATATATTTCTCTCTCTCTCTTCCTAAAGTAAAGTATTAGCTCTAATATATTACAGTGAAGTATATACCAGGTATCGTTCTGAGGAGACGCTGACCAGGATGAGGTCATCACCGACTCGAACCTTCTCACCCTCGGACCGCTGCTTGGATGCTGGATGGATGGTCCACCAGCAGGCCTCGCCTAGACGCACACACATTTAGCCACACACACATTTGGACACAAGCACAAAAATACACTCAGAGCACTTGGAAACTTTTGGCAATGTGCATTATTTGCATTTGGATTTTTATTCAGTCTGGTATTGCACTGGCTTGTGTGTGTGTGTGTGTGTGTGTGTGTGTGTGTGTGTGTGTGTGTGTGTGTGTGTGTGTGTGTGTGTGTGTGCGTGCGTGCGTGCGTGCGTGCGTGCGTGCGTGCGTGCGTGCGTGCGTGCGTGCGTGTGTGTGTGTGTGTGTGTATACATAAATTGTATATATATACGTATATATATATATATATATATAGAGAGAGAGAGAGAGAGAGAGAGAGAGAGAGAGAGAGAGAGAGAGAGAGAGAGAGAGAGAGAGAGAGAGAGAGAGAGAGAGAGAGAGAGCATTTGTGTATTCTACCTGTCGTGTCTTCTTGCAGCCCCACATCAAAGGCCAATTTGTCTGTTGACGAGTGCGAGGTGGACAGACAGCATAAGTACTGCAAAGAGGAAACAAACATGACACATTCATTTGAGGAAAACGTAAATTTGTTTATCAATGAACCAAACATGATTGAACCTTGAATGGCAGAAGCTATACACATATATACTGTATATATATTCAACCTCTGGGAATATAAAATACAATGAATGAACAATAATGCTTGCTCAATGTGTTATTGTACGTCACAGTACGATTGCCCGGCTAAGGTAAACATTGTAAAGCATATCAATCGATGTTATATCCGTTTATCAGAGTAAAGATTATGAACATTACAGTCAAAAGAAGGAAAGGATCTTAAAAACTTACATTTAAAGAAAAACAGTTTATTAGTAATTATTAATAATTACTAATTGATAAAGTAATTAATAATAATAATAATAGTTAAACTAAGAATGAATGCAGAAAATGTACAGATCGTTGAAATAACTATTGAGGGGGAAAAGTATTGTTCACCACTGTTACTGACCATCCCACTGTAGGAGTGTCGTAACAGAACAGCGTGTCCGTAAAGTAAGGTGCGATGTCCTCCTCCCTGGGCTGTCTGGAAAGATAACACAAGATCAATGCACAGCACAGCCGAAAGGGAAATGCACCAAAGAGGGAAAATGTGATTAAAAATTCAACATTTCTTGATTGAGATGCTCAAACCCTAACAATGACCTGTAAGACCACTTTCAGTCACAAAGTGACTACTAAATAACTAAATAGAGATAGATGATTGAGCGTTTGTAACTTGAGATCAGCCGCAATATCCATCTGTAATCAACATTGAAATGTGTATGGCATGCTATACTTCAACTTGTGAAATAATACCATTGTGAATTGTAGAAACAAAAAGAAAAACCCTTCCAACTAGATTAAAGTGTAGTGGAAAATGACTCAATTGTATGCAGGACTAAACAGAGGAGAAGTAAAATGATACTTGATCTTACCTTCATCATAAATTTCTGCCAGAGAGCATAAAACAAGAAAACAGAATGTTAATAAAAATATAAATCCACTGAAAATTGTATTATTGAAGTATAAAACCTTCAATGGGTCTAGCACACAAGCTAAATACGGGAGAAACATAGTGTCGTTATTTGACTAATTTTATTAGTATAAGATTCAAGAACTTTATTTGTCACACACACATGCAGCATGTGTCAGTGCCTTACATAAATTGTGCAGAATACAATAGAAAAAATTTAACTTCAATAAACTATGTATAAACTAAGTACATACAAATACATAAAGGACAATGCAACAATATTTACAATTGAGTTGGGATAAATATTAAAAGGACCTGAAAAAAATATATGATAGCGTATAAATGTGTGCGTATGCTATATACTATATATGTATATATATAGTATATATATATATGTATATATACATATATATATATATGTATCTACACACACACACTCACATGTGTGTGTGGGGGGGGGGGTGCATGAGATGGGCTATATAACCAGAAGTATTTCAAATTTCCAAAGACAATTAACAATTAAGTTAACATCCGGGTTTGCAGGTCGGTTTAGCAATGTAATTGTGGAATTGTAACAACATGACATCGTAGGTATGTCCAATGTATATATTTGTATCTATTATATAACAGATGTTATATCATTACGTTTACAATTGACTTTTACTATTCACATATTCTGAAATGAATTGTAGTGTATACAGCTCAGTTCAGTAGGAGATGGGGTGTTCACTATAAACAAGACATTCATGTTTCATATCTTCGCACTCATTTGAATTTCTGTATGCCATTGTGTGGCATCGTTGCACAATACACAGGGACGCATTGGCATCCAAAAGTGAATCATAAGTATGTCTAAGCTAGCTCTAGCTCCTAACAGTGGCATGTCAGAGCTCAGCCGAGCACTGGTGCTACCACTGCTACACTCCATAGTTAATATGGATGTAGCATCAGTGACTTCACCCATCGGTTTACACACAACCTTTATGAAGCCAAAAAGGTTGGCCTTCAAGTTACAGGCACCACCATTGCTTGAGGTTTTTTTTGCAACAAGCAGCGGAAACTATCCATATTTGGCATATTGTGGGTGGTCACGGCCGGCGCTTTGTACACTCCAAGATCCAGGCTCAGCCGAGCCAGAGAACCAAGTTGGGAGGAGCCCATTTACGCACAATCTAGCTCTGGAGCTAACGCAAAATGTTCATCATGGACATGAAGCTTTAGCCATACGCAGGGAGATCCAGGTTCCTATCGCTCCCTTCCTCCCCCAGTGATTATTGGTGTCCTCTCTTTACCATTTAAATGTGATTTCTGTGGCCAGTTGGCCTGGACACTTTGGGTCAATCTGCCCGGTAAAATGTACAGTATAGTAAAAGTATAATGAGCCCAACTAGCTTCCTTCAGTCTGCTTCTTGCTCCACACTGCCCACATATCTTCTTGGTAAAAGACATCAATTCAACAGGAAGATGGGAGCTTTACAGCCACATTAGCATGCATATCATGTGGACATCTTTGAAAGTGAAGGTCAAAAACACACAACTAGTTAAAATACTTCTGCATAAAATAACAGAAACCAGTCTTGCATACAGAACATACATTGTTGCATATTGAGCAGCCAGACGCAATAATACACATCACTAGGGGGTGCATTGCTACAGGCAGCTTAGGTCATCCTTTTGGTATCCCAAACATCAATGTTTGTCATGTATGAGCAACTTTCTGACAAAGTCTGTGAAAGAAAGGCAAGTTAATTGATGTAGCACCATTCAAACACAAGGCCATTCATAGTGCTTTACAAAGGAAGATATCAATGTAATCAACTTGCTGTCCATGGGCTGATTCAGAGGCACCGGTGCAAAGGAGTGGGGACTGGACAGATGACGGTGGTTGAGGCAGGTTATCTGCAGGCTTATTCAGAGTTGTCAAAAACGTCTTCCTCCAGGGTCAGAGAGTGTCAAGTGAAATGTGTGTCAAAGGCAACTGCCTCAGACCCAAGGCCAAAGACATTATTTCCTACTAGCTTCCCACCAGACCTGTATGGCCATCTGACAGATTTAATGATCAATGAAGTTTATCCCTCAAACTTAGTGAGACTGTTGGAATGGTTCTATGAAGTCATTCTTCAGGATTCCAGGCTGCTCTTTTACTTGCGTGTGCTTAGGTGTGGGTTGTGGTATTAAGTTGGTTATGTCATAGACCATAGCACCAGGGTATGAATATGTTTTAATCGTCTTACCACTTATATTTTTGACAATGGAGTCTCCCATAACTAGGGAAACAGGTTCCACTAACTGTGTGTCTGACTGTCATTTTCAGCCCATCTGTTGTTTGCCGCAGGTTTTCTCCCTCTGTCAGAGTCCTTTAGGTTTGTCCCATGTCCCTTTATGCTCCAGTGGTTGATTCGATTACCCGTGATATTGGTGCATACTTGTTCTCCAGATGAAGAGGCAGCAGGAGTTGTGACCTGTATTTGGTCATGATTGTACGTTGTATTCTTTCAGGCGTCCGGAGTTGATGTCAATGGAGCAAATGTGGTCCCTTTTGTTCTGTGTGGGTGTAAAGCTTCAGGCATGGCAGCCAGATGATCTCAGTGGGTAGAACTCTTGGTTGGTACCGTTGGCATTGATTGTTCTGGTCTATTTGTTCTAAGTTTGAGAAAACCTATAGGAGAGGAGTTGTTCAGAGTCAACCATCTGGCCTGGTTAAATGTTGAAGTTCACACTTCCTCTCTTTCCAGTACAGCAATACTCTGCAACCGTGTGTGGCAGTCTGTGCATTTAGTTATTCTGATAAGCACAGAGGCATAATGTTGTTCTTCTCTTGTATAAATAACTGTCTTAGTCCCAAAATAATCCTCCAGGATTTATAGTTTCAGTATTCAGTTCAGTATCAGTACACAATAAATGGTGAATTAAAAAACAAGTGGATATCAGAAAATATAGAGGAAAAAATAGAAAGAAATCAGGGAGCAAAGCAGAAAGTGTCTCGAGCTCGACTAAACACACGCCGTTCAACGAAGCCTTACATTTTTCACGGTTATTTTATCGCCATCTACATTTGGCGGACAAACAGCACTGGGACAGTGCATTCAGGCACCACCCAGCAGTCACTAAAGTGTCATACCATTTAAATATCTTGAATGCAGTATAGCTATTAAAATAGTTTAGTCTGCCAACTCAAGGTGGCAACAATGAGCACACACAGTTTAGTTTACACAGCAAAAGAAGAACACTGAAAAATGCTAGACTTATTTTCAATTAGCATGCAAACATGCTAGTGTAATGCCGGGGTGTAGGTAACAAGTTATTCTGGGGTACCCTCGATTGTGCCACTGTATGACATAGCAGGTTCTGTTTGATTAGTAAGTGATTATAAGTTTTTGCTTGATAACTGTAGATCATTTAGTTAAATGACTGTTCTGTTTATTCCTCATGAGCCACCGTACCCGTCGGATTGTTGGTTCTGTCATGCCTGTAGCCTCATGCAGCGTTACTGTCTGTAGTTTCAGATTAGCATTAAACATAAACTATATTGTTCTCAGCCAGTGTGATCCTTGACTCACCAACAGACTAACATTTACAATAACCATTTTCTTTGGCACATTTATAAAATGTAGAACTTTAATGACCTAGGTAGTGTGATTCCACTCTGATTAGCCCATGTTAAACCCAATACTAAATGCGAGTAAAGATTATACCACTAAACCATATTTCATTGGTTCATAATTGTTGACATAGAAAGAGATGATATAATTATTTCACAGTTTCAACCAGCAAATGTTTTTCATTAATTACTGAGAAGATGTACTTTATTTCATAACTTCCACTACATATACTACACTACCTATGAGCCTTTTCTATTTCAACCAATCACAAGAGAGCACAACTGACGTTTGTACATGGGCAGTAGTATATAGTAGTCAATAGTTAATGCTGCTTACTGTGCCAACAGCAACTTCGTGACTTGGTTAAGCTGCGGGGAATTATTTTGGTTCAGGGTCTTATGTATGCAACGCTGAATATGACATTTCCGGTTCTGATTTGTCACTGGAAATTTCTGTGGATGATGAGTTAAACCAGTTTATTTTTTTTTCTGACTGGAAGAGTGCGGGAATGGATTGCCAATGATTACCACCGGCCTTACCCAGCCCCCAGAGCCTAATCAGTTTGACTCGGCCCGGTGAGGCTGTTTACCACCAACCACACACACGCTCCACAAAGATGTCATGCCTTCAAAAAGCTTGTTTCACCACTCCACAGAAGAAGTTTAACAAAAATCTCTTTTCAGAAGCTCTGTTTCCAGTAAATAAAAAACACTGCTGTTAGGCCCATGGAAGGTGTACATAAATGTCTATAAACGCATGGACAGGGAATGAACAATGGCTGTGGAGAAATGATAGGGGTTTATAAGTGTGGCAGCTACAGTGTTTCACCTCAACTGGCACTCTACAAATGAGACATACATGTCACATTAATATGAAGGGGGGACATTGTATATTGATTGTTTTATCAAAAACAATATGATTGTATGATGTTATGATAAAGGTGGTTATGATAAATGCGAATGACGTTAGGAAAAAAGATCAAACCTACCCATTTTTCCACATCTACATGCTGTGTGGAAATGAGAGAAGAAAGGAAAAAACAAAGTAAGTGTCCTCTCGTGTGTAACAAAGAAACAGAAAACACATCATCTATCCATTAGATAGAGGGAAAACTATTGGGCAGACGGGTTCATGAAGAGATGTCATTGTGTTCCCAATATGCTATTTTCTTTAACAAGTACAATGTTATCTACTAAATTGGTTATTTTATTGGAGCCAAGAAGATGAATTGAATATATAAAGCTGCTTTATATAGGGCAACACTGAAACTAGTTGTTTAGATTCAGTATCGCCCTCTTCTGCTCAGAGTTGTTGATTGACAGGCAAGATGGATTCCCCGAAACAATCAGGGAAGCGATGTCCTGATTGGTCAGAAATGAGCCGGGAGTGGCCTAAAATCTGAATTAGCTTTTGGGCTCCTCTGACCCCAAGAACACAGGTAGATGTTGTGTAGAAAGCAGTTTATTGTTAAGTTTAAAATAATGTAGGCAGAGGCAGGTGTTACAACATTACAACCTTAATAGTTAAATAACTTGGCCAATATGAATATAGATGTATTGTCAAATGTTTTTGAAGTACAAAAATAGTAATACTATATATATACTAAATGATAATGATAAAGTGGTGCAAAAATACTGAATTAGTTAGATAAGGAAGCGAATGAGGCAAAGGGGAGCCAACAATGCATAGCTTCTGGACCTGTCGCATGAAACAGACTAGCCATCCAAATTAAGCATGCATTTGCAATGAAGTGAATGAAGAATCTAAACAACTGCCACAGTGTAAATGACTTCTGTGTTGAGGAGAGGACGGTATTACACCAAGGAAGCGAATTAGGAACCAGTGGTATAAAATCCACAACATGGAACTCTGATGGAAAACAATGATGCAGGTGAGAGGTCAAAAAGCAACATGGTCTGCGAGAGGTCTTCTGGTGCTCCTGAAGAGGTTCCTAGCCCACCGCAAAGCTGAACCATAGCTCAAGCTGAAGGAGTACCACTCTATTCAGCATAGGTCAAACCCAAACCCCCAACAGTACAATCACTCAACACAATCCCCGTCACACACTCCCATGTGTTACAACACAAGACTACAGTTTATTTATTTGCATATAGTTCGTTTTTCACCGCAAGAACTCTCCCAAACTGCATTTTGTTTGGCCCATCTTAAGAGTCCAAGCAACGTTCTGCCAGCGCCCTGATATAAGATGGTTTAGGGCAGTGATTCTCAACTGGTGAGTCACTGAGGGCATTTCGAGTGTGTCGTATATGCCAAAGCTTAATATGCCAAAGCTTAATATTTAGAAAGAAGCCCATGAATTAACTAAATCAATGTTAATTCAATGATTGGTCATAGACCAATCAAAAAAAGGAAATCTCAACCTTCTGAAAAGTATGTAAAATGAATACACTCAATACTTGGTCAATACTTTGCACCAATTACTGCATCAATGCGGCGTAGCATTGCATCAAGTCTGTGACACTGCTGAGGTGTAATGGAAGCCCAGGTTGATTGCTGCCTTCAGCTTATCTGCATTGTTGTGTCTGGAGTCTCATCTCCCTCCTGACAATAGACCGGGCCAGGCGAGGTCAGGCGAGTTTGCTGGCCTATCTAGCACAGTAATACCGTGGTCAGCAGTTCCTAGTAGTTTTGGCACTGTGGGCAGGTGCCAACTGGAAATGTAATCAGCATCTCCATAAAGCTTGTCACGGCTGTGTTGACGCTGGACTTCATAAAACACAGTGGACCAACACCAGCAGATGACATGGCACCCCAAAACATCACTGACTGTGGAAACTTCACACTGGACTTCAAGCAAGCTTGGATTCTGTGGGACCTTGATTTCCAAATGAAATGCCTCAGCCGTGTCACAGGCTGACTGCCTGTGGATTCTATGCCACGCCGCATTGATGCAGAAGTTTGTGCAAAAGGAGCCTCGACCAAGTATTGACTGCATAAATTAACACACTTTTCAGAAGTTTTCTTTTTTTTATCTTAATATTGTAATATTTTGAGATTATATTTAGATTTTTATGAGCTGTAAGCCGTAATCATCAAGATAAAGACAAAAAAGTCTTGAAACATTTCACAATGAATCTAGAATATATAAAAATGGACTTTTTCATGATATTCTAATTGCTTTAGAGGCACCTGTATATGTGTATTGTGAATATCAGTGGAGGCTAATGACCATAGAAATTAGGGAATACAGGAGGCATCTTTTATGTATACTTGTAGTCAATGTTCTTGTTTAGTTGAGTTAAGTGTTGTTAAGTCAAAGAAATGTTACGTGTGTTTATTTGGTTATTATGTACATTGTGCACATGTACTTAATGGTGGGAATTGGTGTTGTGAGTGATAACCGGTTGTGAGTGTTCATTGGGTTGGCGCTGTTAATATAATAACCATTGATACTGGAGTAGCGCGGTGTGTGGGGAACTGATATACCCCTCCAGTCTGTCGTTGAATAGTTGCGTGTTATCTCTTGTCATGGCTCGCTACAATACAATATGCAGTATTCGATCGATGAATCATTCTTAATAAAGTCATTTTCATCTAAATCGTTTTTGAGGTTGTTTCAATCATCTTGAGCGCATTTTTTTCCTCGTCATATTTTCGGAATTGATAAGTATTTTGCGGGCCGGATGGGATGTCTTGGTGGGCCCGGATGTGGCCCGCGGGCCGCCAGTTGACGTACACTGCTTTACTGTGTTATGCAATGGTGTGTTCCATGTATGTGTGTGTGTTTGAAGTTCACATATACCAGTTCAAGTGTGAGTGTCTGTCTATACCTGGAATCCATGCATGGAACGTGTGCATTGGCTGTTTGTTAGTGTTTGTGTCCTGTTTTTGGATGATTTACTGATTCTTCTGTGTTTTTGTATTGTTAACCATTTTTACATTTCAGTCCATTTAGCCTCAAGCAGCTTCTCACTTGCCATGCCACCGTTGAAAATAAAATTTGTTCTTAATGACTTGCCTGGTTGAATAAAGGTCAAATTAAATAAATAGCTTGCTCATACCGTAGCTGTGTATGTTTTTCCCTGTGTAGGTGTGATTTGAATTGACTTGTATATGGGTTTCATCAGAGCGTGGGCAAGCATGAAAGCGACTTCATAGCTGTAGCTATCAACTCACCCCTTCGGCCTTCTCCTCCGTGTTGGCCAGCATCTCCTGCAGCGCCCGCACCGACAGAGACTGCTCCAGGACAAATGCGCAGATAGACAGGTCTGGAGGCACATTCTAAACAAAAACCACACACACACACACACACACACACACACATATGTATGCAGACAAAGCAATGCATAAGATCACCACATTCAAGACATTATACAAATATTAGTATTCATACTAAAGGGGTTACAGCGAAGCACCCCTTGTTATCCAGATACCTGAATTGATGATATTGTAATTGAAAAATAGCCAACATATCTGTATCTCTCTGCAGCACAAATCGTTGTAAATATTATTTTCTCTCCATTTAACCTTTTTGCATCCAACATGGAAGGATGTACTGATGAAAAAAGGGAATGAGGGTATAATATCGTCAGGTGGACTCATATCTCAAATGGTGCCATCCCTGTTGAGTTCAATTTGTGACATATATACACTCTATCCACCAATACTAAATGACACTCTGGGACACACCATAGAAGAACACCAGCACACCGTTCTGAACAGTTTGATGTATAATATGTGTAGGCCCTATGTAGTGCAGAAATATTGCTGGAATCGTGGCAGTTTTTAGATTCTTGTTATAACATCCACATCAAATGACAGCAAATCCCATGTGTGTTTATTAATTAGGCTTACATCTCTGAAACAGTTCTTGATTTCCAAAATAAAATACAGGCATACTTCACCGACAAGGGCAACCTTTTGGCATGGGTTCGGTTCGTTAACAAATCTGTATTTTCCGCACAATTTCTGATGTTACCATGTTGTATAAGGGAACATTTACCTTGGAGTTGGATGTAGACTCTAGGAAGCACAGTCTGTTTCCAAAGCCTTCAGCTGCCAGGCAAAGCTTCTGCTGCTCTTTGTGAACTGTGGCAGAACACTGCAGCACCACCTCGTCGTCCTAGGACAGAAACAACGTTTCATGAACAGGTCAGATGCAGCCTAAACACTATAAACACTATAAAGTCAAACCATAACTCTCTGATTCACTCCAAACCGCTTAAGGATCGGCCCCCCAGGTGACATGCCCCCACACATCGCTGGAAAAAGGGGAGGTTGCCAGGCTCTGCAGTGCGTTGCTGTAAATACATTTTGACCCTGTGGGTAACTTACCTTTGCTGTGAGTCAGTAACCTTGCTTTTTATGGTTTTAATTGCTTCTATTTACAATATGTTTTCATGTCTTTTTAAGGTGTTGCTACTATTATTCCCATATTTACTTTGATGGTTTGAATTGATTAATGTACTGCCGCATACACCACCACTGCGCTATCCTCCAGAGAGCCATTACCTTACCGCAAGTTTTGAGAACTTTAAAACGTTTAACGATGCCTGTCCTATATATAAGATACATCCTCTACTACTAGAGTAGATCGACTGTGGCATGCTCTACAGACACACCACATTTGGAAAGATTGTGTTGTCAGTTAAAGGCAGTAAGGTCTGGAACAGAATACCGCATACAACAAGGCCCCACTTTCCCCACGTTTAAGGCCCCATCTCAAATAATGGAATAAGATACACCAGAAATGTGATCACTTTTAAACCCCATCCGTTGAACAGGGGGAATCTGACTATATTTTGTATTATATTGTATTGTGGTGTGAATGTGTCCTGCATGTAGTGCAGGTGTTGTGATATGTGATCCATTTTCTAGTGTATTATATCATGCATTATGTAACAGCCTGCCAGAGACCACAGATGGAAATTAGCCTTTTGGCTAAATCTGTCATTTCTACATGGATGTGAAAACCGGAATGTTCATTGAATGTGCACTGTCCCATTTTGAATAAATAAATACATAATCCTTCTTGTTCTGGATATAGGTAAATAGCTATATATATAGAAATATGAATCCAATGATCCAAGATGAATCTAATATAAAAGGTTGCTGGAGGCTAAATTATTTTTGTTGTACTTATTTTATGAGAATCTGTTAAAGGAATGTTCCACCGATTTTTTTTATATTCTAATTGTCTCCCTTGCCTAACAAAAGCCTATTAATCCAAAAACTGCATAGAAATGCGCAGTGTGGATCAAAATACATTTTGATTTGTCATTCCCAGAATGTCCCTTTAAATGGTCTTTTCAAGTGAGGCGCTTTCTCAGTGCCCTCCACTCCCGGCACAATCACCCTGGCTTATCACGACGTCCACGGCTCGTACACATTTCTATACATACTTTTGAATATCATGAAAAATAACCAGAGGCTAATATTTCTGGAATGCATCCCGTACAAACGGACCAGCTGTCGATCTGTACGACATAGTAGATCTGTATCGTAAATATGTTGATAGAACTGTGCTACAAGAAACATGCCGCTAGCCAACAGTGGCAGCCCGTCTATAGAGGCGTTAGGGGTGGCGCCCCCACCTATGATTGATTTGTCAAAAATATATATTTTTAAATAATGTTATAATTTGTATATAATGTTTCAAATAAAACAAATGTATTCTGTGCGTCAGTCTTGCATTTTGAAAAAGTGTCAATTAAAAATATAAGGATTTGGTCAAGTTTCTACTGTCTCACAAACAGCCTTTGGGCAGACGCGCCTACTCGCGCTGGACTCCATTGACTTGCATGATGATGAAGTTCGTCCACAGAGGAGGAGTGATTTAATAGTTCATTATATAGGAGCCATTGGGGTGGGAAAATCCCCGCCCTCAGCAACAGATGGCGCTGTGAGAGTTGGTCGTTATGCCCTTGAGTCGAGACCATCGAATAGGCGAAGGAACGACAATGGCAGCAACAGGTGCTGAAATTGTCACATGGGCACTACCTAAAACCGCTGATAGCTTGTTGACAGCACCCTTCCATCGGCTGACTTTACAGGAAAAACTAAAGATGGTAAATGGACTGCATTTATGTCGCTCTTTTCTAACTAGTGTGGCTACTCAAAGCACTAAACAATGGCGGAGTCAGCCATGCAAGGCGACAGCCAGCACATCGGGAGCAGTAAGGGTTAGGGTGTCTTGCTCAGGGACACCTCAACACTTGGCTAGGAGGAGCAGCAACCTTCCGGTTGTCAGAGAACCCGCTCTACTTCCTGAGCTACTGCCGCCCCAAGATAAAACAACTGGGTCCTGACAGGCTGGACATTAAAATCACAAAACTTTCCAAGGACAGAGGGAAAGCCTACACCACAAGCTTTAGTCAAGCATGGTATGAAATAAAGCATGGCTCTGTGGATGTCCCATGAAGAATGCACTGTTTTGCATCCCCTGCCTATTTTTCGAGGGCTCTACTGGTGGGCAGGGTAGTGAGCTGTGGTCCAGAGGTATGTTTGATTTAAAACACATCAGTGAAAAAGTATGACAAGAGCAGAGCGCATTTAGATTGTTGCCTGAAGCTAGGGAGGGTTACATTACATTTAATTTCTAACAAGTCTCGAAGAACAGAACATCAGCTCAGCTCAGGTAAAAGGACAATCATTTCAGGTAAAAGTACAATAAGTTGAACAATATCTAACTAACTAACAAGCAAACAACCTACAAAGTAATTTCATTTTCTTGTATGCTAGTAAAAAGTAATGAGAGGACGGGCTAGGTGGAAGGATCCGGGTAGTGTTTCCTGAAGAGGTGAGATTTCAGCCTGCGGCTGAAGATGGACACTGACTCTGCAGTCCTGACATCCGTGGGAAGTTCATTCCACCACTTTGGGCCAAAGGAGAGAGAAGAGCCGTGACCGTTTAGATCGGCCACAAGAGCTCCTAAGCGAGGGGGAAAGCAGAGCGAAGTGAGTGTGGTTAACACCGCTATCCAGCTGGACGAAGGCTACCGCGCTAGCATCCGGGCCAACAATAAGGACGTGGATCACAACTGGCACATTTGACAGACGATACTCATCGTCTGTGTTAAGTTCTGCGGAGCATTTGAGTTGGGGTTGAGGAGACGTGATGAAAGGGAGGACTCCGATAACCCTGGCATATTTAGGGGACTGGTGGATTGCATGGCTTCGCTGAACTGTTTCTCTACCACCCTGAAGAGGATTAAGATCTTCCTTCAGAACACCGTGGGACAGGAGCAACTGAATGCCCTGGCAATGCTATGCATAGGGAAAAAGTTCATCCACAACATCCATGAAAATGATTGAGAGATTTGCACAGCTGAAAGACAAGAGAGCTAAATTGATGTATACATAAACCTACACCTCTTTCTACGCTCAGCGTTGGCTCTGGAACTTAACTCCTGGATAGGGGTTAGACTCTGGAGATATTTATTTATTTATTTAATTTCAATATTTATACATTTTTATTTATTCAGCGAGTGCGCACTGGTGACGCGGGTCTTATGATTACCGGCCCACCTACTCAACCAATCAGCGGCCGCCACTGCCAGCTAGACATTCCATGTTCTTGCCTCCTCATCGTTTATGAAAACATTTGAAAAGGTTTGAGGATCACTGCAACAACTAGAAATCACCAATTGTGGCATACGTCAGCAGACTTACATTAAAACTAGTAATCTCAAAACATATGTATAATTTTGTCCATCTATGCACCTATCCTTCATGACCAGAACTCCTACTACTAATTGAATGCTTGCTTTTTCTTTCTTTCCATTTTGGTTATTCCAGCAGATTTGAGTGCAGTATGGGATCATCATTTTGACATAAGTGGCACAGTACCAGCACCTGGCCACAACAGCAATGAGATTGGCTGAAGAGCTAGCATTAAGTGATCTTGGGCTTGCAGTTGTGATGTGAAAAAATGAACGATCAATTCTTTATGAGTTCGTCTTCACACTGTTAAGCAACGAGCTGAAGTGAGGGAAGAGAGAGTAAAGAATCTGCCTGGTGAAGCACAAACCTGCCTGATATCCCTACTGGTATGACCAACTGAATCCCCCACTTGTATACGGTCCCTTCAAGTCCCTTGCTGTATTGATGGTGAATACGCTGTGAAACTGTACTACTAGCTAAAATATGCACATAGGATTCAGAATGGATGTAATAAAATGGTTAACTCAACTTTATTCATGTAGTCCCATGTTGTTCCAGCCGGAGCAACAGTTGAAAGTGGCATACACTTGAAAGTAGCAACGTTAAAACCCATTTGCCAATGCTAATAAAGTCAGTGGGTAAACGTAAGCAATCCAATCCAATCCAAAATAGTTGAAAATACATTTGCATTGCAGACACAATGTGATGTTTTCAATCTATTAATAATGACAGAACAACTTATCTCATTCCAGTACTTTAGTTCAGTAAACTGGCAGTGGAGCAATACTATACAACCACATCATTCATCTACTGTAGATTTCCAAACAGACATTACAACATTCCAGACTTTTGGACAAACACATTTGTCATTTCAGCCAAGAAGATCACAGAGACCACTTTGGTTTTCAATAAACC
The DNA here is from genome assembly GCA_027704905.1 of Muraenolepis orangiensis. Taxonomy (NCBI): domain Eukaryota; kingdom Metazoa; phylum Chordata; class Actinopteri; order Gadiformes; family Muraenolepididae; genus Muraenolepis; species Muraenolepis orangiensis. The sequence goes on from CM051014.1 coordinate 21,761,136, forward strand.
CGAAAAAAACACATTGGTTTTAACATATTAACTTATTCAGGTTGTATTGAAGTGAATGGTTTTCTGTTCTATGCCAAACTGGGGTACTGGCCATGCAGGACAGTCAGGGACACACATCGGGGAGAGGAGTTTATGAGCCTGGGGGTCGAATGAACCATGCTATTTTAAATGCTACTGTCAGCGAGCGGCTGGTGGCCAGGCTAGCCATGGAGCCCGGTCGGCCATAGCCAGAAGAAGCAACATGGACACTTTTTCAACCCGTGGACACACCATCTACGGGGAGAGCCAGTGGGGTCAAGTGCCCTGCCAGTCAGGTGGCAGTGAAGGCAGGGGGCCTCAAAGGACCAAACCCAGGTAGCAGAGACTGGCTTTGGGGACGTAGAATGTCACATCTCTGGGGGGGAAGGAGCCTGACCTTTGCAGAAGGTTGAGCGCAACCAGTTTGATCTGGTAGGGCTAACCTCTACGCACAGCATTTGGCTCTGGAACTTAACTCCTGGATAGGGGTTGGACTCTGTCGATATTTCTTGATTAAATATTTTATATAATTTTTCATGTATTTACAATAATATCTCAGTATATACCGGTACATCTACTCTGATAACATTGCTTCTGAAGTCCACAAGGTGGCGCATGTCCTCGAACTTATGCATAACTTTTGCTTTAGGCCTACAGTAGAAAGTCTGAGTCGCCAAGATGGCTGTAGAGTCTCCTATGCGGGATCTTTCAAATCGAGAGTGTTGGTTTATTTTGGTTTCCATAACCAAAGAATAATGAGCTTGACATGCAACATGTCGTTTGCAGAGAGAGCCACATGAAAGTAAAATGCTCTGGAAACACAACCAACTTGAGGGCTCATCTCACAAGGCACCCTGACTTACACTCACACTGAAACAGGCTAAATCTACACCCCCAAATCAGCGCACCTTGGATACAATTCATTTGACGAAGTTGCCGGCAAACTCAGAACAAGCGAAGAAAATTACATATATATCGCCTACTTCATCTGCAAAGACCTACGACCATACAATGATGAGGGGTTCCGCAATATGCTTCTTACAGAAGAGTCCAGGTATGTGATCCCATCCCGTCGCTATTTTACCGATACTGCCATCCCTAAACTCTACAGTGAAGCAACAAGTTAAGGAGTCAATGAGTTTAACATAAAGAGTTCATTCAATTCTGGGATGTAATTATTGTGTCATTTTCAGACCATTTCACAGAATAAAATGTGAAGATTCAAGTGAGAGGAATTAACCAGTGTGTTATTTAAAATAAATTAAAAGTTATGTAAAGATTTTTGTAAAATAAAAAATAAAAGAAACATAATACAAAATACATATAATTTAAGTCACTTTGGTGCTCTTTTTTTGTTTATTTTATTGTATATCAAATTTTTATTTGTATGGTGTTGTTTTTGAGATTTATACTGCAGGAGGGAATGGGGAGTAAGCATTCCTATCTACTTGTTACAAATGGCCAATAAAAATCTTGTATCTTGTATCTTGTATTTTCTTAAACATAAAGTATGGCAATGATATCGTATTGTGGCCCAAATATTGTGATAGTATCGTATCGTCACCTCTGCGGCAATTCCCACCCCTTCTATTGGGGGCCATTCAATCTCTGTACTCCGGCTCCTCAGTAGTTGGTCAGACCCGTTTAAAGTGGGTGTTGGCCTCAGCCAAGGCTGCACTTTGCTCCCTTTCCTGTTTGTGATATTCATGGACAGGATTTCAAGGCATAGTCATGGAGGAGTGGGACTGCAGTATGGTGGGCTCACGATTGTGAGTCTGCAGATGATGTGGTCCTGATGGAGTCATTGATCTGTGACCTTTAGCACTCACTGGATCAGTTGGCAGTGGGTTGTAAAGCAGCTGGGATGATGATCATCGATCTACCAGTCAGTCTTCGATACTACCCTCACATCCATGTCATGAACGGTCAAACGGTCATGACCGAAAGGACAAGATTGTGAATACAAGCGACATGGGTTTCCAAAGGAGGGTGGCTGGCACTTTGTCCACAGGCAGTGCGCCTACTGAACTGTGCGCCTCATAAACATTACACTATCATACTTTGCTGGACTTTCTGGACTCATCACAATTACTGCACTGTGCTGCACTGTACTGCACTGTATTTATGATGCTGCTGCACTACTGGCACTTTAAAATTATTTTAAATGCTTTTTGCACAATTCTACAAATGTACATATCATCATTCAGTCACTTTATGTTCATTTTTATTGTGTATGGTATTTTTTTATAGTATCGTGTTTAGAAATTCATACTGCGGGAGGAAATGGGGAGTAAGCATTCCATTGTACTTGTTGCAAATGGCAAATAAAAATCTTTAATCTTTAATCATCTGTCACCAGTTGAGGAACCAGTTGAGGTGGTTCGGGCATCTAGTAAGGATGCTTCCTGGTCGCCTCCTGAGGGAGGTTTTCCAGGCTACCCAGCATCTTCCACACCAACGCCAGATCCCTCCACAACAAAATGGACGAACTAAAACTACATATCTCCACCAACAAATTCATCAACGACTGTTATTATCATTATTATTATATTATTATTATTATTATTATGATTATTATGATTATTATTATTATTATTATTATTATTATTATTATAACAGAGACAGGGCTACACTCACGTAGGGCATAGGCACCTGAGGCACCCTAGGGCATAGAAGCGCTGGTTTGTGATTTGTGGTCTGTGGTTTGATTAATAGACAGATTTCTGTTGCGTGAAAACTGCTATTTTGCCTTCTATTTAAACTTCCATTTCCACAAGGCAGTTGATTAGTGGTATATTCAGTCTGTTATCATAACATGGCAATTGGTTAGACAACGGGACAGATGTGATGTCTTTATTTGAAGTTAACTATGAACTAGTCTAGTCTTGCTTAATTGTATGTTCTACTTGTGGTAGGAGATCAGCATAGATATGCATTAGTAAATGAAATATAGCATTCCGCTGCTGTTTTCATAAGAATTAGCTATTAGCCTGTATGAAGAAAACATAATATTTGGGTCGTCAATTTGACAAATTAACAGATTAAACAACGTTTAATTTATTTATTTATTAAAAATGTATATTTATTATATATTTTTGCATAGTAGATCTGTTAACCAATCAACATTTGTATTACACTTATTATTTATATATTTAGATTGTATATTTGTACTATTTCTATGTCCTTAGTCTGCTAGGTACATTTATCACTGAAATGTATCATTAAATTAAAGATATCTGTAAATCAGTTTGAGTAATCTAATCGTCATTCCTACATATATTTGTAGTTCTATACTGTGTTTTTGTGGTGATAATGTTGTCTCCTGTCTTTGTCATTATTTAACATGAACAAAAGAACATTTGATTGCAAAAAACTTTTTCTGCATTTTCTGCTTCAAAGATTATTTATTATTTATCATTTAGATTGTGACTTCAGTCAGAGGACAGCTTTATCCAATGTGAATAAAGAATGAACATGGCTGTTTTGAAAAACATAAATATAAATACATATTACACAATCAAGACTTCTATCAGTATTTGCAGATGCGGCATTATGTTAATACGAGGGTGGAAGTTTGGTTTGAAAAGCTTGATAAGGTATTTTATTAAATCCCACCATAATTGTACAACCCCTGTTTGTTGGAGAAAATGTGGAAACCTAAATGCAAACCACTATATAATAGTATATCATATAAAATGTTGTTCATAGTATATAGTGTAGCATATTATAGGTAGTATATAGTGTTGTTTACAGTATAGTATTGTTGTAGAAATTCATGCTGCTTCATGCTGGAAATGGGGAGTAAGCATTCCATTGTTCTTGTTGCAAATGGAAAATAAACATCTTGAATCTACGGCGTTTTATGAGACTGCCCCGTTACCAAGAGCTACTGGGGAGGGATACACAATGCCCTACAAGATATTTATGAATGTGAAGTTCTTCCAGAGAGTAAGACAATATTTGTCGGGAATGTCCCATAGGCCTGATTTTTTTTTACAAACCAATGACTGTTGAGAAATGTTGTAAATATTTGTTGGTTTATCTGAATATATGTTAATATAAAAAGTACTGCTGTGTGTCGAACATGAATGCATGATGTAACCATACAGTATCTGAAATATAGTTGATACATTCAACCTTTTTGTTATCATAAATGTATTTATGTTGTGGTTTTGAGTGGAATATTGCATGTCACTTGTCTGAAATACATTGCAATATTGCTCATTCAAGAAATAAATAACTGCAATATGCTGTTGCAGGAGTATTCAACATCTGTGCTCTGGAAGCTCCAATTCCATATAGATCGAAAATGATTATCTTAATGAAAACACATTTGGCCTCAATCTGTGAAATAGCTCCCATTTTCTGATAAGAAACACTCAACTTTTAAGTATCATTGACTAGACTGAATCTAAAAGAAAGATGTGGAAAATGATGTCCAAAGAGCATTTTAATGAAGTTACAGATACAATTACAGACACAAGCTGCAGCATAAACCCCAGGCCAGGCATTGGCTTGACAAAGCTGACCCTCCAACCTCAGTGCCAGAGCAAGGAGGAGAGCGTGAGGGGAGGCACAGAGAGGAGCTACAGAGTGCGCCAGTCAACCATATCAAGAACTCTGTATGAACTGGCCTATTAGGGGAGGGCAGTTAGAAAGAAGCCATCGCTCAATCGATCAATATACATCTGTGGCTTGAACCTCACACACTGCCCACACCTCAACGCAAACACCATCCCATATGGAGGACGGAAGGGAGGATGGCGCTAAATACAGGAATATACTGCAATACTGCAAAACTTCAGTCAGCACACACATGATAGATATTGAATATTTCCACAAACCAGCATTCTTAAGTATGTATTCAAATTTGCTTCTGTATTTTTAAATGAAAACAGCAGCCAACACTAGAAGTTACATATTTTGATTTCAATTCAAATAGCACTTGATGAGTGATGGGGATCGCATTAAATGGTAGAACACATGGGCTGGAGTGACAATGCGACACAACACAAACGTTATCTGTAAAATGTTTAAATCGTTCCATCACACGTGGTTGACCCTAGTTGTACCTTACACTCCTCCATCCATTATGACCGACTGAAATCTGAAACCACTCTCCATGTCCCATGGCTGGGAGCCATGCAGTCAGAGATATTGATTGTTTGAAACCTTTTTGACACAATGAAGATGATAGGAAATCTCTTCAGACAGCTGAACAGACAAGAAACACACACAGCCCATTAATCAAAGGTCCAGCTCATGACAACCACAGCAACACACGACACAACCACCAGTGATGGAACATTTCTCCTGATCCTTTGCTTCCCCAATACTTCAAAACGCAAGTCTCGTCAATAAACAAATGTATATATATATATATATAAATATATCATATTTACATAATCACAATACGTCTTGTTAAAATCGCTGTAATATCGTATCATAAAGTCCAGTGGCGGCGTTTGTATGTTTTGAGCCAAGCCCCAAATGTTTCGGTTTGTTTTGAAGCTGATGTATAAATATATATATAAATATATATATATATATATATATATATATATTTCTAGGGTTTTTTGTATGTATTTTTTTAGAGAAGAGGTTTTCTTGTCATTATGTCCGTTGGGGTGCAATGAAGTGGTGCACATCGTGCCATCAGTAGACATGCCGTTATGGCATCATAAAGTGTAATCATATAATGTGGCGAGCAGAAGCTATTTCCCCAAGTGGTTTATTGCAATGTTCACACAGAGCCAGCGCGTGGTCAGCCACTTATACCACTGAGAAGCTAAGGGGGGAGGCCTCTAGGACCCTCCTAGGTCCAGGTTGATAAACAAATAACTATACAAGTATCAGAAATACACCACTAACCGTCCACTTCTATGAACAAATAACCGTCATGATTAACAACAGTGACAAATGGAAAAAGGTTACTGGATAATGCTACACAGCACAAGTGCTAGCATGTACCTACTAATGGTAGCTCCATCAAGGGATCTCTCAAATACAAATCGATTAGAAACTCAACACAACACAACACATCCATCCATACAAACAAACAAAACCTACGTTTCACACAATAAAGGCGTATGTTTCTGTGCATACACTGCGCACATGAGACTACTGAGAGTGAGAGAGACATGTGTGGGATGAGTTTGTTTACACTGTGTACATGAGTAGTGCAATCATCCAAGTGTTGTATGTAAGTTATAAAGTAAGTATTCCACGTTATGTGTGTGAGGTGTGGCATCTCAACCTCAAACAGCATCTTGAAGATGTTTAAATCCCGGGGAGGATTCCCCTAGAAGCTCTGGGGCTAGCCCCACATAGTAGTATGGCCCACATACACTTAAAACACAATAAATATAAACCAACTATTAAAATAGAATTCATGTAAAAAAAATGCCTTTATCCGCCTTTGTAATTTGCACTTGAATATTGGGAAGTTATTATTATATCAAAACACAAGGAGGCTATGGGTCTCTTGATATGGCTGCAGCTAACCGTTATCCAATGCTTGTGGTGATGATTCGGTCTATTTGATGTCATAAATAATGGGACATACCCATCACTATCAGAGGCCCCTGATGTTTTACATTTGGTTGCTTAGTCTGACCAGCCAAGGAGAAAAACAAAAGAATGATCTGCATCCAAAAGCAACACATTCTGCATTTCTGAACCTTTTCTGTAGTTAGTTTTGATAGTAGTAGCTGATTTTCAACATTGTATCTTTTTTTCCTCCGTCTACTAACCGTTGCAGCACTAGGCATATATACGTTGGCAGTGGGAGGACATAGCATCACCTATATACCTTATTAACACACATGGTCATGATCCCCTGCCTGCCTGACTGTGTGGTGATACGCATCCCCTGGTGCTCTGTGCACCGTGCAGGCGGTCCGATCCGCACTGCGACCCCGAATCCACTCCCCACAGGAGGAAAAAAAGGCAGCAGAGAGCCGAGAACATACCCGCAACACACCACAACTCCCCCCCCCCCCTCTAACCTGGGCAAATAGCTATGTATGGTTGCCGATTTCACATACTGTATCGTTTGTAAAATCGTCGTTTGAAATATAAATAACAGGGATGCAGAGATTTCGTCCCTGTCCACACATCTTCTTAAGGCATGTTGTCAAGCTCGACTACACACTGCGCTGCCCATCCATCCATCCATCATAGCCTTCATCCTCAAGTGATTGAAAGGCGGTGCACGGATTGCTAAGACCATCTGGGGGACATGACGCGATGTTAATGCATGATGAATACATGTGGACTGTAGCGTGGCAGGCGGGCTTCAGCCTCCAACCCGTACTGCGCTTGTCGCAGCTTGCGGTATCACTACAGCGGACGACGATGGCAATACATAGAGAGACATGACATGATGATGCTTCCAAGTGGTTGACGTTTAAAGACCGGAGCACGAAACAGTCACAGACAAAACACTTCACACTACACAATGTAAACAAACACTTACAGTTCGTAAGAATTGGATCTCATCTTCGGCTTCCGCCCCTTCAGCCATGGTTTTTGGGTGTAAAGGGAACGTGTGGTTGTTGGGTTCACCCCGACGAGGCTGCGAAGGAGATCTACAGTGTTGCTCTCTCATTGGACGGCTAAAAGACGCCAAAGGACCGAGTTGCGCAGGTGTGCGATGCTTGTGCATTCGGAGTTTATTCGGTCATTCTGCACCCTCTCTTGGCCCCAGTGCGCAAGGAGGCTGGTGGTCACAGTTGCATTTCTCAATTTCCTCAGTTTCCTAATTATTATTTGTTGTCTGGGGTTTTTACAACGGAGGGAATACATGTATTTTGGTAATGAGATGTCAAACTGCGGAATTATATTAGTTGAATTCTCTCTCTCTCTCTCTCTCTCTCTCTCTCTCTCTCTCTCTCTCTCTCTCTCTCTCTCTCTCTCTCTCTCTCTCTCTCTCTCTCTCTCACACACACACACACACACACACACACACACACACACACACACACACACACACACACACACACACACACACACACACACACACACACACACACACACACACACACACACACACTCATTATTTGACTCATTATGGGATATGACACACATTGGGAAAATTTCAGTTGAATCCATTTTAGAATGAGAGCCTAACATAAGACAAAATATAAAGTATGATTATTTGAACACACTGTAGGTGTTCTATCATTTGAGTGTCATTTGAGTCATTTATTACATATGTCATAGCTATCTGTCAACTAGTACGCTCATGTGTGAAGAAGATCTGTGATCATATCTGGTTCACTGCACCTGCCTCTGCATGACATATTTGATTTCAGACCCAATCACAGATGAATGAATGAATTAACGCCCCTCAATGAAACTCAAAATAACTCCTCCTTACAACTCTCACGTCCTTACCTGCAGCACCTTCAATGTTCAGTGAGGTGTTAACAAGGTCTCAATGACAGTACCACCCAGTGGTAGTGCCTATTTAGCTCATACACATGTTGAATAATGCATGCAGTAGTACAAAGCCTGGATACTGCACAATGGACCATATTGTTACCTGCTGTGTACTGCTGTGGTCACGCGACCAAAGTATTTTAATCAATGTATCAAAATATATTGCATTGGACTTTCCTTGTAAAGGCTGATAAAGGAGTGATAAAACACAATTTCCTGAGGTGAATGTGTTGGATCGACCTTCTTTTGTATTTTAACGTAATGTGTCATCCTAATATCACTGACCCGGAGACTAATAATAATTTGACTGTTCACATAAATGACGGAATTCAACATCTTAAAATTCTAAGAAATGTTAAAAGGCTATCTTTAGTTAACTGATGATTCATGAACGTTAACTAACCCTTTCGTGGTTTAGTTGATCCTTGACCATCATCCACGCACCTTTTTGAAACTACTAACAACGATGACCATGGCAATAATACGTTAAAGTTACAGTAATGTTACAATCATTTTTCCTATGGGTACAACACAGCTAGACTATTAATGAAAAGTCAATGACATGTTTTCACAGTTTTATAATTTGGCCTAATCAACGGACATAGCGTATACAATCCCATTAAACGATCTAGCTCTATTTAAGGTAGGCTACAGCGTTCTGCATTGTCTCTAACAATGCACAAATCAACGTGGGCCTATCCCCACAGCACGGTGTACAGAACCCACCGGGAGTGGCGCTCCTCCTCCCCTTTTTCTTTCTGCAATGAAAGCTCAGTCAACTAAATCCTCTACTTCTACTATGACCCTGACCAATGACCCTGTTTACGGGCTCTTTGCTCCTTCTGCCAGGCGTCCCCCTGCCCTTTAACAGGCTCTGCGGTTCGCCTTCACTGCCACTTACTTTCAGGGGAGAGCCTGAAGAGCTGTTTTGCCAGGCACCTTTACTTCTCCCAGACGGTGAAGCAGCTTGATGCCGTCCAGATGTTTAATGCCACCATGGCAACCGTGGGAAACCGAGCCATGTGGCTCACCCCACACCTCTGTTCCCGACCAAGAAAGGAAGAGCCTCATCCACGGGCCCCGTTGTGGGATAGTTTAGTGGGATCGGATAGTTTTTATCCACAGGCAGTGTGCCTACTGAACTGCAAGGAGTGCTGCCACTATCATAACATTGTCATTAATATTACACTGTCATACTTTTGCTGGAATTTTTGGACTCACATTCATTACTCATCACAGTTACTGCAGTGTTCTGCACTGTACCGCACTGTATTCATGATGCTGCTGCACTCCTGGCACTTTAAAATGCTTTTCAATGCTTTTTGCACAGTATAACACATGTACATATCATCCATCAATAATTGTATTGTTATTTTTATGTTTATTTTAATTGTATTGTGTATAGTATTATTATAGTATTGTGTTCTACAGTGGTATACTGCAGGAGGGAATGGGGAGTAAGCATTCCATTGTACTTGCACTTCCATTGGCAAATCAAATTCTTGAATCTTGAATCTTGAATCTTGAATCTTCAGGCCTATGTTAACTATGTTAACATAGCTCTTTATTCAGCCTCGTAGAAAGCCCTCTCAAATTTCAAACAAGTGATTTGCACATCAGCTCAAACACAATATGAATGAAAAAAAATCTTGCAACAACCAAAAAAAGCGGCAGAGTAGGGGCGTTAGAAATTAGTTTATTTTTGACACAGAGAGGCTATTACAGACTTATTTGCTGGCGTAACCCCAGACAAAACTGTCTGCGTTCCCCTGGGGGCACACACACGTACCCCACTTTGGGAATAGCCTTCGCATTAGAGAAACAGCAGTCTGCTTCTGTTGTGTCACCCTCAGGCTGTGTCTGAGAATATGGGAGGATTGTTCCCTCTCTCGTATCTCAGGTTGTGTGATGTCACGTGCTTGGGTGGACTTCTTAGTCTAACCTTTTGCCTACATGTTTATAAGGCAGTGCTCTACACACCGTGTGTGTTTTGTTTTGCCGGCAGTCAGGAGCTCCTTTTTCACCGCCTTTTTGGTGAAAGGCAGACATAATTGAATCATTTTATTGTTGAGTGCGGTTGTAGGAGGAGCCTTGTTGCTGGCTATATTGGGTTTTTCATAAAACGTCTATGCAGTAGAAAGGCACAAGAAAAATATTAATTGGCACTACATGACCAGAGAACAACAGTTGGAACAACAGCCCTAGAGAACTTGTGCTACATGACCAGAGAACAGTTGGAACAACAGCCCTAGAGAACTGGTGCTACATGACCAGAGAACAACAGTTGGAACAACAGCCCTAGAGAACTTGTGCTACATGACCAGAGAACAGTTGGAACAACAGCCTTAGAGAACTGGTGCTACATGACCAGAGAACAGTTGGAACAACAGCCCTAGAGAACTGGTGCTACATGACCAGAGAACAACAGCCCTAGAGAACTGGTGCTACATGACCAGAGAACAACAGTTGGAACAACAGCCCTAGAGAACTGGTGCTACATGACCAGAGAACAACAGTTGGAACAACAGCCCTAGATAACTGGTGCTACATGACCAGAGAACAACAGTTAGAACAACAGCCCTAGAGAACTGGTGCTACATGACCGGAGAACAACAGTTAGAACAACAGCCCTAGAGAACTGGTGCAACATGACCAGAGAACAACAGTTAGAACAACAGCCTTAGAGAACTTGTGGTACATGACCAGAGAACAACAGTTGGAACAACAGCCTTAGAGCCGGTTAAAAAAATCTGCAAAGCTGAATGCTGATAAAATGGAGGGAAACTGTTCATTTTAATATACTATACATATTACAAACTGTATATACATATTGAAATGGTACAAACCTGGTTGAAAACCTGGTATTCCTTTAAGAGGAACATTGTTACTCTGCAATGCGATTTGGGTTTGATCAGGTCCAGCAGGGTTAGGGTTAGGGTTCATCACCTTCGCCCATAAGGTGAAGCCTAGACGGCGAAGCCTACATGAAAAATAATTGTATTAATGTCATTATAACTGTTCTACGATTGTAGGCGTAGCCTCTAGTTCCCCACCAGCTGTACCCTCCATTGCTGGAAAAATACCATGGAGGAGAGGAATGAAGATCCCCTGGTTAAACCAGCCATCAACACTCTGGAGGAGCGCCAACATGTCAGCACGTACCAGCTGCTCTGCTTGTTCAACAATTCTCAAACCATGCAATAAAGCCATGTGTAGGGCGGCAGAAGCTCAGGAGGTCTCTGACAACCGGAATGTTGCTGGTTTGATTCCCCGGCACCTCCTAGGTGCTGGCGGGGGCCCCGACTCTGGGGCCCCGACTCGGGGGCCCCGACTCTGCCATCGGTGTATGAATGGGTGTGAGGCTTGACTTGTAAAGCGCCTGAAGTGGCCGCATTGGTTAGAAAAGCGCTATATAAGGCAGTCCATCCATGTGGGAATGTAGGTGATTAGGAACATGCATGAACACGTGACATAGTCACATGACTGGCAGGTAATTAGGAAGCAATAAGAGTTGACAGGGTTCTGTAGAGAGTCCTGTTTCTTACCTTGCTACATGGACCCTCTTATGCAGGGTGATAACGACAAGTAAGCAGAACTTATGGTAACACTCAGAGCAGGTTAAGCTTTCCTGTGTAGCATTTAGTGTAGTCCTTAGGCAAGAGTAATTTTTTTGTTTGTGTTGCTTATGCGACTGTGTCACGGATGCTTGTCATGTTTTTAATGTTATTTAACCGTGATTGAATAATCCCTCCTTCTACATTATTGTGCTACAGGAGTTGCAAAGAAGGCATATTTTTCTATTTTCATTTTACTAACGTTTCACATATGTGCAATACATCGTAACATTGGGGCTCGCTGTTTGTTTATTTGATCCTGAGCCCTTACCCATTCCATTGACATTTGAGGTTCAGTAGGCTAAGACCTAGATCATCGGGTGTACTCTTCCATGCATCAAGGAGATCTTTAGGACCAGGTATCGGAAAATCTCTCACACAAAGGGCCGCAACCACCCTGGGCACCATCTTCCCTCCACCCTGCTGTCCGGTTGCTGATACCACAGCATCCGATCCATGACAAGCAGGTTAAAGGACAGTTTGTACCCACAGGCAGTGCCTACTGAAGTGTTAGGAGTTCTGCCACTACCATAACATATCATCGTCACCATTTTTACAAATAATACACATTCTTTACCGGACTCATTACCGTTCTGTCCTTTTATTATTCATGATGCTGCTTATTTATTGAGTATTGTATTGTATAGTACTGCAAATAATAGTGTAGTATAGTATAGTTGTTGAAATTCATAATGCAGTAGCGAATGGGGAGTACGCATTCTATTGTACTTGGCAAATCAAAGAATTTGAATCTTGAATCTGGGTTTCTCGGTTGCCATGAGAACGCTACCTTTCCAAACACATTATGCCGACTGTAAAATTTAGTAGAGGAGGGATAATGGTCTTGGGCTATTTGTAAAGGTTTGGGCTAGGCCCCTTGGTTCCAGTGAAGGGTACTCTAAATGCTAATATGACAAACACAACAAACAAAACTAAATGCTGTGGAAAGCCCTTCCAGAAGAGTGGCAGCTGTCATAGCTGCAAAGAGGTGCCCAACTCCATATGAATGCCCATAGTTTATGACCATCACACAAGGTCATATAGGTGTGATGGTCAGGTATCCACAGACTTTTGGCCATATAGTGTGCATTCTACTCTAAGGTTTAATGTAGATGCTTTTAGTGACAAACTGTCTGAGTTGGAGACTCATAAGGCAGTACCTTAAATCCAGACTGGTCAAAACGTTCAGAGAATCCCAAGTTGACTTGAGTTCTGTCAGTCAAACAAATGGGTTTTAATGTGCAAACCAAATAAAACATATGATACGGAAATTGTAGTATAGTAATCATGGACAAGAGTATAGTAATTACAAGATAACTAATGCTTCACAAGAGGTTATATCATATCAGAAGCGCCGCAACAGCGAAAAAAGTATCTTGATCATTAATGTAAAGTCTGTAAACAATCTGGACAAGCTGTGCATTTCGCCTCAACTCAAGCCTGGTTTTGTATACCAATAATTGGATTAGATATGTAGGTGCTGTGTGTGCGTAAAGGCTGCCTAATGATGATGCCTAATGATTCGTAGCCACAACCTACTACCAACCACTTAGTGTGTAGTATTCCCCCCGCCATTTGTATTCCATTTAACTCCTGTGCAAGTATCGGTTTGTAGTTCCTAGTACTCAACAAGCTTTGTTTTGCTTCAACATAAAGATTAGATTCCAATTGATTGCCAGTACAGCGAAAATAATTTGGAATCTAACCACAGTGCACATGTTGCAGTAAAGTTGCTTTTATATAATATAATAGTAATTAATACATAATATACAGTGGTTAAATAAGATGTAAAGACAGTCTACTAGGTATACAATAAAAAGTAGTGAGGTGGGTATGCTCACTACCATACCTATCATAACAGGATAAATATATATAAATATATAGTATTGTTGTGGGCCACACAAAAATTGGGTACGATAAATATGAAAAGAGGCAAAATAAACTAAAATGTATTTTACTGCTGATAAGGGAACTGGTCGCAGATCAAACGGCAACCTGGGCAGCGTGACATAGAGAGCCAGGCCCCGCACACCACTTCAGATGCCAGTTTCATGGCACCAGCTGTCAACTAAACTGTTGACAACTGCTATGGGTGTAAAGCGACGTTGTGCCACAAAGGCAATAACAATCAACCACTGTCATCACTGTTGCCCATAGCAATAAGCATTGAAAAAACAAATGTAGACAAATCCACACACTAATAATGTGTAACATTACTTTATTCATAGCCTCCGGTATTGATGAGACATTCGGGTTACACTTATGGTAGGCTACAAGGCAGCAATATCAAAATATCAAATACAGGACATTTATACAAAATGTTTGTATGTTTATATAAACATTTAATATACCAGAAGGTGGATCTATAGGCTTATATTGGTGTTGGTATGTGTGAGATTGAGAATAAGCTGGAACTAAATTAAAATACACTTTCTATAAAACATACTTAATAAAATTTGTTATTTTGGTTGAAGTGCATTTGCTTCAAATTAGTAATACTTTGGTCAGTTATTATTCTTAACTGTATAGTAAACCTGCTTCTTTGCGACGCCTACTTGAGAAAAGTTGAACTGCCTCCTCTCGGCTACAGCAATCATATGGTCAAAGTGATTGTGCTGTGATTTCAATTAAATTGTCCTTACCAAAAATAACCAAAGAAAACAATATTTGCATACGTTTATTCATTTGACGAAAACAGTAATTAGACTTTCGAATTCTAAACCTAAAAGCTTCCATGTAAACACTGTAAATGCTGCTTCCTGTACAGAACCCAAGAAACTCCGATTCAGTACCGAGTCAGTCTTGGCAACCACCTGGCAAACACATTTGTTTGCGTATGGATCTGCAGGTTCAACTTGGGATTCGACCACTGCCCTCTATTGGTCCACCTCGTAACCCAGTATGGGCCCCAGCCACCTCTCTACCTCGGACACGGGCATCTCCTTTCTGCTTGCATAATGTTCCACCTGTAGGAGAGAACAAAAGTATTAAAGAGGGGAATTTGTTCAGTAAAGTAGAATGGAACAAATGTGCATTTTTGGTTAGAGAGAAGGCAGGACTTCAGAGGGAGAGATATATTTTTGGGACTTGGGATCTTTAAGACTCCCACTGTTCAAAAATTCACGGTTTGCATTTTTTTTTGAGTTAATAGGGTTGTCAAATGGACCATAACAATCTCATATGAATATTGTATTCCAAAAAAACACATTACAATATATTTGAATACATCATATAAAAAATTCATAAAATAAAAAAAAATCATCCAACGCATAATTAATTAGCATAGTACTGTTGTTGTTCACAATACTTCCACTGGGGGGAGCAAGAAGGCCGATTGCAGAGGCGGTGGTGGGGAAGGTTGTAACTGCGACCAAGATCCATGGAAAGGGTCCCTGATTTTTTGGTTTCTGCAACAGGATCTCTCCTGGACTACTAACACCACCATAGTCAAGAAGCCCCAGCAGCAACTCTACTTCCAGGAAAAACAATCTACAGGAGAATCTACTGCTGCATCATCGAGAGTGTGCGTACTGCATCTGTGTGGTACGCCAGCTGCTCAGCAGCATACCTGCTGAGCAGAAAGTCCTTTATCACCCAGAGGATTATAGGCTGCCCACTGCCCTCCTTGGAAGAAACTGTTTCCTGCTGCCTCAGCAGCCAACATCCAGAAAGACTCAACCCACCCAGGACATCACCTGTTGGACCTGCTGCCCTCTGGGAGACGCTTCAGGTCCATCAAATCACAGCTAACAGACTTAAGAACAGTTTCTGCCTCAGTGCCATACGAGAACTGAACACTGACTGTTCTGTGTAACCACCATGCTGTACTGTTTGACTGTTACTGGACTGTCTGTGTAAATACAATACTGTATTGTATCAATACTACATACCTAGTTACATCACAATGCACCTTTTGTATGGGAATACATTTCTAAATTGCACTACTGTGTATATAGGGTCCACGCAACGCATTTGTATATACATATACCATTTTTATTGCATTGGACATTCTTTAACCCGTTTCTTTTTGTTTAGCTTAGTTTTTTTAATCATTTATATTTTTTGTAGGCTCACTTTTGTTTTTAAGACTCACCTGTTCCTTGGTAACTTTGCCAACGGCAAAGTACCGGGCCTGAGGGTTCGAGAAGTAGAGGCCAGAAACCGAGGCAGCTGGAGTCATGGCCAGAGACTCTGTCAGTTCAATACCTGAATGAACACATCAATGCCAAAAGTAAATAGAAAATATGTAAATGTGATGTCCCATCAATACCATAAGCACATGACATTAGCAAGTATGACAATTCTAACAAAGTGTACTTGACCCAGGGCCCGACCTAGCAACAAGCACAATTTCCAACCGCGTCTCACGTGCACCTCAGACTCTGTGGACTTTATGTGGATATTTTGGTATATACTTACGCCATTGGTGTATAAATTACCTATGGAGCTATGAGCGAACAGTGCTGGAAAGGAAGGTCCGGCCAATAGTCGAGCTTTGGATTGAAGAGGAACGATGCAGATTCCATTCTGGTTGTGGACAACAACGGACCAGCTTTTACTCTTGCAAGGATCCTGGAGGGGGCTTGGGAGTATGCCCATCCGGTCTACATGTGCTTTGTGGATCTGGAGTAGGCATATGACCGGGTCCCCCGGGAGATACTGTGGGGCGTGCTGCGGGAGTTTGGGGTGGTCACTACTAAAGGCCAGCCTGTCTCTGTACTCACAAAGTAAGAGCTGTGTCCGGATCCTCGGCGGCTGGGATGAGGATCAGTGCTTCTAAATCCGAGGCCATGGTTCGCCGCAGGAAACCGGTGGATTGCCTACTCCAAGTGAGTCCTTAGACCAGGTGAAGGAGTTCAAGAATCTTGAGGTCTTGTTCTCGAGTGAGGGGACAATGAGTCCCAGAAAACTGACTTGGAAAAAGGCCTCTCCTGCCCACTGTTGTCGCTTTAATTCGCACCAAAGCAGGTGAAATTGAGTCACAATTGTTTAGGCTTCCTAACTGGACAGATCAATATCCCACAAGTAGAATTGACGTGGTGTTATGCTGTGATGATTAAGTGTTCCCTTAATTTTTTGAGCAGCGTAAATATATGCAGCACTCATTCATGCTTGTCTGTTTTCATTGCGACTCGTTGAGCCCTCTTCCACCCCCTTCACCTCCGGGACTATGGGCTCCACCGGTCTACAGAGAAAAATTGGGTCCAAGGCAAGGAATTCCATCCATAGTCAACACAACCAAACACTGGCTTGGCACCCTCGGGGGAATTCATCTGCCGGCAAACTCGTCAACAAATTTCATGGTGTCTAAGCACCAAATGAGTTGTCAATAAATGTTGCATTTTAATTCTAGTCTCTAGTAATATAATACTAGTAAAAGTAATAGTGTTTGGCATTATTATATGATAATTGGAATGATCATGATCAAATAGCCTCACAAGCCGTAAGACACACAAGGTTGTTTGTGTCTAAATAAAAATATATTTTTATAGTTCTGCACAAAGTAGTTATCACCACGCTATGCCTACCTTTTTACGATTCCAAATCCAACTTTTTACAATTCCTAGCCCATTCGCAACATAAATCAAAGCTATGTAAACTGGTATACCATGGTCACTATGGTTTGAAATCTCCAACAATAGTTGAAGTTCAAACCTGAAACCTGTTTGTGGTTTCTCCTATAACCCTATGTCCTATCAGGCAATTTGTGCCCTTCGTGTGAACAGAATATATATTTTTTTATCTAGATACAATTTGATTAAAAAATGTTATTTCTCTTGTGTAAAAGGGGCCCAACGTCTCTCATTGGTATCTTACCAGTTGTTTCGAAGATATTTGCCAGGGTCCACATGGTCTTCTTCTCAGAGTGGTCAGGTTGGCTAGGGTAGCCTGCCGCAGGCCTGATGCCCTGGTAGCGAATCCGGTGGAGGTCCGCAGTGTTGAGAAGGCCTTCCTCTGTGCTATAGCCCCACATGTCTTTGCGAACTCGGGCATGGAGCTCCTCTGCAAAGGCCTGAAAGGATTATGTTGGAGGAGGTAAGATCAGAGCAAACTACATTGACACTATAGACCAGTGGTTCCTAACGTTTTGGAGAGTGTAGTGTTAATGTTAGTGTGTCTCTTCTATAATTGTCACTTTACCTCTGCCAGTCGATCAGCCAGTGCTTTGACCATTATACTGCTGTAGTCATCTCCTTGTGCCACAAACTGATTGCTCAGTTCTTCAGCTCCAAACACGCCCACAGCGAAAAGCCCGATGTAGTCGGCCGACCCGCTGTCTTTTGGAGCCACAAAGTCAGACAGGCAATAGTAGGGCTCTGAACTAGCACTGTCCTTCTCTGCCTATGAGCGACAGAAAGACAAGTCATCCAGAGACAAATGGATTAGCGGTTAGGCAGACACAACTGTATATGGGTGAAAAAACCTAGCATAATATTGTATAAAACATATTAGAAAGATGTCCTTAATTTTCATGCTGTGCATGATTACCTGTTGTCGTAGTCCATGGAATTTTGCAATAGGCTCTGTATTGCAGTTGGGTGTGACATCTTCTGAATAGACATGTATGTCATCGCCAATGGTCTGGGCAGGCCAAAAGCCCACCAGGCCCTTACCCCAGAGACCATGGCTGTCAATCAGACGGTTGAGGAGCCCCTGGGCTTCGTCAAACACTCGTCTCGCCTCTGCGCCTGCATCACCCAGAGGTCACCACAATTTCCTTTTAATGGACATGATGGCAGAATTCTGACACATTCTTCAATGTCTGATTCAAATCCATGACCCAATATTGCAAACACCAGTGACATCATGAGTGACACTGTCATTAAAGATTGCCATGTTCCCTTCTGCTGGCTGCTGGACTAAAAGTAAAAATGGATCCTGTGAAAAAAAAACTACAATCCACAGGGGCAGCCAGACAGGAGGGGAAGAGGGTGAATTGGACATGACGTTACTGTCATTTAGCAGACGCTTTTGTCCAAAGAGAATTACAAAAGTGTGTTCAACAAAGGAAGGTAAGAGAACCACTCGTCAGACGTCATAAGTGCATTTCTTTCCTAACAAGTCTCCAAGAGCGGAACCAGTGCTCAGGTAAAAGTACAATAAGTTGACAAACAAATAGAACAATATCTAACTAACAAGCAAACAATCTACTTAGTAAGATGCTAGTAAAGCTAGTAAAAAGTGGTAAGTGGACCAGCTGGCCTAAATGTATAAGGCTAGTTCAGAAATCATGCATGGGTAATAATGATACCATGTATATAATAATTAACCATGAATATAGGCAGTTTATTGACACTTTATTCAACAGGTTTGTTTCATACCTACGGTCTTGTCCTTGAATATTTTAGGGTAACCTCTGTTGGGGTACTTGCCCCTCAGCTGCCAGACATCGAAAAATGGTTTCCAGTCGATGTAGTCAACCAGGTTGCGGAGGTTGTAAGAGCCGAACACACGGGTGCCCAAAAACTGAGGACGCACTGAAGGATGGGTTGTGAACGTTACTTTCACTGTGAGAATATAGCCAAAAATTCTACTTTTTGACTAAATGCTTTATTCATCAAAAAATATAATTCAACACGCATTGTTTGAAGAAGACACTCAAAGGTTCCATTTAATGAATACCTTATTGAATGTGTTGATCCTCACCTGGTTTGGCTTGTGAGAGCCAGTCTATATGCAGGCCCCGCTCTCTGGCCTTGGACAGTGAGAGGTAGCGACGCTCCTGAAAGAGGTAGTGAAGCAAGTGGATAACCCATATTTGATTCTGGAATCTAAAAACACACCCGCCAATATCATCACATCTTCAACCTATTCCCCTAGTGCAGAAGAAGTATTGGTGATATTCAATGCCGATATACTTTAGTTATTGGTTTATATTTCTGATATGAGTAAATTGCACACTTACAGGTCCCCGGCCCCAGCAACATGATTGGTTGAAACAAATA
Source organism: Muraenolepis orangiensis (assembly GCA_027704905.1). Classification (NCBI taxonomy): domain Eukaryota; kingdom Metazoa; phylum Chordata; class Actinopteri; order Gadiformes; family Muraenolepididae; genus Muraenolepis; species Muraenolepis orangiensis. The sequence continues at coordinate 21,781,156 of CM051014.1, forward strand.
TGAAAGAAAGTGAAGCCACATTTGAGCTAGTCTGCTATCAGACTAGATCATTCATCCAATGTCGGATTTGTGAGACTACATTGAAGGGGACATATGAAGCTTGCCTAACTGCACGCTTTCTTCTTCCGCCTGTGCATGCATTTATATATCTGCAGCTAATGGTGGACCATGCCATGATTAATATCTGTTGAAGTGTTGACAACTTAAGATTTAACCGTTGTTATTTGAGTGTAATGAGCAAAAAAGAGCAAGCTTTTGAAACTAAAGCAAACGTCCCCTCCCCCCTCTGTTTTGTTTCTCTGCCATTAAGAAGTGTTGCATTTCACTGGTATTGACAGGCAAGATGGATTCCCGCCAAACAATCAGGAAGAGAGAGAGAGAGAGAGAGATGAGCCGGGAGCTTAAATCAAAATGGGCTCATTCGGAGACAGACCGATTCAACTCTAAACAGATATTCCCACAGCGCAACTCACTAACAGCTGACAGATTCCATTTTAATATTTTTTTTATTATTATTATTATTCTATATATATATTTTTTATAATTATAGCTTTTACCTACAGTCCCATTAAGCCAGGTGTTGTGGTCTTACCACATCTTCTTACCTTTAACGAGTCGTAGTGGTCATGTCTGATATCTTCGTACTCCTCCGTCAACTCTTCAAAGAAGTCCTCCCGCGCAGTGTCTTCAAGGAGCTGGGAACACTGGTGCAGAGCATGAGAGTGCAATGTTAAGTCTCCTCTGGGACAATTACACCACATGGAACAAAGGATGAAGCGCGAGGCAAACGGCCGCAGCAGCATCATCATCATAATGATGCCTCCTAGCACCCAAAGCCAATAGAATGAGTCTAATGACTACTCGAGAGAGAGACCATTTGAATAATGAAACTTAACCAACATATATACACACAGAGCAACTCACATGTCACATGGAAATGGACTAGGTAGGATGTCATTTAATTCATTGCTGAATGTATATGCATGTCAAAAGCATGTCAGTAGCTGGAACTTTCTAAATTCACTTACCACAACAACACTTCTGGAGGCATCCAAGACATGGACAACTGGAGATTTGTAACGAGGTGCAATCTTCACAGCTGTATGAGTCCTGAGGAGCATGAAATTCACATTCAGCGTTCACATAACTATACTACTACTACTGGACATGTATTTTTAGTATAGACTACTTTGCATTATGTGCATTATTACCATTGTTGCATTGCCGTTTAATGTGTCAACACAGAGTGCCGGGAAAGATTGCAGGGCGTTTATCGATTCATTTTTAAGAAATATAAAATATGTACTGATTTCCCCCTGTTCTTTCTCACTGCCAAATGGCTCATTGGTTTGAGCATATGGTGTCACTTCCAGAGGTTTGTGGTTCTATTCCCTATACCCATCAAGCTTTGAGATTATCCCCATGTCCTGTATACTTATTTTTAGGTTTAGTTTTTCAATAATTAATATTCTGCCACATTCTTTTGTTTTTAGTATTTGTTGTTGTACAGTGAACACACTTATTTGCCCTTTTCTTCCTTTTAACCTCATATCCCATTGGCCGTTGTTGACCTCAAACCCTATTGGTCATTGTTGATCTCAAATATCATTGGCTGTTTCCAGGGTAATCGCTGATCTTAGTCTCGGTGCCCTCCCGAAATTACACAAGTCGGGCCCAATAATATTAAACCGGTTTGAAAAAAATTGTTGCCTTCCAGACTTCAGCCCCCATCGCTGTCCCCACTGTCCCCCGACAGCCAGCGGGTTTGTAGTGAGGAGGGGCCTTGAGTGACCACAAGTGAGGGCCTCCGTTTATCATCTCATCCGAAAGTGGAAACATTTGTTTGATATCATAAATCAAAGTGCTTTTGTTCGATAGGGACAAGGATCTGCAAGCAGCTTTTTGCAAGTGTACTGAGAATAATAAAGACCTATTTCTGCAAAATACTGTATAGATGTGCAGCCAGCATATATAAGGGGAACCTGCATAGATGCTCAGGTATTGTGTGTGTCTCACTTTGATGTGGTGGCTCCTCCGATGAGTAGTGGTATCTTCAATCCGAGCCTCTCCATCTCTTTGGCTACATGGATCATCTCATCTAGAGACGGGGTGATGAGTCCAGAGAGACCGATGAAATCTGCAAGGACACTTTGTGAATTACAAAAAACATTGCGCTACCCCTCCAGCACGTCCATTTACAACATCTGCACAGAAATCAGAGGTGTACAGAGTACTGAAAAAGGTGTAATGTGAATTGAATTGAATTGTTGTCTCAAGTAAAAGTAAAAAGTAGTGTTGGAGCCAAAATGCCTTTGTTTATTTCGTTTTATTTTAACTCCCGTGCAGAGGTGTGGCATTGTCAGTCACCATGGCAACCACCACAGGGGTTGGTTACCCATTTATACCGATCAGTGGCTGACGAGCCCCAGGTGTGCAAGGGGAATAGCCAAACTGTTTTTGACCGTGTCGTGTTGATGTGCTGTATATAGGTCGGCGTGTTATTTGTAAAAAGAGTTTTCGTATATATTTTTGGTTGATAATGGTCAATAAATGGATTGGCATATCCGAAGTTATACGAGCACTCTGGACATTGAATTCTTCAAGCACGCGTCTAACTCAACTCAACCCACTTGCCCCTCGCAGTAGGCTTATACGTAAAGGCTCTACAAGTAGTAACTTGGTAAAAAAATAAATAAAAATAAAAGCATTTGATTTTTCCAGGATTCTTTTATTTATTTATTTAGAATCAAAAAAGAATAGAAACCAAAATCTATTGTGGTGTCTTAAGTGTAAGACTAAGAGCACATCAACAACATTCATTGTCTGACCAGAGTGGACAAGTTTGGTCCTAAAATCCATGCTTTGTTTTATTGGTTTTTAACTGGATTGATTTGTGTATATGCATGGTGATAGATGAGAAGGTATTAGATGAGAAATGGTCAAGTGTAGGTATTAGCTTATATATTTACTTGGGACGGGTGGTGTGCATGCAACTCTGTCAGCGGTGTCCTTGTGGTCTATCCCCTCCCTGAGAGAGGGTACACATACAGTGGAGGCCTCACCAACCTCCAGGTGGCCCCTGCTACAATATCAATGAGAGAGGATTCACAATGTCCTACCTGCTTTACGCTCAATGGCCTCTCGGAGGATTTTATCACAGGGCACCATTACGCCGAGATCTATCACTCTGAGGAATATTTAAAGGAAACGAATGAACAATTTAAATATTTAGTTTTCTTTTATTTATTTGGACCTAAAATACACACGCATACATACAAACCTACAGATCCATACCAACATATATAGACACATGCACATGCAAGCCCCCCATTGACTTTATATTGCAAATTCAGTTTCACTCATGTAGAAGGTCATGTGACCTGGTTTTAAGCAGTACCATCAGAAACATGACATTCAATGGCATACACTCACACATGTACACATGAGCGTTGTACCTGAAGTTGTTGCATCCCAGCACCACCCCCACAATGTTCTTGCCTATGTCATGGACATCACCCTTCACTGTGGCAATGACAATTGTGCCCTGATATGGATCCTGGAAACAATGGGATGGACGTCAATGCGATTGTCCAATGAAATGAACAGAAAAAAAAAAATATATATATATATATATATATATATAATAGTAACAATAATAACTTTAGAAGGGCCAACCCCTCATAGTCAACTTTAATTTGACAATTAGCCCCAGAGCTCTTTGCCAACTTAGATTTGCGTTAGTCAAGTAAATGGATTTTTCTTATAAGAACGTGCTTTAGACTTAAACGTTAACAGAAGCAGAACGTTAACCCACTCTAATGCACGCAATAAACTAATGTTGTAACTCATTAAAATGGTATTACTCCATGTTTTTTTGTATGATATGTAATTGAAACGGTTGTTTTTCATCAGTACAAGAATATGTACATAATTAAATGGTGTTTCTGTAGGCCCAGGGATAAGTCTTCAATATCCAATCTCAAGATACCTTGATAAGAACTACAATTAAAAGTAGAAAGAAAATATATCAATGGTGAAGATTAAACACTTTTATGACAAGATAACTAATAAATTCAAGATTAAAGATGTTTTTTTATTTAGGTACAATGGAATGCTTCCTCCCCATTCCCTCCCACAGTATGAATTTCAACAACACTATGCTATGCAATACTACACTATATTCAATATGATATATACTATACTATTAACTATAAATAACACTGCTATAACCATATTATTCACAAAAATATTATAATAATAATAATAACAATAAAGCGGCTTATGGAAGATATATACATATGGCGGATGGTGCAAAAAGCATTTAAGTGACAGAAGTGCAGCACTGTAGTAAGTGGTAGCGGCATCATAAATAATAAAAGTACAGCGCAGTTCAGTACTGTAATGAGTCCAGTAAGTCCAGTAACAATGGTGACAATGTTATGTTATTGTGATGGTAGCACTCCTAGCAGTGATGCCTGTAGATCAAAACGGTCCTTGAACCTGGAAGACCTTTTACATATGCTGCGGTAACGGACCCCTGGTTCTGGTCGCCGATGAGCTCCACAACAAGTTCCTTAGTCTTGCAGTGCAAGTGTTGTCCTTGCACCATCGCGTCAGCAGGACTCTGTACTTTGTCTCATTGTCGTCGCTTATCAGGCCGATGACGTGGTGTTGTCTGCAAACTTGATAATCCAATTCTTGCGGTGTGTGGCAGTACAGTAATGTGTACAGAGAGTACATCAAGGGGCTGAGGCAGCAGCCTTGGGGTGCTCCATTGTTGAAAACCAGAGTGGATGAGACGATTCCAATCTTCACCACTGCCTTTCAGGAAGTCCATAATCCACTTACACTGGCCATTGGAGTCAATGGTATTGTTGTTTAATTCCCTTTCAGATTAAAGATCTTTGTCTTAAGTACTGCAATCATCTGTAGATGTCCACCGCATTCTTTGCAGGGAGGCATATCCGTGGTGGGGGAATATCTAATCTATTGGCTACCTTGGCAAATAGTTGACACTTGAGGGTCAGTAAATATTTAAAAAAAGTCTCAGGGAGAAATTGTAGGAGTCAGAAAGTAGCGTAATGAGTCGTACAAGTTTTAAACAGCATTGAGGCAGGAATTGTCATTAATGTAAGAAATGGCAGGGCAGCAGCGAAAAGCAGGCAAGCAAGGTCACACACCTCGTGAATGAGCTTTCCCACGATTTTTACGCAGAAAAAGAAACAGTAGATGTTGCAGATGGCTAGAGTAGACGACCACCAGACTAGACTAATATTGCATGAAAACGAGGAAGGGACATGCAAGCAGTAAGTGAGAGCTCTTGTCCACCGTGTCTTTTTCTCAGTGCCTGCGCATTTCAGTTGTTCCCAATGAGGAGAGAGCATATGTGGCTGCATATATGCGGACAATGAACATTCCGTTTGGGAAAAGAGTAGGTTGTTATTTTTTATTGTTAGACTCCAGTTTACTTTCACAAATCTGCATACGCCACGTATCAATCATGGATGTATAAAAGTATCGCTACAGAGCAAAGCAGCCAACGGGGCTAGTTGTCATGGAAACAGTCAAAATAGCATGGAGCTGCAGCAGGTTCACTGTTCAGCGCTTCATCCCAGTACTTCCAAGTTCCATGCCAGTGGACATGGGCCCTAAGGCAACAGGCGACACAAGTACAGATGTACATATAAGGGGACTCACCGTCTCCTCGAATGTCCCTGAAGAGGCCATTTTCTCCTGCCGTTCTATCTCCATCAAGGGGATGAGGTAGCTCACAGCTTTTTTCATGACACGAGCTGACTTAATCACCTAGAAAAATGATCCGCAACATGGAAAATAAATAAACATAATCAACCAAATATGAACCTACGTTTACTGCAGTTCTACCGCCAATCAGAGAGACACTATCTACATGAGAAATGTGCAAATACCTTCATGCCATTCAAAAAAAAGGAAAAACAAGGAACTCTGCATTGTATTTAAATGTAGGAAACTCATACTGCGGGAGGAAATGGAGAGTAAGCATTCCATTTTACTTGAATCTTGATAGGCACTCTAAGGTTCCTCTGTGTCAACTGTTGCCAGGCATGTTGGCCCAGTGCCCTGTGTTCCCAAGTCTCAGGGTCTACCCTTGCATCACTTCAGGTTGGAATTCAGATCGTCTTTGAAGCATTTTATCTGACTTCCTTGTGTACATTTGCCTGATTCAAGCTTGCGGTACCGGAGTTGCATTTGCAACCTCGACTTAAGCACTGTCCTTCTGAGCTGATGTCAAGAGTGTGGACACCATTATAGCCATACATTGCCTAGCATGATTCTCGAGTGCAGACACCATTATTTCCCAAATTTGTGTAATGTTGTGAGTATTGAATACTTTTTTCGAGATGCACCTGAATATAGCATACCTGTGGAAGGAACATCTTCCCACTGCCAAACAGGTCCCCAACAACCTTCATGCCATCCATCAGTGGTCCCTCGATGACGTGAAGTGGCCGAGTGTATTGGACTTGGGCCAAGCACTTCTCTGTGTCCTCCACAACATACTTCTCTATGCCCTTTATAAACAAAGAGACACATAACCACAGTGACACTTAGTTAGGTATGGGGGAAGAAAGAAAATTGAAGTGAGCATCATGATTATTTGCTTCGGCACCCCTGATACTTTTTGTTAGGTTGTTTTAATCCAAAAACTTTGATGTAATCTAAAGCCCAAATCACACTTCTGTTGTGCACATATGCAAAGATCCACATTGCTAGAGACCACAAATGCCCCTTTTGCTGGCGGATGTACTGCCCTCTTGGGTACACATTAACACTAGAATCGCTGGGTCAATTTGATACTCCTGATGTGACTTTGCTTCATTGTGTTTAATAAACCCAAATAAATACAACTTTTCTATTCTAGTCTAATAATGCGTCAAGATGCTTTACTTATAGCCTACGTATACGTGAATGACGCCATTAGGCTTCTATTCAAGCAGCCATGCTTGAGTGTGATATATTGTTTGATTTATTGTTTCACATTCTGTTGCCAAATGTATGCTACTTATTGTAAGTAACATTAATTATACTTGTAAATGACAAGGTAGGATATGAGCAGTAAAGGTAGATCGTCGAGCTTCTTCTATTTGTCTGCCAGCTGATAAGAGTCGACCCCAGCAGTGCAGTACAATGTACCATCTCGTGGTCAATGACTGCACTGAACTTCCAAAATTGTTGGAATATTGTATTAAATATATTGTACACCCCAACTAACCACCCACCCTCTCCCTCCCTATGGCAACATAAGCATGGAAGACAAATACATGAGCAGATGAATTATGTTTAGAAGACTACCTTAACCAGGGCGTATGCCAGCCTCTCTTCCACTGTCCGGTCTCTCCACTCCTCGGTTGGGATGACCTTCTTCTCTCCAGCTGCATAGTTCTATAGAAGAATTTCATCATCAGAAAACCTGAGGCAGAGTAGTTTCAGTTCTACGCAAATAGAACATACGAAGCGTATATATTAGGGCCAGCATACACATCTATATTTGTGCCAGCAAAAACTGAATGGGTGTGTGCACACACCCACCCACACACACCTCTTTCTACATGCAGGGTTCCCCCAAATAATGTAATACCATACTGCTTTCCAGTGTCACCGTTGTTTTTTTCTCCCCATTATATTTCATTAACAGTTCAATTGGCTAAAACCTAGCAGGTCATACAGCAGTGCATGAGCAGGTGGGAGTGTCTGTGCCACCATGTAAACTATTCTGGGGAGAACCCTGACATGTAGAGTATATAAACTGCATTGATAATTTAACTTCTGCACATTTTAAGTCAGATGATCAGGCAACAGGCGGAGGACTTTTCATTCATTATTATGGCAGCGTTTCCCATCCCAATGCAAAAGCAGACAGAGGGCCCATAACAGACGACGGGCGAGGCGTGTGTTTACCTGTGCGTATACCAGTAATTTATCTGTGGCATCTAAATCTTTGTTCCAGATGAGGCTCTCGCACAGTGACAGCAGTTCCTTGTCAATGTCATCATACACTGGCAAGTTCCCTGCATTTACAATGCCCATGTCCATGCCATCCTGAAAAGGGAAGTTAGTATTTAGAGTTTCAAAATGTACGGTTTTTTATGTAAATGCTTTGTACTTTCAATGCAAACATAGTAGAGTGATACTTTCAGTTTAAATATGCATATCATTGTTATTGCTACACAGCTAGTTCAGCACTCCACCAATCACAATGTTGTTATTTATATTAGATGTTCAGTCATTTTTAATGTTTAATTGTTCTTTAATTTAATGTACTTGGAAGTGACAAACCAGTGATTGTTTTGGTTTGTTAGTTTCGGTTTGTTAGTCACAAATGTGAAGACACTGAAAACCAACATTTACCTTGATTGCATGGTATAAAAACACTCCATGCATGGCTTCCCTTATAGCTTCCATTCCCCGGAATGAGAAGGACAAGTTGGACAGACCGCCGCTCACTCTGGCTCCCGGCAAGGTCTCCTACACACGCACGCACGCACACACACGCACACGCACACTTGTTATTAAGGATGTGTTATGAAAAAATATGCAATATATATACATTAGTTGTGGTTCAGCAGCCTGTATGCATGTGCAAACCTTAATAGCCCTGGTAGCCCTGATGAAGTCAATGGCAAATGTGTTGTGTTCCTCCATTCCTGTGCCAATGGTGAGGATGTTGGGGTCAAAGATGATGTCGTTGCAGTCAAATCCAATCTTGTCCACCAGAAGGTTGTAGGCTCGCGTGCAGATTTCGACCTTTCGCTCTGAATCCGTGGCCTGGAAGGGAGAAGAGTTTCAATCTTTCATACAGAACATTTTGAATTCTGTCTCCCCATATCTTATGACCAAATTAACTATATTTTCCATGTCACTTATTGTCTCATCAGCAGAGTTGAGAGGTTTTAAGGGGAAGAGAAAAACATCCCCTCCCTCTCTGATCCCTCCTTCCTACGTTTCTCCTCCATTGAGATGTATTGCATTCCCACTCTTGCCCATTACACGTGTTTGACAGACAGGATGTATTCCCCAATCTAATCAGGGATGAGATGGCCTGATTGGTCAGAAATGAGGCAGGAACAGTCTGAAGTTTTGCAGAAGCTCAGAATTGTTCACAAAGGCCGTTTTCATTGGTTCTTCATTGCATCCCTGGGCCCCGCCGGCAAAGCCTCTCACCTGTAGATACCGCTGGTTATCAGTGAACTGCCAGAAAACAACCCACACATTTATCTCATTGTAAATGTCTTTACAGCATAAATGCGGCTTTAGTTCATATGTGTATGTATGAGAGGCAATGACTTAATTCTTGAATGAGGCACTAAAACGGCATCAGTAAATGATGAACTTAATATTATGTAACTTCGCTGGATTATAGGTTGTTTGCAGTGCAAAAACAAATGTATGTCCAAAACTACAGACCGGTATCTCTCCAATCATTCCTGTCCAAAACCCTTGAACGTGCAGTCTCCTCACAACTTTCATCCTATCTCTCCCAGAACAACCTACTCGACCCTCACCAGTCAGGCTTCAAGGCTGCGCACTCCACGAAGACGGCACTGCTCGCAGTGACAGAGTCTCTTCGTGATGCCAGAAGCTCGTCCCTCTCATCAGTACTGATCCTTCTCGACCTGTCTGCCACGTTCGACACAGTGAACCACCAGATCCTTCTCTCCACTCTCGCCGAGCTTGGAATCGATGGAACTGCGTTATCCTGGTTCACCTCCGACCTCGCAGATCGCACACTAGGTCACATGGAACGGTTCCCTGTCCAGACCCTGCACACCGGAGTCCCCCATGGCTTTCCGTTTTCTCTGTACACTAAATCTCTAGGCTCTGTAACCACATCTCACGGCTTCTCCTATCACTGCTATGCAGATGACACTCAACTGTTTCTCTCTTTTCCCCCCTCAGAAACCCAAATCGCAACACGCATCTCTAAATGCCTGGCCGACGACAGCAGATGGACAGCCGCCAACCACCTGAAGCTCAACCTTGACAAGACTGAGCTCCTCTTCATACCGGGGAAAGACTGCCCTCAGATGGACCTACTGGTCACCATCGAGAACACCCAAGTCTCCCCCTCAACAAGAGACCTTGGTGTGGTGCTAGATGACCAGCTGTTCTGCAATGCCAACGCGGTGGCAGAATTGCCCTCTACAACATCCGCAGGATCCGGCCTTTCCTCACACGTGAACCGGCGCAGATCCTGGTCCAAGCTCTCATCATCACCCGCCTCGACTACTGCAACTCTCTCCTGTCGGGACTCCCCGCCTCTGCAACCAAGCCCCTCCAACGCATCCAGAACGCAGCAGCACGCCTGGTATCCACGCCTGGTATCCACGTGACCCCTCTCTTCCGCGATCTCCACTGGCTTCCGGTAAATGCTCGCATCAAGTTCAAGACTCTGGTACAGACCTTCAGGGCAGTCAATGGAACTGCCCCAACCTACCTCCAAACGTTGGTCAAGCCCTACATCCCAGCCAGAGCACTCCGCTCAACTTCTGCCAGGCGACTTTTCAACCTTCACTGAAAACAACCAAGCATCGCTCTTCCAAGACCCAGCTCTTCATGGCTCTGGCTCCACAGTGGTGGAATGAACTCCCGTCTCATGTCAGGACGGCAGAGTCCCTCGCCAGCTTCCGCAAGAGACTCAAGACCCACCTGTTCAGAGTCTACCTGGACTCTCCATGAACCCTCCTTCTCCTTTGTGAACGCCTAACTTGCTTGAGTCCTGACATTAATAGCTCTTAGCATGTTGTATATTCTAGCAAAGTGTATATCCTTAATGTTGATAACACGCTCTTATCACAGCTACAGGTCACTGCAGGTGACCTGGCAGTACGAAATTGTGTAATTCATCTTGTTAATATGAATGCTTGTGAACTGCTCTATTTTTATGTTTGCGTACCTCAGCGTTATGCTATCGTCTACTTCAACAAATGTACTCCTTGTAAGTCACTTTGGATAAAAGCGTCTGCCAAATGTCCTAAATGTAAATGTAAATGTATGTAGTTTGCCACAAAAAAAAGTGTTGAAACCAGTTATCAAGGTCAAATTGACATGGCAGTCAAATGCCAAATGCAAAGTTCAGTGGTTATCGACATGTGCCAGTGTTCCAGCCTTATCTGTGCACACATAACTGTAGTATTTGGGGAACACAAACAGACTGATAACAGACTGATGCAGTTTCATGCTCACCCCGCCCTCACATGGATGTATTCTTTAATGATGTTTTGACACCAAAAAATGTAAAAAACAAATGTGGATGCCGTACAGCTTGCCACTGTGATTATTTGTGCATTGATCTGCATGAAAAGAGAATTTAAAAGACCAAAACAAAGAATATGGCATTACCTCTGTCTGTAAAGTCCACAGTCACGGTGTCATACACAGTTTTGGTGTCATGCACTTTCCACACACGTTATGGAAAGACTAGCCCCGATAAAATCATGTCTGTTCTTCTAGAAGTAAAGTTTGTGGTGTACGGCCCATGATTGGTTGTGCTTGCATATCAATCATGACTTCTTCCTGAATCTAAATCTGGAGGATTGAATCCTCTTTGGTCACATACATGTTAACACAGTGAAGTGTTAACAGTTAACAGTGTTAAGTTTCTCTGCATTTTACCCCTCCTAGCATTAGGAGCAGTTGGCAGCTATTTTATATACAGCGCCCGGGGAGCAGTGCAGGGGTCTGGTGCCTTGCTCAAGGGCACCTTGGCCTTGCACATGTGTTTCGGGATCCAGCGACCTTCCGGTTCCCAAGCCAAGTCCCAACAGACAGAGCTATCCCTGCCCCTTCCAGACAAGTAGTGGCAGTGAAAAAGCTGGCTTTTGTGAGACGAAGCAACTTAACGGGGTCAAGTGCATTAAAACATACGGTGTATCTGAATCTACAACATATGTCTTGAGGACACACCTCCCTCCCAACCCGAAGAACCCCGATAGATTACCTGCCCTTCTTCATCAAATGCCATGACCACTATGGCTGCCCCGTATCGCTTCACGGTGCTCGCTCTGCTCAGGAACTCCTCCTCGCCCTCCTTCAAACTGATGCTGTTGACGATGCACTTTCCCTGACAACACTTTAGCCCTGCCTCAATCACTGCAAAGTTGGAGGAGTCGATACACAGTGGAACCTACAGAGAAAGAGGAAATGTGTTAATTTGAAAAAAACTGAAAAACGGCAATAAGTTAATTAGTTAACCACTCAATGATCACAATGTCTGGTAGAAAATAAAACAATTACAAATTTTTACTCAACCTCATTTTAAATAAAATTGCCTTCCTGTCCATATCAGCTTATAACCGAGTACCTCTGATGACCACATTCATGTCGGCGGTACCATTGGAAATGTCTCACATTAGTGTTTGTGTGGGTATTCAAAAAAGGCATGACGGCAAAACACCATAAACTACGTATGTTAAAATATAATGGCTTTTGTTTCCCGTTTCTTGTTATATCTGTTTTGCCTAACAATAGATGTACCAACACTGAACCTGGATATTGCTTGAACACCATGCCAACTACCTTGGCCAAGGGGAATAAATGAAAAAGGCAATTTGGCAAAACACCGCATGAAACATACTTTGAAACTGGTATATACACCAATGCACAACCTTATGTCTAAACCGGGTCCCGTCAGCAGCGGTTGAACACAAGTAGCTTTAAAATGATCTGGTACAACTCCAGAAGTTAGAGAGCTATTGATGATGGTCAGCAGTGCAGGGTCAATTGACTATCACTTTTGACATTTTATAGAACTGTAAATCAAGCAAAAATTTATGTCTGGTCAGTGTCTCCCAGACGTTAAGGATACCATTTATATATTAGAACTTACTCGCGCGATGTCAGGTTCAGACGCAATAAGATTACAGAAGCGCGCCATGGCTTCTGGACCATCCAGCATTCCTTCATCCATATTGATGTCAAGAATCTGTGCACCCATTTCCACCTGGGTCTTGGCTATGCTCAACGCCTCCTGAAGGTAAAGTAGAAAATAACATGAGACAACTACATACTAGTGTGCCGTTCCTCTTAAAACAATGTTTTTAAAGAAAACAATAAAGTGCATTTGTTCTCACCTCATAGTTTCCTGCCATGATGAGCTTGGCAAACTTCCGTGACCCAGCCACATTGCAGCGCTCACCAATATTGACAAAGTTTGTATAAGGGCCGATCTTGAAAGGCTCAAGTCCTAGAAAAGGGGGAACAGCCACATAAGAGACATATTTTGACACCAATTGGCCCTCATTGATCAATTGTAACAGCTTTTACCAGGATCAATGTAAAATTATCAAGACTGCTAAGATAGAAAAAACATACACCCATAAAATGACTACTGTATAATTAGAATGTTTTGGCCAACAACCCATAATGCACTACTGTAAGTTGCTTTGGATAAAAGCATCTGCTAAATGACTTATGTATTAATGAATAAAAACAAACATGTTACTAGAATGTTTTTGCTAAATGTTTTTTTTTTTAACTCATTGATAAAAAAAAATCCGTCATTGACATAAGTATTCAGACCAGATCAGACCGAACTAATACTATAATAATTCTGCATTTCACCCCAAACAAAGTTCCCAAAGAAAGAAAACTACTTTTAATGTGTACGTGACGTGTACATTTGTTAGCCGTGCTAGCGATCCAAACAATCCATCTATGTAACAGGTTAAAATCTCACTAAGCCATGCTGATTGTGAAAGCATACATGCAGCTGTTTTTGTTTGAAAAAAAGCATAATAAAAAGGGACTACCAAGGCTTCTCCATAGAGTGCAGTTGTACTATTTTAGTCTGCAAAGTAAACATTAGGCACCCAAAATGTTCCATTCTTTTTTTGTTACATAAAACAGGTCAATTGGAAGTTTTCCACTCTGCAATGTTAAAGTACATGCCCTAGAGGCAACACAACTCCTTCATGGGCATGAAGGAAAGAGGGCAGCTGTTTTGGAGCACAGTTGTGAAAAGAAAACCTGCCACTAACAGGAACCGCAGAGTAACCCACTCCTTCTTCTCACTAAGAAAACACTCACTAATGTGAAAATGAACAATTCAAGTGGGTGTATTGTGGAGTGTGTGTGGTTGGTGATTGGTTTGAGCAGCCTCACTTGGCCCGAGTCCGACTGATTAGACACTGTAAAATGTATCGTCGTCCATAATTTCACTCATAATAATATCTTCGAAAGGTGTTTCGGGATATTATGGTCTTGCCCTTCGTGTGAACATGTCAAATCTAACAAAAAAAAATGGAGGAAGAAGCCTATGGATCGGGCATTGTTTCCCCTGCATTGGTTTTATTTATCGCCAGGTTTATTTATGAAATGACTAATTGTCAATGACCATGGCAAAGCCAGCTACAAAATGTTGACAACTAACCTATTTGATACAGCCTCTCAACCACAACGCATGCTGCGCAATGGCAAAGGCTTTAACACGTTTTAAAGATATCAAGTCAATTTGTGGCGGTCAATATTGAATATCTGCATACTTGTGATTCATTTTCACATGTGAAAATCATGTCATTATGGGTTGTTATTGTGTGTAGATTGACAACAAAAATGTAAGAATGTAAGAATGTAATTCAAGTGTGTAGTGTGAGCCTAATTACATAGAAAACACACACAGAAATAATACCTGAGAGCTGCAAGTAGTCTGGAGATATGTCCTTAGGGGGCTGTCTGGGCAGGCATTTCTCAACAGCCTTGGCTATGGACCTACATGAAGGGCAAAAGGAATACAAAAGAGAATTACAAATGGCAAAAGACAACCATTTGTAATATATTGCAAATGTATGAATATTTCCAATAATATGAATATGTTTACATTTGAATAACAATAGGAAATGAATCAGTAATGATGAATGTGGGAACACAATGTAACTGTATATCAACGGTGAAAAATGACATAATATAAATAGCAAGAAGAATGACCTGATGTGTTCTGGGGTTGTTCCACAACAGCCTCCCACGATGTTCACCAGTCCAGAGACAGCAAAATCCTACAGGAGGAGATTGTGGTGAGAGACACAGAATATACCTTGAAAACACTTATTATACACACACACACTTTACAAACCTTTAAATGTGAAGCCGTTACTTCTGGAGTTTCGTCGTAACCCCCAAATGTATTGGGTAGACCTACAAAAGAAGAAGGGTGATTGGCCAGATGGGGAAACATCCCTGTTGCTGATCTTTCTAATCCAGTTGCACAGTGTTGTGCGTCTCAAGTTAACTATGGGTCATCTAACTCATAGTGGGTCATCTAACCCATAGTGGGTCATCTAACCCATAGTGGTTCATCTAACCCATAGTTGTTCCCAATGTTTTAAGAGGTACGGCACAACGATCTCAACCACAAATTCAAGGCACATCAAATTTTTTTAGGCATTATGAAAACAGACATTATTCCCAGGATTATTATATATACTAGCTATGTATAAGTAGCTCAGTAGTGCGGCAGTAGCTAGAGCGGTCGTCTCACAACTGGAAGGTTGCTGGTTCAAACCCCAGGGTCCTCCGACACGCAAAAAGTGTTGAGGTGTCCCTAAGCAAGACACCCTAACCGTAACTGCTCCTGACATGCATGGCTGACTCCACCGGCGGTGTATGAATGGGTGAATGTGAGGCATGACTTGTAAAGTGCTTTGGATAAAAGCGCTATATAAAAAGGCAGTCTAGTCCATTTACCATTCAGATTTTTGTTCTGCAAACAACTCTGAATGCAAAGTGCATTCCATTGTTGTCAAGTCATTAGGTTCTGTAAATGCATTGTGGCAACAATACAATGCTTTGACATTAAAAAGAAAATGTACTTTAGAATACTACTCCAGTACATTAATTCAAGTAAAAATGTGACTAAACACTTTTATTGGAGTAATATTTTACCAGGAGTATCTATACTTTGACTCAAGTAATGGAGTTGTGCACTTTGTCCATCGCCTTGCCTTAATCTTTAGGTTTTATTTAGGTATTGATGTCCATGTTCGTTTACCTCCACATTATTTATTTGTGATAAATGCATTTCTGTATCATCTAAACAGAAAGTATTTCTCTTGGTTGATGGGTCGTATAATCACTTATTTACACAAGAACCTTGACTTTAGATACATTGTTATATAATCTTATATTAGATATATTCTTCTGCCCCATTTGTGTAATAAAATAATAAAAGTTATGTTTAGTTATTAGTTTAAGCCACTTAAAATCACACTACAGCCTATATGTATTGAAATGAAGCAAAAGTTGCATTATGTGGAAAAATGTATCAATAATACATTAAATTATAAATAGCACCAATTATATTTATAGAAATTTTTTTAGATGACGTATTCAATCCCATAACATTTCACGTCCTAGTCCGTTCATTCCTAGTGCTGCTGCAATGCACACCAAAGAACCACTGATCTAACCAACAAACACTCAAAAACATTTGACGGATCCATTTACCTGCGTTTGGATAGGTGATAATGAACGCAGTGGTGCATTTCCCTATAGCCTCGATGAAAGGCCGCATCTCTGTTGCCCCCAATGCACAGTTTAGACCAATACTGGACAAGAGGGAAATAATAAATAAAAAATTACATAATTATTCATATATTGCCAACTATCAATGTATCAATTTATAAAAAGCAGAACATTAAAATTGTAATGATTTTTGGTTAATTTACAAAACACTGCATAATTTAGCAGGCAGCAAAAGGGTGGTTGAAATATATATATATACATAAATATATATATACATAACATTTATTTTGTGATTATTGAGATCATATTTGTAATGTGTTGCAGGGCATTGCTGCTACTCCCAACCTCCTCTGGATTAACAATAATTACTACCGGTATTTACAATATTTATTTAAAAGAGACCGTGTACAAATCAAACTGTTCAAAATGTCACCACTATGGCACCGTACCAGATTATAGCTACAAGCTCATTCACATGTGTAGTCCCTCGGCAGGTCAAAGCAAATAGACACAAAATAAGCAATACATAATGGTGGAATACAATGCATATTCAAAGAAGTATGATCTTGCAAGCAGACGAATTAATGCATTAATTAGTCCTGCATTAATGCAGGACTGCATTTTAATGATGCCCATTTGTTCCTTAAAATTGTCTCTGGTCTGAAAAATGAGATGCCAAAGCTGGAATGGGTATTATATTATTATTATTATATAAGTCATATTGTTACGAAACACCTCAAGTTCTAATGAAACTCACCATAGGGGCTTGGCATGTGATACACTGACCACGAAGGCTTCCCCCGTCTGGCCTGACAAAGTCCGACCACTTCTGTCAACAACAGTCCCTGAAATCTAGAGAATACACACACATATACAGTATATATACAGTATATACACACATATATACACATATATATATATACACACACAAACATATATATACATATATTTATATACACACATATATATATATATATGTATGTGTGTGTATATATATATATGTGTATATATACATGTATACATACATACATATATACACACAAAGAAAGAAGTTGTCTACACTTCTGACCCCTTTCAGCCTCCACTTGGACTGCCGAACAGTACCTCTGTGATATAAACATGCAGGTTGAAAATACATTTATTGAAATATTTGTGGATATGTGGATTACACTTATCCAGGCCAGCAGAAGAAGCTTTCAAACGTTCCAACAGGTCAATTTGACCCACAATCTAACAGGAGGGTTAAATCATGCTGGGATAACATGAGTCACCAGGTTGCACAATGTTGTTGAGTCCATGCCAGCTCGAGTGCATGCGGTCATTAAAGCAAAATATATAGATAGATATAGATATATATATAATATTTAAAGATTCATATACATTTTTTAACTGATATGTGTAATGAAACAAATAGTATCAAATAAAAGAAAATGCAAGTATCTTGACTAGTGGTCTCAGACTTTTGGAGCACGCACACGCGCGTGCGTGCGTGCGTGTCTTCCCAGGACTGAAGAGTGCCTGCCCAGCCTCCTACTCATTCTGGCTCCAACAACCCAGAACACTCTTTTCCACCATCAAAAAAACTCCTCAAGCCCACGGACACCATCTCCAACTCCTTCACCACTAGCAAATGCAACTCCTTCCTTACATTCTTAGCCGCAATCCTCAATCCCCTGGCTACCTGCTCACCCACATCCACCCCCCCCCTCCAACCAGCTCGACAATGCATTCAACCCAGAGAGATATTAGTGGGCAGTGTGAGAGTGTTTACTTTTCAATATGTGTATTCATTTGATAGGCTATCTATTTTTTTGATAATTATTATTATTCTAAATGTGTTTTCTTTGCTGCTCTTCTCCTGTTCCTTCATACATGTGCTGTCCGGTACCTGTGCAAATGGCAGTAAAGTCTCTACACTTTCATAAAGTTTTACAAACAAAAACATTTAGCTTTGATCTCAATTTCTGGTTCACAATCGTCAACGGCGCTCGTCAAGCGTCAGTAACTGCGGTCATGTCAGGTAGCATCACACATTCGCTACATGAGAACCGACTGCAATAGTCCTAATGCACGTTGCTAAATATCCCATATATATATATATAAACAACCGTCATACAATGTTTGTTGGGCCAAAAATTCCAGACAACAATGAATCGTAATCTATTTCCTAGGGACCCAAATTGTGTTTCAATATTGAGGACAGTATTCAGTCACCTGAAAATACCCAAAAATAAATAATTTGAATGAATTTCCAGGGAATTATGACATTCTATATCCTTGAGGGGAGTGTGCTTGCCACTACACAGTACTGAAGAGCTATATTTAGGAATTTATACCTAAATATATATATATATAGTTTTTTCAAAACTTACAAAAAGAGGTGTGGGTGGGTAGCTTTTCCCACACAGCAGGTCGATGGCAAACAGGGCCGCCTGTGAAGAAACAGAAAACTCAATAAAAAAAATAAGTGTATATCTTGCTTATAAAGATATCTTGCTTAGAAAACAATTAAATATGTCAAATTTAACTTTAGACTGTTCTCTTAACAACCTTTGTTTAAAAGCCCTATTGTAAGTTGCTTTGGACAAAAGCGTCTGCTAAATGACTAACGAAATGTTATGTAATAATCCAACATCGAGATCAGGGTAGCTTCGGTTGACTTGGGTATTCAATTGTGAATGGGATTTTGAGCAGGGGGGGCCCATAATGATGTATTACCATGCATTACGTAACTGCAACATTTGCACTCTGGTTAGACGCCAAATCATTATCGCTGTACTTTACTCGTGCTGCGCAATGACATCAATTTGAATATAATCTAATCTTTGATATTGTGAGCGGCTAGATACGCAAAGGCTTTAGGGAAACTGTAGCTTGACAGCTTAATTTAATGAAAATGTTCGTCATGACTATTGAACACTCAAACCGATGTGAGGGGGAGTGTCATTTTGACGGCTAGTAAATTCCAGTAAAAGTCTCGACCAAGTTTCAGCATTGCCCGACTTTTCCTAAATATTTCTTGTTAACATTTGTGTCCTTCAAATTCAATAATTATAAGATTTTTGATATAAAAAATGGATAATGGTTTGCGTTACTTGTTTGGCGGCTTTTTAGAGTTTAGACCCCAAAAAAAAACAGGACAAATTAAACAGAAGAGAACACAATGAACATAGTTCTAACCGATGGAAGGTGACCAAACCTTGGCATTAGCCGTGTCGAAGATGGTTTCTACCAGTAGGATTTCGGCCCCTCCGTCCAACAGACCCCTGACTTGTTCCGAGTAGGCTTCTACAAGTTCATCAAAAGCTGGGGAGACGTGTGGACGTTATGCACTGTACTTGGACAAAAGACTTGCTTAAAAAATAAATAGTAAATAAATGGTTTACTGGTATTCCTGAGGTCAGGTCTTTCCACAGAAGGCGACACAGAGAGTGTTTTATTGGTTGGGCCAATGGCTCCGGCCACATAGCGTCTTCTTCCTGATAACAAAACACAAGAGAACACATCAGGGGTGGAAACAGATGCATTCTTCTACAGGCGTTATGCACAAGTGACACACCAATGCCTGGCAGTGATATTTAGACTGGGGCTGAGCAACACATCGTCTGATCACAACATGTGATAAGGAATCGGCAATCTCTTACTCCGGAGCAACAGGCGGCCGTTTACCGTTATTCTGTATATGCACGTTGCACACGGTCGCTTGTCTGGATCACTTTATAGAAGAGGACCATTAGCTGTGGATAAAGTGTAGTTTCCACGATCTGTGATATTCCCGAATGAACTCCTTATGTGTGCAATGGCAAGGAAAAGTTATCAGCCACAATTGTTCATTTGGTCGATCAGAAGACGTAAAACATGAGATAATTGATCGACGCTTCACTTAAATGACATTAGTCTGTTGAATATGTTGCCTATTTTCTGCTGTGATGGAGAGGCCATCCCATTAACTGGTTATCAATTAAAGTATGTGCACACACACACACTATTATATAATATATCATCACATTGTTATTGTATCTGTTGTATTTGTGTGATGACTCTAAAATCTGCTCTAATTGGCGTTGAAGGGAGTTTGGCAACGGAGTTGTAACAAGCTCTTACAAAAAGTCTGTAATTTTGGAAAGTCAACCTTGTGAGTAGCTAATTTGTAAATATGTGCACATTTATTTCAATGCTGGGTCAACCAAATAAAAAAGTGCCCATCATGTCTGTGGCATCATTTTTAAGAGTGAAACCCATATTTGATGACACCTAAATAGTAAACGGACTGCATGTATACTACTGCATCAGCAGTGCAGCCACTCAAAGCGCTTTACTTTAAGTCAAGCCTCAAACCCATCCATACACCGACAGCGGTGTATGGATGGGTGAGTGTAAGGCTTATAAATAAACAATTGGCAATTCATGATTCCTTCTCATCACTTAATCTTCATACTTAAACTACAATTTTGCCAAGAATAGTTAAATAAATAAACACGATAAATAGACCCTGTGATCGGTGATCTGTTTTATACCGCTTCCTGATCGGAGCTCTTTTAGATAATAACAAATGAAAGCTGGTTGCAGCTTCAATAGATAATTATTGAGACAATAATTGAAATTGGGCACAACACATTTTCCATTTTTTCCCAATCCCTTTGACTTTTTAGATCAGACACTTCCATGGAGCATCTACACCAATGTTTTGGTCATTTGGGTTCATGGGGATTACTTCTGCCATCGAAGATGGACCAGAGGTTATGTTTTCGCCCCTCTTTTTTTCTGTCTGTTTTCAAGATAACGCAAGTTATGTACGGAATGTACTGGAAATAATCATTATTAATGATTAAGTTGGTTGCGCTTTTGCCACTGTGGCCCCCAGCCTTCCAAAGGTCATTCGATTTGCGAACATTAATGAGGTTCCTGCGTTCCGTTTGTCACTGTACTGCCTGTGTTTTAAGCTTATGTTTGTATGCCTTGCTGTATTTTGGAGGTGTGTGTTTCACATTTAGATGGCTCTTCTCCTTAGTGAAGCCCTTCTGCGTCCTCTTGAAAGGCGCTATATAAATAAAGCTTAGTTACCTGATGGACACTGAGTTACTAACAACGCGGCTGTGCCAGTGGAACTTTCCTTTAAGGCAATGATTTTCTAGATGCATTCCATGGACCGTAATCAGATATAAATATGGACATAACACATTTGAATCTGTTTAGACGTCTCTGAGGCAGTTTCTTTTGGTATAACTTTTGGTACATTTGGGTAGAGTCAAGTGTTTTTAATAATCCGAGTAAGCAGATATCGGGCCGTTCGGTCCAAAATGGCTAACGACTACTCCAATGTTGAATGGGATATTGTTTTCGCATGCAGCAGTCAAAACATGTCAACAACTATGGATACAACTCAATAGGCAGTACAAGAAGTGGAGAGCAAGTTTGTTTCACAGTGCATCAACCACGTATCATTACACTTTTCACGAGGACACGTGCTTCCTTTCTATGGCATCAGAATGTGACACCGTAGCATGACACGTTCATTCGAATCCAGCTTAAATGTGTATGTGACCGTGAGATCGCTAATGGGAGCATTTCTGTTGTGTTTGGATCTCCTGAACCCCTAGTGTGTGCTTTGGATGCCACATCAGCTGCGGCATTACGATGACAGAGTACAGAAGAGTATTGCAATCGGTGTAGACTTGGCACAAAGCGAGAGTGCAATCTGGTATGTTTCAGGTACGTTTTTGCCTAGTAGTATTTTCGTTTCTCATTTGAAATATCGAAGACCTCGACAATATTTACATTTTATTTTGTGTAAGTGCTACATTTTTGAAAAACCGATACTTTATTAAAGTTGATATATTACAGAACAGTATTTATAAGCAAACAAATGAATGCAAATTAACTAATACTGAATTTTCTGTTTTTTTTGGAAATATATTAAATATATATACTGTATATTAAACTCTTAAAAGAACATTCAACTTTAATTACACAGACTTATTTTTAAACTGTTTTTGCAAACTAGTCTGGCAAACAGAAATGTGTTTTTTGTGAAGGATAGATGCAACGCCATGTAAACTACAGAGTTTAGTTTGGACTAGTTAAGAGTGGGGCCACACCGTTTTCTGACCATATCAATAAGTGTAAACATAAATGACACAAGTAAAGAAAAGTAAAAGGACTTGGAATGTACAGGCAGAGAAAGGGACAGCTTGGCCGTTCTTGGGTGCTCTACCGGGAAGTAGCAGCTGAGGCAGGCACACGAGGAGTGGTTTGCCTTCAGGGCCTTCTGCCAACAGCTGTGGTAACCAAGCTTTGGAAAAACAATATCTCCCCGACTCTGGAGCTCCCCTCCCCTAGACAGCAGAGACTCAAGAGTCCCTCGCAGTCCCTCTCAAGACCCATCTATCCTTTCTGTTGTCTGCCGTTTTGTCCGTTTCATTTCCATCACCCCTCAGTGTAAAGCAACGGAGTCCTAGAAAAGCTCTAACAAAGTTCCATGTATTATTTTTATCATTAATAAACGGTAAAGCTGATTTCACTCTGTCTGGATTGTTTATGAAAATGGAGCGGTCGTCAACATACGTGTGAACATCTGCACGCCGGAGATAACATGGTTTATGATTTTTGAGAAATGATAGGTCAAATGATGGCTGATATATTGGTTGTGTTTCCAGGCTAAGATACCTGTTTGCTTTGTGATGTCACTGGCTGCTCGTTTTGCAATTTCTGCAGATGTCTTGTTGAGGCGATATGCCTGAAAAACAAACAAAATTGTATTAAAAACATTTCTCACATTTAATTTTTGTCATCGGTGATGAACGTAGATTTAAAAGATAAAAAAGGCACCCAAAGAAGTTAAAGTTGAAGATGGAGAAGAAGTGAATAGAGATGATAGTGGTGCTGGCTGTTATCTGTGATGGCTTTGAATCACTTTACAAATATAACTAAATGGGGACAATCAACAACCAACACAATCTAAAAGGGGAAACATTTATGAGTATGACAAACACATGGTTGAAAGAAAAAAATGTTTGTGACCACACATCAGTAGCGTGCATAGCATGGTTGAGAATGGCATGTCAACATAAAGTTCATATATGTACTAGTATACCTTACCTGCATATTGACTGCCATTGCTTTTTGGTCTTAATCTCGTTTGGGTGAGATGTTGAGCTTTGTGGCTATATTGTAGAAAATACCCTTATACACCTTTGCACTAAATAATGAGTACTCTCAGATTGAATGTCACCCATTTCAAAACTTGATTTAAGAATATTTACCAAATGACTCAGTTTGTAGTCAGCCTGGGCGATGCTGGTGCTACTGAATGTGTTGGTCTCTATGATGTCTGCACCAGCTAGAAGATACTCCTGAAGAAAGATGCATAGGGGGGAAAAAAAAAATATTAAGAAATCAGCCTGTGATTGCAATTTCATTTAATTTCAAAGTAAGCCAATTTTATATCCACTTTTCCATAGATATAACACTTAACATATATTTACTCCATAAAAGAAAAAAAGTTTTTCTTTCCAGTTTGGGTCTTACAAAGTTACTGTGGTTTGGACTGAAATATAGAAGTTCTTAAATAGGGAAATCTAATGTAACATACGAGGGGTTTGCTACTTCCGGCTAAAAGCCCTTTTCCCTTGCTCCAGCCAATGTAACGCATATTCTTACTCAGTGCAAAGGTTTAGTGGAGTAAACAAGCCTTTATCAAGGAAACCATATCCTAAAACATATTGTACACGCTCTTTAGTCATTTTTCTGTATGAATCAATTTATTTTGCATGGATGTGCATCTCTCTCGTCAAGCCCAATAAGATACACATCTCAATACATGGGCTCAGTCGGAATACAGCACTGTTGTTATGACAATTTGGTGGGATTCGGTTTTTTTTAACTATGCAATTGGTTTTGATACAATCACATGCAACAACAACAAAGCAACTGGGAGCCCAACTCCAAGCTGATGGGCAGGGACACTGGGCACTGACAAAGAGCTTGTCATTTATTTTAACATCAGAAATCCCCTGAAAATTCCATTTCAGGAGACATTCCTGGGAATGAAAATAGATATATTTTGATCCATAACACACATTAGCAGTTTTTGAACTTGTGGGCTTTTTTGTGGCAACTTTTACATCATTAAAATATCAAAAAATTGACTTACAAGACTGAAGTCTTTCGGGGTGATTTGCAAATATGGGAGTAGGGGCATAATTTATATTTATGCATAAACATAATCGTTTTAGAACTACTTATTGTAACGCAAAATGTGGAGATAGAAAAAATATATAACTTACTGCCTTTTAAAATTCATGTTTGTTATGTTATTTTAGCTAAAGGCAAGCAGACAGGTTGATATTTGATATAAAAACAAATCAAATATTTTCATTGATAATGCAGAATTCAATTTAAAGTCTTCCTGGAAGTGATCGTCCATCAATTTTGCTTATCGAGACTGATAAAGACGAATTGGAATTCTATAACATTACACATCTTAATACTTAAATCTCTTTAAGCAGCATGAATCAGTATTTACACATTCTCAGGTTTTCCACAGGGTTCAACGGGGGCAGACTCCTGCTTTCAATATATTTCTCCAATATTAGATTAGATACGTTTATTTCATAGCTCTATTATATGGTGCATGTACCTTATGTATTTCGTAAATGGCGTCTGGCTGTGTGATACTCAGCATGTCGTTGTTGCCTTTTAAAGAGCACGGATGCTCTTTAAATTCTTCACCACGGAAATCTTCTTCCTCAAGGCGCAGTTGTTGAATCATTGTTCCCATACCGCCGTCGAGGACCATAATTCTTTTCTGCAGCACCATTTGTAGCTCCATTTCAAGTGGGCTAGATCTAGATGCTGTGAAGAAAAGTATTTGAATTAGATGAATGAGATGATTCATGTGTTCACAGTTGAATTAAAATATATTTATATATTTAATTTATTGTGGCAAAAATCATTCAACCAGACACACCACTGCAATGAGAGGGTGGACTTGAATAGTCCGCGCCATTTGGGGTCCCCATCTCTGTGAAGACACCCGTCAGTTTTGTTGAGAATTGGAAGTGGCACCAAATTTGCTGGAGTAATTCTGCATGCAGGAAAAAACAACAAATTACTTCAAACTGTTATGTTGCCTGAATATAACCATGTCCGCTTTTCAAGCTTAATAATACTCTCCTTAAATCATCAGCATTTGCGCATAGAGCCGGACAGAGAAAGCGACACAAATAGGACTCACTTCAAAATTGAAATTATTTAAACTTCTATTTCAATAGATGCAGTACATTCCAAAAAGGAAGAGTTTTTTCAGCTCTCGCTGATTCTGTGGGTTCTAAACGTGCCGTGCTTGAGAACATACTGCCCAACAAGTGAATGAAGCCATGGGAAACATTTTGAGTTGAGAATTGATCATGATTTTATAAACTTTTGGGATTAACTTAATTGGATAGTTCAGATCCATGGATTTTAAGAAGCAGTCGTGAAGTATCTTTAGTATCTAAATTAACAAGGCCTATATTGCACTGGTTTCAAGTTACCATTACTTCAAAATTCCAGTCAATTAACTCCATAGTAGATCTGAAAGTATAATGGACCATCTAGAACTGTATTATATAAGTTTCATTTACAGACCTATCAAGGTAAACAAGGCGAATATGTACAATATTGTCAAATTTCTTAAAGTTGAATTAATTGAATAAAGTTCAATTAAAAAAATACTGAAATAAAAAATTACTGAAATTCAATTATCCCCATATTTTATATGGTAGACCAAGTAGTGTATATCATCCAGAACTAGGTTAATCTGGTTTCATAAGCAAACCTAATAAGAAAGGCTGTCAACAGCGAAATGAGGAGTTCAATATTATGTAGAAGCACATTGTTGACATGTCTTTAAATAGGGTATTAGTATTACTAAATGCTAACCTATATTACTAAAATACATGTGCATTCCTTTAGAAAATACATGAAATTGTCAAACATTATGCTTTTTTAAATTTTCTTATTGTACATCGAGTAGGCATGGAGTAATGATGGCGAAAATAGGGTCTTTAATAGGGTCCATGTATTTAATCTCCACTACTAGTCTACTCTACCCGTGCCTGTCTTCATACAATGAGCAGAAACATAATTAGCGTTACGTGAAAAGGATTATGTATGATAATAATAATAATAATAATAATAATAATAATAATAATAATACAGCGGCGTGTTGGGTCACAAATAGGGCATATATGGTGGTGACATGCCAAGTGATTATGTCAACGTTTGTCACCAGATTACTTAGTACAGAGGAATATAACACTGGATTGAGCCTAAAAAATACTGTTCCGAAAGTTTTAACCACATTCAGTTTTAAGCATTGATTATCTTAAAAGTGACACATAATAAGTGCTATAACGCATAAACTAGGACGCCGTACGGACTCTAACCAATCTAAACAGTGTACGCATGCCGGTTGACCACATAACTTTATAGCAGCTACAACGTGACTTGGTTTGTACTTAAGACGCCAAGGTAAGGTAAGTCAGTCGGTCATACATCGGTGTCATTCTTAATTTACCGGTTCCTGGTGAGTAATTGACCGGTTCCTGGTGGTTGAACGCAATGTCCCTGATCCCTGGTCCTTCTTCGGCCACCAAGTTAAAGCGTGTTTTCCAACGGGTGGTGGCAGTGGCAGCGGTGGCTCATATTTAGCACCGCGAGGAACAAACGTGAGCGGCGAAGCGCGCATGCGCGTCATGGCTGGAAAAAAATGCCACGTTCAAGTCCGACTCGAAACCTTAAAGCTGCTCACGGTTTACTTCCAAGAGTTCAAACTGCATTCTGTAACTGTTGTCACTTTCCAAAAACAAGTATTGCAGGACTGCGACTTAGAGGTGACAGTCCGCTTAGTCGCAATTCCCGCCATATAGTGCCCTGTTCATTCAAATATAAGTCTTTTCGGCATGTACCATGCACTTTACTGTAACATTTTTAGATTAGATTCAAATGTATTGTCATTGCACAGCACAAGTACAGTACAGCGAAAATAATTTAGCATCTAACCAAAGTGCAAATGTTGCAATAAAGTGCATGGTAATATCTAATTTACAGTTTACAGTTACTAAAAGACTACTAGGTATAAAGTGGGATATGAGCATAATAATAGGTATATATGTATACAGGTAAGTAAGTATTTAACAGGTAGTGATCACGGGTATGCAATTATTGAAAGCAGAATACATATATATAAATGTAAATGTATATACAAGGTAGTGAGCATATATAAATGTGTATATGCAGTTCTATCAACAGTTGGAGATTTAAAATATATATGGCAGGTACAGTAAAAATGTACACATTAACAGGTATCTTATCAATAAATATGTAAACTATAGGTAGAGGTAGGTAGTTTCGATATAGTGCAAGGCAGTCAAAGACATTGGTGGTGATTTATTATTCTAGGTGTTGAGCAGAGGTGTGGGGCAGGGGGGGGCAGTAGAGGTGCAGCGGGGGCGGGGGGGGGGCAGTAGAGGTGCAGGGGGGGGGGCAGGGGCGGGGGCGGCAGCAGGGGGGGGGGGGCAGTAGAGGTGCAGCAGGGGGGTGGGGGCAGTAGAGGGGGGGGCAGTAGAGGTGCAGCGGGGGGGGGGGGGGGCAGTAGAGGGGGGGCAGTAGAGGTGCAGCGGGGGGGGGGGGGCAGTAGAGGTGCAGGGGGGGGGGCAGTAGAGGTGCAGCGGGGGGGGGGGGCAGCAGGGGTTGGGCAGCAGGGGGGTCTGTCTTCGTGGTGCAGAGTTCAGAGAGATGACAGCTGAGGGGAAGAAGCTGTTCCTAAGCCTGCTTGACTTGGAACAGAGGTTTCTATAGCGCCTCCCGGAGGGGAGGAGGGCAAACAGTCCATGGTTGGGGTGAGAGGGGTCTTCCACTATGTGTTGTGCCTTCCTCAGACACCGTTTGTGGTGGGTAGTGTTTATTGCAGGGAGGGGTAATCGAACGATGCGTTGGACGGTTTTCACCACCCACTGCAACCTTTCCGGTCTGAAACGGTGCAGTTGCCGTACCGCACTGTGATGCAGTTGGTGAGGATGCTTTCAATAGCACACCAGTAAAAGTTCACCTGAATCTGAGGTGACAGGTGGGCTTTCCTTAGTCTCCTAAGGAAGAAGAGATGCTGGTGAGCCTTCTTTACCAGTGAGGCAGTATTGAGGGACCAGGAGAGGTCCTCGGAGATGTGGACCCCCAGGAATTTGAAGCTGGAGACTCGCTCGACCTCCGCTCCGTTGATGAGGATGGGGGCGTGTGTGCCAGCTCTGGTCTTCCTGAAGTCGACGATGAGCTCCTTGGTCTTCTTGGTGTTGAGGGCCAGGTTGTTGTCAGCGCACCACGCCACCAGGTGCTGGACCTCGTCCCTGTAGGCTGCCTCATCGTTGTTGAGGCCCACCACCGTCGTCGGCAAACTTTATGATGGTGTTTGTACCATGTACAGGAGTGCAGTCGTGGGTGAAGAGGGAGTAGAGGAGAGGGCTCAGCACACTGCCTTTGGGAACGCCGGTGTTTAGGGTGAGGGTGGAGGAGGTGATATGGTCTAACCTGACTGACTGGGGTCTGTTAGGAAGTCTAATAACCAGTTACAAACTGAGGGGTTAATGTCAAGGTTGTTGGTTTTCATGAGGTCACCATGTTTGAAGTTGAGTTTGGAGGGGATGATGGTGTTAAATACTGAGCTGAAGTCTATGAACAGCATTCTCACATGGGTGTTGCTCTCATCCAGGTGGGAGAGAGCGGAGTGAAGAGTTGAGGAAATGGCGTCCTCCGTGCTCCACGGTAGGCAAATTGGTATTTATCCAGTGAGGGTGACAGGCCAGATTTGAGGTGAGCCAGGACCAGCCTCTCGAAGCACTTCATGATGATGGGGGTGAGTGCAACAGGGCGGAAGTCAGTGAGGCTCACTGCAGAGGAGTGTTTTGGCACTGGCACAATAGAGGTGGTTTTAAAGCACACTGGGACAACTGCCTGAGCTAGTGACATGTTGAAAATGTCAGTAAAGACCTCGGTCAGCTGCTCAGCGCAGTTCCGCGACCGGGGATGCCATCAGGACCAGCTGCCTTATGCGCATTTGTTCTCCTCAGTGCCGCACACACGTCTGTGGGGGATAGGGTGAGGGGTTGGTGGTCAACGGGGAGAGTAGCCCTGGTGGGCAGTTCGGGGTTGTTCCGGTCTTAGCGAGCAAAAAAGTATTGAGTTTGTCAGGGAGGGATCAGTCAGTGGTTGGGGGGGAGTTGTTGGAGGGTTTGTAATCCGTGATGACCTGGATGCCCTGCCACATGCGTCAGGGATCGGAGTTGTTGAAGTGGTCTTCAACCCTTCGCTTGTGGTTGAGCTTGGCCAGCTTGATGCCTTTTTTCAGATGAACCCTAGCTAAACAGTAGGCCAGTGCATCGCCCGAGCTAAAAGCAGCCTTTAGTGCCTTTAGGCGTAGGCGGACCTCTCTGTTCATCCACGGCTTCTAGTTGGGGAATGTTGTGATCTGTTTGAGGGTGGTGTCAATGCAAGTCAAGTCAAGTCACATTTATTGTCACATCAAAGTTATACAAGTATAAGCAATGGGTGAAAATCTTATGTGCAATACCCAATGACAGACTGCAGTTATAAAAATATAAATAATAGAATAAAAAAATAAGTAAAATGTACAAACTGTATAAAGATGATATATGAAATGCAATATATTAGCACAAAAAAAGAGGAATATATATATATATAAATCAATGTAATAAAATATACATTGTTATATGCTATACACCCTTGTTCAGCAGCCTGATGGCCTGACTGTGGAAGCTGTCTCTGAGTCTATTTGTATGGCACTTGATACTGCGGTATCGCCTGCCTGACGGTAACAGTGAGTACAGTTTGTGGCTGGGTGGGCATTGTCTTTTATGATGCGTTTGGCCTTGGCCACGCACCGCTGGTTGTATATATCCAGGAGGGAGGGGAGCTCACCTCCAACGATATACTGGGCCGTCCGCACCACCCTTTGAAGCGCTCTGCGCTCGAGTGTGGTGCAGTTCCCGTAGCAGGCGTTGATACACCCTGTAATGCTGGATCTAATCCAAAACAGAGGAGGCGTAGGAGTCGATGTCGATGTGGGAGTCCAGGGTAGACTGGGAGGTAAACAGGCTCCAATCCGTGTGTAGAAACCGGTTCTGCAACTCAGAGTCTGCTCCCTCAGGCCACACTTTGACTGTCCTAACGGCGGGCTTCACACGCTTGATAAGTGGCGTGTACTTAGGCAGCTTGAACAAAGAGACATGATCACTCTGTCCAAGGTGGGGGAGGGGGACGGCTTGGTAAGCATCAGCCTTGTTGGTGTAAACATGGTCTGATGTTCTCTCTCCTCTTGTGGAGCAGGAGACATGCTAGTAAAATTTGGGGAGCACAGTCTTTAAGTTGGCATGATTTAAATCGCCTGCAATAATAAAGTCTTCCTCTGTCAAGTCAAGTCAAGTTTATTGTCACTTCACAGTTTACACAAGTTTAAAGCAGTGAGTGAAAATCTTATAACAACAAATCGTGAGGATTGAATCCTCTTTATTGGTCACATACATGTAAACATACATTGAAATGTGTTCTCTGCATTTAACCCATCCTAGTATTAGGAGCAGCGGTCAGCTATGTATACAGCGCCCGGAGAGCAGTTAGGGTTAGGGTGTCTTCCTCAAGGACACCTCGACAGTTTTTGCTAGGAGGAGCCGGGGGATCGAACCAGCGACCTTCCGGTTGTGAGGCGAAAAGAAATCTGTTAAATATATAAAAGTAAAAATGCAATTTATAAAATGCAATATATCAGCACATAAAAAGAGCAATATGTATATATAAATCAATGTAATCAAATATACATTGTTATATGCTATACGCCCTTGTTCAGCAGCCTGATGGCCTGACTGTGGAAGCTATCTCTAAGTCTATTTGTACAGCACTTGATACTGCAGTATCGCCTGCCTGACGGTAACAGTGAATACAGTTTGTGGCTGGGGTGGGAATTGTCTTTTATGATGTTTGGCCTTGGCCACGCACCGCTGGTTGTATATATCCAGGAGGGAGGGGAGCTCACCTCCAATGATATACTGGGCCGTCCGCACCACCCTTTGAAGCGCTCTGCGCTCGAGTGCGGTGCAGTTCCCGTACCAGGCGGTGATAAATCCTGTAAGAACACTCTCGATTGTCCCGGTGTAGAATGTTCTCAGGATGCGGGGGCCCATGCTGAATTTGACGCCTGAGGAAATACAGGCGTTGTTGGGCCCTTTTCACCACCTGTGTGGTGTGTGTGGACCATGTGAGGTCCTCGGAGATGTGCACACCGAGGAACTTGAAGCTGCTTACCCTCTCTAATGCAACACCGTCGATGGCGATAGGGCCGTGCTCTCCTCTCTGCTTCCTGAAGTCCACGATCAGCTCCTTGGTCTTCTTGATGTTGAGGGCGAGGCTGTTCTCCTGGCACCACTGCTCCAGCGATCCGACCTCCTCCCTGTCGCGTTGTCAGCAAACTTGACGCTGACGTTGGAGCTGTGCATAGCCATGCAATGCAGTCGTGGGTGTAGAGGGAGTAGAGGAGAGGGCTCAGCACGCATCCCTGGGGGGCTCCCGTGTTGAGGGTCAGTGGCTCATCCCGGGCGTGCCCATCCTCACCACCTGGCGGCGGTCCGACAGGAGGTCCAGTATCCAGCTGCACGTGGATAGTGGCACGCCTAGACCTCTAAGCTTGGTGTCGAGCTTGGCAGGAACTATCGTGTTGAACGCTGAGCTGTAGTCCACAAACAAACTCTGGGTGGGAGTTCTGCTGTTGGTTAATAGCAGAGTACGGTTCCTTCATCGCTAGCTTAGCGTTAGCATCTGGAGGTATGTAAGCCGCAGTTATTTGCCCTCTGGTTAGATGCCAACTTCTTTTTGCCATTCTATACTACACAAACATTATTTAAAACTATTATGTGTCTATCGGTGGACTCATTTCCATGTCGGAAACACATTTGAGTAGACAGGACTGGATGGTACATGGGGGCTTTAATAGCATGTTATGATGGTCTGTGGGGGGCTTTAATAGCATGTTATGATGGTCTGTGGGGGGCTTTAACAGCATGTTATGATGGTCTGTGGGGGGCTTTAACAGCATGTTATGATGGTGTGTGGGGGGCTTTAATAGCATGTTATGATGGTCTGTGGGGGGCTTTAATAGCATGTTATGATGGTGTGTGGGGGCTATAACAGCATGTTATGATGGTGTGTGGGGGGCTTTAATAGCATGTTATGATGGTCTGTGGGGGGCTTTAACAGCATGTTATGATGGTCTGTGGGGGGCTTTAACAGCATGTTATGATGGTCTGTGGGGGGCTTTAACAGCATGTTATGATGGTGTGTGGGGGGCTTTAATAGCATGTTATGATGGTCTGTGGGGGGCTTTAATAGCATGTTATGATGGTGTGTGGGGGCTATAACAGCATGTTATGATGGTGTGTGGGGGGCTTTAATAGCATGTTATGATGGTCTGTGGGGGGCTTTAACAGCATGTTATGATGGTCTGTGGGGGGCTTTAACAGCATGTTATGATGGTCTGTGGGGGGCTTTAATAGCATGTTATGATGGTGTGTGGGGGGCTTTAACAGCATGTTATGATGGTCTGTGGGGGGCTTTAACAGCATGTTATGATGGTCTGTGGGGGGCTTTAATAGCATGTTATGATGGTCTGTGGGGGGCTTTAATAGCATGTTATGATGGTCTGTGGGGGGCTTTAATAGCATGTTATGATGGTCTGTGGGGGGCTTTAATAGCATGTTATGATGGTCTGTGGGGGGCTTTAACAGCATGTTATGATGGTGTGTGGGGGCTATAACAGCATGTTATGATGGTGTGTGGGGGGCTTTAATAGCATGTTATGATGGTCTGTGGGGGGCTTTAACAGCATGTTATGATGGTCTGTGGGGGGCTTTAACAGCATGTTATGATGGTGTGTGGGGGGCTTTAACAGCATGTTATGATGGTCTGTGGGGGGCTTTAATAGCATGTTATGATGGTGTGTGGGGGGCTTTAACAGCATGTTATGATGGTCTGTGGGGGGCTTTAATAGCATGTTATGATGGTCTGTGGGGGGCTTTAATAGCATGTTATGATGGTCTGTGGGGGGCTTTAACAGCATGTTATGATGGTGTGTGGGGGGCTTTAACAGCATGTTATGATGGTCTGTGGGGGGCTTTAACAGCATGTTATGATGGTCTGTGGGGGGCTTTAATAGCATGTTATGATGGTCTGTGGGGGGCTTTAATAGCATGTTATGATGGTCTGTGGGGGGCTTTAATAGCATGTTATGATGGTCTATGGGGGGCTTTAATAGCATGTTATGATGGTCTGTGGGGGGCTTTAATAGCATGTTATGATGGTCTGTGGGGGGCTTTAATAGCATGTTATGATGGTCTGTGGGGGGCTTTAATAGCATGTTATGATGGTCTGTGGGGGGCTTTAATAGCATGTTATGATGGTGTGTGGGGACTTTAATAGCATGTTATGATGGTGTGTGGGGGGCTTTAATAGCATGTTATGATGGTCTGTGGGGGGCTTTAATAGCATGTTATGATGGTGTGTGGGGACTTTAATAGCATGTGGGAGGAATAAGAACACAAAAAAAATATGTGAAGTAAATGCAAATAGTGAAGTAAATGAGGAACTGCTAGAAGAAAAGCATGGTTGATTTAAATTATGGGAGAGGGACTAGATAAAGATTCTTAAGCCTGCCACAGTGTGCCTCATTGTGTCTCCCAAACCTGAGCTTGAGAGATGATTCCTCACAGATAGGAATAGAAGGTAGAACATATAGTTGAATCAAACACTATTTGATAGAGTTATACAAGCGACTGTATTATCAGGAAGGAATACATATGGTCAATAATGCTACTCTTCAGGGCAGTATCATTAGCCCAATAATCTTTTCTGTTGTAATAAATGATGTTTCGTCTGTAGTTTAGGATAGTATTTGATTGTTTGCTGATCACATTGGCCTTGTGGAAAAAGAGGAAAAACAGCAATCATATTTTGGGAAAAATTGAGGATTCAAGTTTTAAATAGGAAGCAATTATTTTAATTGTAACATAAAAGTAAGATTTACAAGAAAGAGGTGTTGATGCATAGATTGGATGTGTACAGGATAGAACAAGTGAAAGTCTTTACATTTTTGGGTGTGTGGTTGGATGCAAAGTGAATGGAATGGCCATATTCACAAGATTAACACCAAATGTAAGAATATATTGAACGTGATAAGATGTTTAACAAGATCAGAATGGGTAGCGACCTCAAAGTCCACACACAGACCTCAAAATCTGTGTGTGCGGACATTGAGATTGGGTCAACTGTGAGAGGTCATGGCTAGTCAAGAAGACGATTGGACTGCTTTAGACAGGTTTTTATGAAACGTTCTAGCAATAGGCAGGGGAGTGGCTGAAATGTGTTACTTACTTACTTACTTACTTATAAGTTGGTTGAAAATGAGTATTCCTTTAAGCCTTAAAGGAATACTTTCAGTATAGTAAGTAATTATACCCTCAATATACCTTAAAGTTTACGGTATATTGGAGAGCATAATGAATTAGACTATGAATACTCATGTCTTTCTGCCCTCCCCCACAGTGAGATTGAACCTCCACGGAGGAGGAGACGCTGCCTCCAGTCCCTCTTGCTTCCCGTGGAGATGATTGATTGCTTAAGTACCGTACTATATCAATTTTACCAGAAGCTTATTCCCATATTTTACTTTATGTTCTGCCAGAAGGCCATTGTACTTTATGTTCTGTTTTGCCGGGAGGCTGCGTTATATGATTTCATTGATCACCTTTGTGAGGCCATTCATTCCTTAAATGAAGTTAAACTAAGTTAAACTAAGTTAAACCTGCTGGTCTGCTGTGCGGTTGCATCCACCGAATAAAAAGTATGGTGCCTTCCATCGGAGCGCCTAAACAGGGACTCGGGAAGACGCCATGGAAGGCGGGGGAGAGTCACCCCTAAAACAAGCACTACGCCTTATCGCAGAAGTGCAGGACCACCTAGAACACCGGAGCACTTTGAGGCTTCTTCCTCAGCCCCAGCTGTACTCTCGTTACACACATGACTGGACAGCCACTCACCGCAACAGCGGGATTACCAATTTTGCAGAAGACACCACAGTCATTGGCCTGATAAGCGACAGTACAGAAATTAGTAACTCTGACCACTGTTTGTGCCTATGCACCCTAAAGCAGTTCGGAGTCTTCTGCCTTTTTGGAGACCCTGGACAGAGTCCTGCATGGGGCTCCTGAAGTGGTCCAAAGTCCTACTGGGAGACATAAACCCACATGTGGGCAACGATGGGAAAGGTTGCAATGTAGGCTTGCAGGCCTAGCTACCTGTCTAGCTGGGTGGATGGGCTGGCTGTCTGGCCTGACTGACTGGGTCTGTGGGCTGGCCTGGCTTACTGGGTGAGTGGGCTGGCTAGCCTGGCTGGGTGTGTGGGCTGGCTAGCCTGACTGGGTGAGTTGGCTGGCCTGACTAACTGGGTAAGTGGGCTGGCCTGGCTTACTGGGTGAGTGGGCTGGCTAGCCTGGCTGGGTGTGTGGGCTGGCTAGCCTGACTGGGTGAGTTGGCTGGCCTGGCTGACTGGCTAAGTGGGCTGGCTAGCCTGGCTGGGTGAGTTGGCTGGCCTGGCTGACTGGCTAAGTGGGCTGGCTAGCCTGGCTGGGTATGTGGGCTGGCTGGATGGGTGGGCACGATGCCATCGCTTAGCATAGCCCGTTGCACTCTCTAGTGGCTGCCAGTACTCACTGAATGTCGATTGTCAAACCACATGGTTAAAATTTGAACATTATTAGACTTGAACAAGTAACTCTTCACTTTAATGTTTGTTTTTTCATTTGCAAACGCTGTTTGACCCACAATCAATTAGAGCCTTTATGAATGTCAGCAAAAAAAGTTTGTTAATTAATAATCGTCCATGTGAAAATGTGTTTTGTATTGTAATTGCATTAGATCTTTTGATTCTGATTCAATTTCAACAACACAAAACATGTGTATGCTCAAATCTTGCTTCAAACTTAAGTCATTCATTTAAGTCAAATCAAGTCAATTCTATTTGTCACAGTAACAGTCTCAAAGGGCCACATATTTCCAACAACCCTCAAACCCTAAGAAAAAATTATGGAGGAAGAAATCTTGAGAAGGAACGCTGTGTGTTTCAGGAGTGCAATGGGCGCCATAAATGACATACAAATGTACAAGGAAACTCCCAAACAAATGAATAAAAATGTACTCTTCTTAATAGGCCGACAAAAACATATCTGCGGTATTTTCTCAATTGGTTCCTCTTGTTGTGCGGATGTCAAACTCCAGTCCAATAGGTGGCGGCAAAAAAATATACATCCTATGGTAATTGTACCTTCTTACATCCGGAAAAAGAGCTCGTTTCCGTTTCCGGGTTATGGTCAGCCATGTCCATGCGTTGAACACGGGTCAACACCAGTACACACGTGAGAGGCGTATTCGTTTCCCAGGTAATGTAATGATCACTTTACTTTTCATTCGTTTTTCAATAAGCGATTATTATTTTCAAACGAATTCGTTTGTCTGTGTTCATGTGCCTCATCTCGGTTCTTCGGTCTGTTAGTCCCGAATCTATTTTTGTGTGTAATATAATATAACTACGTTATTGAATTGCAATGCGTTGCAATGCTTAAGTTTGGGGTAGTCATAGATGTAGAGTCATGTAGATTTACACTCAATGGAATCTTTAAACCGAATTAAGTCGTTATGCCTTCCACAACAAAACCAGCTGTAGAAGCCTGTCACCTGGCACAATGTAACCACGGATGATGCATCTGATGCTAAACATTCAGAGTAAAGTGGTTCATAATGACATTTGGAATTCGAATCCCGTTTACGGACCTTTTTTGATTTAATATATTGTGCTCTAGATATAAAACAGTAGTTTAGTTGCTGATGTTGAATCTGTTAGTTGAACGTACATATTTATACCTACTGGACTTTAGGACTCCTCAGTGTTACTGCACTGCATTCATGATTGCACTACTGGCACTTTAAATGCTTTTAAATCTTTTTGCACAATTCAAAACCTGTAAATAGCATCGGTCTTGTAGTGATCGTCCTCTGTGGCAAGTGTGACTCCATAGTTGTTCATACTGTTTACAATACTGTAAATGGTTACTGTGTTTACTTCTTTACCTCAAGACCGTTTTGTTCAAGTATCAAAGTCTTCATTCAGGCAGCAAGAATGACAAGAAAATTATGATCTCTAATCACAAAAATAATATCTTCAATGTTTTTGTTTATTCATTATCTTGTCCTTTATAACAATGCATAACAGTTACATTTTCTACTGGTGGCATTTGTACCAACAACTTTAATTTGATGGCACCATACAAATTTAGTCGCACCTCTTTTTCAGTGCTTTGTCACAGTATTTGCATGTCTTTTGTCACATACCGTCCATCTATATGTCAAGTTAACTCACTTACATTATGAAATGTTTTGTTTGCTTTTACTCCTGGTGCTTTGCTCATGAACTGCTAAGGCTGTCAAAAGTATCTGTACTTAACTGTATGTAACTGTACACGTTTAAAGCGATATGATCTGTGTTAATTGTACATTTCATAGTATCAATAGTAGTAGTAATAATAATAGTTATAAACGGACCTACAATCGTATTCTCAATCCAATGCTTCACAGTCGAAGAAAATAAACTGATCCATAACCTGTGGCTCTCAAACAACAAATCCACCATGTGACAGCTGTCAGTCATGTCAAGGCAGAATCATGCAGCGCCACTACGCGTGTCAACATAGTACAGCCAGCTAAAGACCTTACAATTGTATTTGCTATAGTTGATTGCCTCTCATATCGCAGCACGTATCAGACAGAAAACCTCAAGAGAAAGCAAAGTCAAACGGTGTTAATACCCGTAACACAGCTGATGGGTTCAACATAACATTCAAGACCTTTTGAATGCATGCAATTTAAATATTGTACCAACAAATCGAATTATGGATCTTCTCATGATAAATATCTGGCACCGATGCAACTAAGGAAAAAGTAGTTTTGCGTCCACACAATAGCAGAATATGTGGTTCAACATGTCTGTACTGTTCTTACTCATCATAAGATCTTCTGACTAATTACTCAAATGTTGTTGAACTTGCAGGATGGATGGAAAAGTGAAAGAGCAGAAGCGGCACCAGCAGAAACACAGCGGCCCCAAGTCGGAGAGGAAGAAAGCTAGGAAACTTGGCGATGCAGTCGAAGAGGAAAATGAACGAAAAAGGAACCCCAAAGCCTTTGCAGTGCAGTCTGCTGTGCGCATGGCCAAAACATTTCACAGGTCTGAAATTTCCTGACATTATCTACCTCAACCCCCCTCTCATTTAAGAAGGTACGTGTATTTAAACATAGTATACCCCTTTTTAAATGTTCTATTTCTGTCTGCAGAACCCAGGACTTGAAGACTAAAAAACACCACATACCCCATGTGGATCGCAGTCCACTGGAACCTCCACCCATAGTTGTGGTGGTAGTTGGGCCACCCAAGGTGGGGAAAACCACCCTCATTCGGTGCCTGATCAAAAACTTTACCCGGCAGAAACTTGGAGACATTCGTGGACCAGTCACAATTGTTTCTGGTAAGTGTGTCTTAGACTAATTTGCGCATTCAAATGTTCTGACACTAAATCGGTTGTATTCCCGTTTCTGTTGAGAGTCCTTGATGTTTGTACAACCCAAGTCCACCTGTGATATTGTTCGGACATGGTCTGTCTTAATGTCTCACAGTTGACGTGAGACAGTCGGACAACCAAGCCGTGAGGTCTGAGGAATAGCACACAGTCCTGAGACAGGATTGTGTTGCGGCACAGATCTGGCCAATGGTACCAACATTTCTAATGTGCTCCCCAAGGACACATCAGCATCCATGATACTTAAATAGTTTGGAACCTCCAGGACTCTTGCTAGAGCTTGCCTGGCAGTCTTGGTCAAGACGGGTGAACAAGACCCTGATGATCAACTGAGTGACTTAACCCTGACCCCCAGAGAGAGACCCCTCTGTGGAGATGGGTGATGAACAATGCTGGAGGGCAATGGTTTCTGCAGCCCTCCACCAATAAGGCTGTATTCAAGATTCAAGATAACTTTACATTTATCCTGAGGGAAATTAAGGAAAGTGGTCAGTAGTGATGCACAGTGATTGCTTTTAGTCAACTCATGGCTAGACCGCAACTTCATTTTACATGATTGTAATTTCTTGAAGCGTGTTTTAAGCACGGGTCAAAGATGAGATGACTCCCACCTTTGAACAAGATTTTCTGATCAGATTCAATTACATTTAAAGTATTTTACCTGAATAGCAAGAGTCATGTCTGTAGGAAACCAGGTACCTCAGCACCTAGCTAAAACAGTCCCTTGAAATGGCATCGTGGGATGCTTATCTGTGGGAGGGACCTCAAGACTAGTCGGTGGTGTGGGGAAGATGAAAACAGCGGAAGAGATTCTTGGTGTAAACTGGTCTCACGCTCTCAGGACCTCAGACTAGGGCGACGGTAGACACCTTCCAACAGGACATAGATCCCGGTAGAACATTGCTATGGCTGGAGTAGCTGCACTGGAGTGAACGACTGTCGATGTCCGAGTGGGCCTGCTAGAGCTAGAGCTACATGACTATTGTTTTGGAGAGACTTGAAAATAACTGTTCAGCAATGCTCTACATCCATCCTAGATGTTTCATGTTTTTAATTGGCAAAAGTTTCTACAAAACCTGGCATTGTGGCGGACTCTGAAAATGAATGAGAAAAATAATAATTAATTTTAGAATACCAATAGAAGAAAATTAAGAAATGAACAAATACCACAACTAACCCATTTATTATTTTTCATAGGTAAAAAGCGACGTTTAACGTTCATCGAGTGTAACAACGACATCAATACAATGATTGATCTTGCAAAAGTTGCCGACCTGGTGAGTTTGGATGTTTACCTGGTGTTTACCTGGTGTTTACCTGGTGTTTACCACAGATGTTTACCACAGATGATTCAGAAAGAAACTAAAAAATGTAATATTAATATAAACATATTTCATTTGGGGTTACCGTGAAGATTCCCTTGTATGGTGAAAGTTTACTGTTAAATAAAATTGGATTTCCCTGTCTAAATCCATTTAGTTGATTCTTTATGGTTGTGTCTCATCTAATAGCTGAAGGGATTGAAAAAATGCAGTGGACTGCACTATGCCATAGGCGCAACAGTGAAGACCTACTTAGGAGTACTTGGAATAGTAAAAAATGTATATAGAAAATCAATGTGGCGGACAATGTTGATATTTTAGCGGGCTGCCACAAATAATTAAATGTATGGGAAACACTGGTGCCTTTTTTCTAATGAGACCAACACCTGCGATTGTCTGACCAATGAGAATTTGGTATGACGTATCGACCAGAAGCTGACAGTCCGAGTGTATTTTAAGCCTTCAGTCATTATTCAAGCAAATACAATAAACTTATTAGCGGTCAGTAAATGTTATTCACACATTCCAGTCAATGTTAATATTGCTTATATCTACAGCATCTTACAAATATCACAACAGATTTTTTTATAATCCATTTTGTATCCACTTTCTCCGCAGGTTCTGATGTTGATTGACGCCAGCTTTGGCTTTGAAATGGAGACTTTTGAGTTTCTCAACATTTGCCAAGTGCATGGCTTCCCACGCATAATGGGTGTGCTCACACATCTCGATTCCTTCAAGAACAACAAAGCGCTACGAACGACAAAGAAAGTCCTCAAGCATCGTTTCTGGACAGAGGTCTACCAGGTGGGCAAAATCGGCATCAAAACTCATCGTCAGTAGCAGGTGGTAATTAATAATAATAATAATGCCGGCTTTTATATAGCGCTTTTATCCAAAGCGCTTTACAAGTCATGTAAAGTCCTCACATTACCCATTCATACACCGACGGCGGAGTCAGCCATGCAAGGAGACAGTTTTTTATCAACCCACTTTTCTTTGGGTAATTCTCAATGCCCTTTTTACAACACCAATCACAAGGCCAATACTTTTCTCATAAATCCAAAGCAGACGCAAATGAAGGTGAACTGCTATTTCAACACCATAGACTAATCTTAAAATAAGATCACTCGCACTGCGAGTTCCCGCTAAAGGATTGATCTCTAGAGTGGATGACATCAATTAATGACATGAATTTTAGTTCCTGGTTGGTTTTCCGTGGTTTCAGTTCCTTGCACCGGTTCGACCCCTGATCAGGGTTGTATTTTGTTTTCCTCTGCTAGGGAGCCAAGCTGTTCTATCTGTCTGGTATGGTCTACGGAGAGTACCAAGCCCAGGAAGTTAAGAATCTGGGTCGTTTCATCTCGGTCATCAAGTTCCGTCCTCTCACCTGGCAGACTTCCCACCCTTACGTCTTTGCTGACCGGTGAGTGTAGAGATGAGAACTCTCAAATATTAGCAGAGCATATGCCAGCTCTGTATCAGTATGAATTAACTAATGTAAGTCTTGTAATGCTAAATATGTGTACTACCAACTAATTCCATTTATCTCTTTTCACCCAGTATGGAGGATTTGACTGACCCGGAAACAATGAGGGTGGATCCCAAATGTGACAGAACAGTGTCCCTATATGGCTATCTGCGTGGGACCTATTTGAAAAAGCACACACAGATTCACATCCCAGGTAATGCAATTGGTAGTGTTTCATTGTTTTGAGTCCTCTCTCCCCTCCTTGCCTTCTACTGAGCGACACTATTGTGTGAGATATTTGCAACCGGCAGCGGAAAATACATTTGTTTGTACATGGATAATCATTAGTAAGAAACATCCAATCAGTTCTACATGATTAAGAATCTGAGATAATGGTTTAAGATCATTTATAAAGCGTAAGATAATGAATTACAAATTAAATAAAATTTTGATTAAATAATTTAATTTTGGCCACTTAATTTATGCTTCAAA
This sequence comes from Muraenolepis orangiensis, assembly GCA_027704905.1. Lineage (NCBI taxonomy): Eukaryota > Metazoa > Chordata > Actinopteri > Gadiformes > Muraenolepididae > Muraenolepis > Muraenolepis orangiensis. The sequence goes on from CM051014.1 coordinate 21,823,656, forward strand.
GTTGCAGTAATTTTAAAGTGCTACTAAAGTCTAATTAGTGAGAATCTTCTCCACTACTATAACGTCATGGGGTATACTATAACACATTTTATATACAACCTCGCTCACCGATCTCACTCAACGACTTGTACTAACTTAGAAAATGTAGTGCAAATTGATTGTTGGTTGTAACATGGGAATCTATCATGACATTGTCATCCATATTACATTACACTATATACTTTCTATACTCATTACAGTTACTGCACTGTTATGCACTGTCTTTATGAGGCTGCTGCACTGCTGGCACTTTAAAATACTTTTTGCACAAACAAACATGTATAAATCATCCACCAGTCACTTAATTGTTCTTTATTGTGTACAGTACAGTTATAGTATAGTGGTGTATAGTACATAGTAAAGAATTTGGTGTTAAATTGCAGCTCATTCACACTGCGAGGGGGAATAGGGAGTAAGCATTCCATTGTACTTGTTGCATATGGCAAATAAAAATAGCACAAAAAAATACACCGCACAAAAACATAATAACACTTCCTAGTCCCATTTTTGAAAAACAAGTCATTTGTTAAAACTTTCATAGTGTTCAAATTTAACTTACCGTTTTTAGAACAAAATAATAGGACCAAACTTTTGCATTGTTTGTTCCAGGCGTGGGTGACTTCAGTGTGGCAGACGTGGGCTTCCTCCCCGACCCCTGTCCCCTGCCAGACACCAAGAGGAAGAGGACCCTGAATGAGAAGGAGCGTCTCCTGTACGCCCCCATGTCCGGGGTCGGAGGGGTGGTCTACGACAAAGACGCCGTGTACATTGATCTCCCGAGCAGCCACGTCAATCAGGAGCAGGTGAAGGGCATTTTAAAGTTTTTTTTTTTTTTGTACCACCGCCGTGTACTACTACTACGACTACTCCGGTCGACCGTTGAGACACTGAGCCGTGCACATCGGACCCTCTTGACACCATCCTCCACAACTCTGGTGTGCTTCTTCCATACTACAGCAGTGTTTCGTTACACATTAGTGTTTCTTGGTGTGCCCCCACTTCCTTGAATGACTCCACTGTAGTCCTGATTTAAACGCCCACAACAACCTTATTTAACCCTTTAGGGTCTTTATGTGATGTCACTATTACAAACTGAGAATGTAAAGGATGTAATTGGAGCACCGGATTTAACTAAATTAGTGCTTGACACCCATCGATGGTCTCCGAGAGTCGGGTATTGACGTGTAGTAATCATGTGCGTGTTTTACATCTACGTCTAATGTGTTTGTTACACTTTCTTCCGCTTTTGTGCATACCACTGCCCCTTCTCAGTTATATTTACTGAAATAAGATGCCTTCGCATATCAGGCAATTAATAACATTCATAAACGACAGTCAAATTGTAAAAAGAAATTGTGCAGCAATGTTTTGCTGAATGGATGCATTACTGTGTCCTGCCTATAGTGGTTATGGCTCAATTTCACTAATTTAAATTTAATTTGCTCTAGTTATTCATGGGTTAAGGAGCTTCCAAGTTGACCTTCTCTCAATCCAATAGGAGGAATTGCGTCCCACGGCAGAGCTGGTTCGCTCTCTGATTGACACACACGCTACACTTGATGCCAAAATGGCTGCAAGCAAAGTCTCGCTCTTCCGGGGCTCTGCCACCATAACGGACACTGATGTTGAGGATCAACAACTGTGAGTAGTTTCGTGTTACTTTGCGCACTTTGTTTGTGTGTCTGTGTGTGTGTGTGTGTTGTCTCATTGTTTCCTCCATCAATCTCTTAGGGTGACAGCTGCCCCTCAGTTGGACCAGTTATCAGACCCTACAGCCACTCGGGAGAGAAGGAAGATGATATTCGCAGACGGTGAGGATGTCTTGGGCAGCCAAGATGACGATGAAGGCGACAGTGAGGATGAAGGTGTGAGTGTAGATGGAGAAGACGGTGACGAGGAAGACGACACCGAAGAGGAGGAAGACGCCGACGGGAACAGTGAGGAAGAGTGTGACGAAGAGGAAGAAGACGAGGAAGAAGAACTGGACACGACTGAAGTGGACCCCGTGTCCGTGTTAATCAAGCGGGCGAGGGCCTCTTCTGAGAAGCCTTCAGGGAAACCGTCCCATGCGAAGTGCGTGAAACCCGGGGGAGGACTGAAAATGCCAATCGCAGGAGGGAAGCCGACACTGTCCGAGGCACCCGCTTTTGCCGACAGTGAAGACGATCTGGAGCTCGGCAAGGAAGATCTGTCAGACGAGAGTGAAGAAGACGAGAGTGAAGAAGACGAGGGTGAAGAAGACGAGGGTGAAGAAGAAGAAGGGAGTGAGGTTTCCGATTCGGAGCAGATTGAAACGAGAGATGATAAAGAATTGACTGAGATGGAACATTTGGAGAGTGGGGAAACTTCAAAACTGATGGAAATCCCTGTTGATCCTTCCGAAATGGAACAAGACCAAGCATTTGAAACCGACGGTACTTGTTTGCTTTTGATGATTATCACAGTTTTTGATTTTTTTAGCAAGGCTCATGATCGTTTGTTGTGTACTTGATTCCGTACAATTTTGTTAATTAGGGGCTTTACGGTGGAAGGAGGACTTGCAACAAAAAGCATCAGATGTCTTCCTTCGGCAACAGCAGGCAACCCCTAACCTACGCAAACACGTGTATGGAGAAGGTACGGCGTCTGAATCTCAAGATCGTGTCAGGGAAAACCTGTGTGCTATTTTTGCTATTTGACCATGTTGGCCATTTGCGTATAACAAATGATTTGTACGTTTGCACAAATTCTTTCCAATTTATAATCTGTGCACAAAAATACACTTCACCACTTCAACTAGAAAAAAGTGGAATATTACTAACAAAAAAACCCTACCGTGCTTGACACCTAATGTTTTGGAAAGTATTTACCTTGTGTGCTGATGTTGAATTTCTTTGTGGCGGTCAGTTTCCCAGCAGGGCCCCGGTCCGGGTGAGGAGACTGAGCTGGGAGGTTTGTTCCGTGTCAGTCGTCCAGACAAGAGTAAAACGCACCGGGCCGACGCCATAGACTGCTCCCGGTTTCATGCCGACGGCCTCCACAACTGGGATTTGGAAGAGGTTTATATCAATTCATTATCCACCTTGTCGTGGTTATTTTTTTTTTAATGCTCACTTAAAAAATAATTGCCCATTAAAATATTTAACCATTGCTATTGTTTTTGTATTTCAGATGCGAAACTCCATAGCAGATTGCTTTGTAACGGGGAAGTGGGAAGAATGGCAAGATGCCGCCACACTGCTGAAGGCGGATGGTGAGGAATATAAACTTTATTAGAAAACCAAATCTCGTTAAACAGATCACACTCGACTGTTAAAGGGGCCGTTCGCTGATATAACACATTGAGGATACCCTTGAGCTAGTGGGAAAGAGTTTAAATGTTTCAATTCAATTTACAATATAATCCAATCACAAGATTCAGTTGACAATTGTTGCCCCCAAAGACGTGTTTTGCATCGTCGGTTTGCGGATGGAGTACTTTGAAGACAAAGTACAGGTTGTTTTTTTTATTTTATTTATCACATTTGATTTTTTTGATCAGACGATCACAATCCATGACTTATTTGTTTTTAGATTGTTGCAAGATACTGAACTGTTTAACCAATTTTCCTAAATATGGAATTATTTAGGAAAATTGGTGCAAGCACTGATTAATCCATTTTAGAAACGAGAAATGTGAACCGTAAAAGTTGGGAATGGTGTCACAAGACTAACTACTATCAATGCAATAAGAGTTCTAAACTAAGACTGTAAGGCTAAACAAATATTATGTACCAAATATGAAGATGAACCTCGACAAATATTAAGTTCCACCATTTTCTCACTGTGGCCATGGTAACATGGTGAGGACGGCATGTTTATTTAGTAGGATCAAACGCGTATCCTTCTTTGCTCTCGGTGCGTTCCTCTCCTCTTAAGCCTCTGCATCAACGGCACAACATTCTCCCATTCGGTCCAACACAATCACTTGTTATTACCTTACTTTTTACTATGATTTCTATGTCTATAGTTACATTATCGCCCGACCCACGGATTCACCTCATTCAAATCAAATGCATGTTAAAATACGACATACATGTGCACTACAATGGACCCTTTTTTTTTCCAGAAAATCTTTATGGTGACTTTGAAGACTTGGAAACAGGAGAGGTCCACGAGGGAGAGGAGCAGAAACAGGGGAACCAGACAGAGGTACTTGTCTGTTTTTGGTAATTCCAGACGGCATTTGGTTTCGGGGCACGGGGGTTCAGACCACATCCAATCAAGAGTCTTTTCAAGATTAAGTTAATGAGCTGACTATTAAATGCTTATTCATAAACCTATTGACATTTGGTAGGGGTGTAGTGAATGCATTCCTCTGATATATTTTTAGGTACTGTTGTGCATCACTTTAACCATACTTGCCTAAACGTAACCATTAGTAATACAATATCAACGCCCTCCAACTTATTTATCTGAAATATACGTTTCCTTTACCGGTTTGAAGGCTGTGCACAATTTATGCATATGATCAGCTTTGTAGCAACTACCAAGTGTTATGAAATAGTAGTGGACTGCACAGTACTGCAAGTTAGGAAGCAGAGATCTGGGGTCTCATTTAGGTGCATAGGATCCATACTAAGAGTAGGTGTGCACAAATGCTGAAAAATCCTCTTTATTGATCACATACATGTACACACACACACACACACACACAGTGAAATTTGTTTCTCTGCATTTAACCCATCCTAGTATTAGGAGCAGTGGGCAGATATTTTATATACAGTGCCTGGGGAGCAATGTAGGAGTCTGGTGCCTTGCTCAAGGACACCCTGGCAGTGCCCATGTGTTTCGGGGATCAAGTCCCAACAGACTGAGCTACTGCCGCCCCAGATGCAGGCAATTTCCCCCTCTTTTTTTTTTAAATTTAATTTTTTTTTTTTTTTTTAATCAGTTCACCTATAAATGTGCACATGTGGATCAGCCTCATGTCCCGCCCTCAATATGCCCAAATTGTGCCATAATTGGTCAATGCAATGTGGTCTGAAAGCACACTGCTTCTTCACCTTGTCACCATGGTCACAGTAGAAAACAGATTATGATGCTTTTCTTTTTTTAACAATATCTTTATTGATTTTGTTTATAACAATGCATTGCATGCCATTTGAAACATCAGCAAATTAACTTCTATTGTGTAAACCTTACCCCCCAAAAAACAGAACACCTCCCCTCCCTTCAGTATAAAATAAGCTGTAGATGCCATAAAATTGCCATTTAAATCCCCCCCCCCAAGAAAATATCCAAAATAACCCCCATAAGACCAGTCCACCACCCCTTACCTCAGACAAGGGCTGTAGTATAAGCATCAGTGACAACAATGAGGATGAAATAAAGATGTACATTCGAAGATGTCAACCATATCTCATCAAATCACATTATGAAAAGTAGAGCCTAAGCCCAAACAGATCATTTTTCTTAAGGTTGAACATAATTCTCCCTGAAGCCGTGTACAAAGACGTTTCTTTAAGCCACATTAAGCGACAGTGCCTTGCTTAAGGGCACCTCGGCGTGTGCCCAGGAGGGGAACTGGCCCCTTTTTCCAAGTATGAGTTCTCAGTCCGTACTTGCTCTGTTTAACGGACAGGAACCAGCGACCGTCCGGTTCCTAAGCCAGGTCCCAACAGACTGGGCTATCCTGCCTCCCCCCTGTCTCTATACATCTAGGGCAAAGATCTGAAATAGAGTCCCCCGCCCTGTGAAGTCTTTCTGGCGTGAAGTAGGTCCTGTTGAATTGCATAAGTTCATGTCCGCTATTGTATGAGAAGGTTTGTGCCGTCTCTCATATTGATTCCCATTCGCCGTCTTCGAAAGTGCAGTCCATGTCCTGCTCCCATTTGGTCCTGGGGGGTAAGTTTCTGTGAGGGACAGACTTGGTGTAATGTTGGGGGGCCTCTAGGGTGTATGACACCTTTTAGACCTCTTATCAATCGGAAGGGGCTTGAGGACAGTGGGTCTCCCTCCCCTATGAAGTGCCTGACCTGTAAATATTTAAAGAGATAAGCTGGGGGAAGGCTCCACATAGCTGTTCAAAGGACCCATGTGTGCTATTCTCATAGCGGTCCCACACAAGTCTCTGACTCTCATATCTTGGTTATGCCATCTCTAAGTGCATCTGGCAAAGCAGGGTTAGTATGGAAGGGGGTAATCCTTTGAAGTGCAATCACACTACCTCAACCCATATTCTGGCTGTATGTTTAATGCATGGTTGTAAGTATGGTATGACTGGATAAAAGGAAGGCCGGCCAACTCTGATGTGCTGCATTGCTCCATTCGTTTCCAAGCGAGTGAGTTGACGAGCTCCGTCTGCCAGATCCTTGATGTCCGAGATTGAGAAGCCCGGTAGTATCGTTGAAGGTTGGGGGGCTTCGGTTCCCCACTATGGAGGGAATTGTACAGGGTTTGGATTTTAATTCTAGGGACTTTTACTCCTCCATATGAATGTAGAGTGAATGGTTTGAAAGAGATGGAGAAATCTAGGCAGAACACTCATCTTGATACAGTTCACGCTCGGTTCATCCATCTCCACTCAGGAGTCCTAAAGAAAGTTAAGACCTATAGAAATATAATCTAATGAATGGAATGACATTTTGGTGTTCCTCCAGAGCGACTAGAACAGCTGAGCTCGGCAGAGTTCACCCCTACACACAAGCTTGCACATTCATACATGTTTATTATTTTATATCTAATTTAAAAAAACCACAGCTGAGGTAGGCCTAGTTAAATGATCAGGAACAGCAGCAAACCGGACATGATCACAGTTACTGACTAGGGTGAAGAGTGCTGTTGCTGAGAATTGTGAACCAGATTATAATAAATGATTAAGTTAGTGCAGTAAGACGCTTGGGCCTAAAAACAGCATTTTCTAATTCTTATTTGCACATCTATATCAAGCTATCAATAGTGCATCCAGCAATAGGGCTTCCTTGATTTTGCTTATATTTATTTATTTCTGGTTCCGACTACCAATCAAAGGCAACGACTAGTCGACTAATATTATATAAATAAGCCCCCTGGTAAGGCCGGAATTCGGTCAGTTTCGTTGCTTTGGTTCTAATCAGGTTCACGGCAACTAAATGTGACGCAAGCCTTTTTTGTCTGATTTTAACCTGCTATTGTTGTATCACCTGTGCAGGCAGACGGTGAGGATGAAAAAGAGGATGAAAAAGTAGATGTCAAGGTGGACGATGAGACCCAGAAGAAGAACAAGCGTATGGAGAAGAAGCGAAGACTCAAAGAGCGATTTGACGCCGAGTATGACGACGGCGATGCCACGTACTTCGACGACCTAAAGGAGGAGATGCAAATACAAGCAGATGTAAGAGAAGAAGAGAAGAAACTATTCAATCTCTACCCTCAGATTAGAAATCTGGCTTAGTAATCAGACCACAGTGTATTCCTCTGTGTACTAGGGATGGGGAATAAATATTCCCCATCAGTAAGTATCAAGATCCTTTTCTAGGTTGACTCAAATAATTGTTTTTGTCCTTTTTGTAAGCCAGAAACGTCAGTTATCTAGTGGAAGCATATGAATAGTACTGTCAAGTCAAGTCAGGTTTATTGTCACTTCACAGTTTACACAAGTATAAAGCAGTGGTGTGAACATCTTATGTGCAATACCCGACGACAGACAGCAGTTATAAAAATAAGATAAAAATAGAATAAAGTTTAAAAATGCAATTTATAAAATGCAATATATCGGCACAAAAAAGAGCAATATGTATATATAAATCAATGTAATAAAATATACATTGTTCTATGCTATACGCCCTTGTTCAGCAGCCTGATGGCCTGACTGTGGAAGCTATAGTGTCCTATAGACACTATAGTGTAAGGTGAATTCAAGAGTAATATTACTGTAACACTTAAATGATTCTCTTTTTACTAGCCAGTTGTGGCTAGTAGTTGTGTATTTGTTTTCTTTCTAACTTTCATTCAAACATCAGCCACATTTCATGATCGCCATGACGGCACAGAAAGTAGAAAAGTACAATCTGAAATTCAAGCTGTGCTCTCTGTAGGCGAGTATTTTTTTCTCTAACAAATTAATTTTGTTTCAGTTGAATCGGACGGAGTTTGAGAGTATGGACGATGTCACCCGGGTGCAGTACGAAGGCTTCCGGCCAGGGATGTACGTCCGCTTGGAGATCGCGGCTCTGCCTTGCGAGTTCGTTGCCAACTTTGACCCCCACTACCCCATTATTCTCGGTGGCCTGGGGTCCAGCGAGGGAAACGTGGGATACTTGCAGGTAGGTCAAAATAACTAACCGACAAACTTTTTTTTTTCTTGAATGTAGCTGTTCAATTAATTTCAGCAATCCCATCGGAGCCGTCAAACTAGCAATGTTGACGATAAGTCGACTAGTCATTGCTCAGCTTGCTACTCTGCGCCAGAAATAAAACTGTAAAGTCTACTGTAGGTATGCGTGCAGATATAAATGAAAATGCCAAACTGGGTTAGGTTTTTTTTAAATCAAGGTTACATTGTTTATCTTTCACTTTGTTCTCCATGGACTTGGGCTGTATTGGGAGTGATATGTATACTCTTTATTTCTGCGGTTAGAGATCTGTTTTGGTTTATTTTTCAGTTTGGGCTGAAATGAGGGGGGGGAAAGCGAAACCAATGAAACCAAAAATGGCTCATTATTGTCTATTTAGATGAGGTTGAAGAAGCATCGTTGGTACCAGCGCATCCTGAAGACTCGGGATCCCCTCATCGTGTCCCTGGGCTGGCGGCGGTTCCAGGCCATGCCCCTGTACCACATCGAGGACCACAACGGGCGCCACCGACTGCTGAAGTACACGCCGCAGCACATGCACTGCGGCGCCTCGATTTGGGGTACGAAGCGATCTGCACCGATGTGTTCGTTATGCACCCACCTCTGTCTTGTAATGAACCGGTTTTTACAACTAAGGCTAGGCATACACTGCAACTTTTTTCAAATCTTAGCGGAAATGAGCTTATCACGATTCCCGTTGTACAGTCACACATTTGTACACATTTTAACACTAGCTTACGACGATCGCAGGTACAGATATAGCCTGGTCTGCTCATCGTCATAACAATGGAGGAACATCAACTGGAACATCAAATGTTCCATATGTTCGGAGTTTGATGTTCTGTTCCATATGTTCGGAGTTTGATGTTCTGTTCCATATGTTCGGAGTTTGATGTTCTGTTCCGGATTTCTGTATTTAGGTATTTGTGACTTTAACTTGGATATTGGATTTATTAGAAACCGAATGAACCTAAAGCCAACAGTGCTATGTATGTAATTCATTGTAGTTGTTAGTCATACATCTGGTGCATCATCAAGTCCATCCTGTGCTCTGTGAATACCATGCTAAACTAGGACAGAGGGGGACTGGGTGGGCTGACTGGGCCGAGGTCCAGACCTTTGAATCCACCCCTTCCACAGTTCCCTGATTCAATCTGGCATTGTGACATAAAATGGCTTTTTCCTCTTTTAAAATAAATGTTATCCAATGAGTGCCATTAGGGGAATGACTTTTTGCCAATCAGCGCAAACAGTTGATACGGACTATTTGCCAATCATACGTTGGTCTCAAAATAAAACAAATGTTTGTATTTAAGAGGCGTTCCACTTGCACAGACGCGTTGTTATTAACTCACTGTCGTCACAGTGTCCCACGCTTTCAAAATGTACCCCATGGCCCCAAAGATGCTCAGAATAACGTTGAAAATGCACAGACGAAAGTATCAAATCTGTATAATCAGGATGTCAGACTGGATTGGGAAGACAGGGCGGCAATCATCAGGGTCATTGACCCTCGCATTACACAACCAAATCGGAGCCTGAGACCTTGGGATCTACCGAGATAACTGCGATGACGCCATCCCGTTATGCCCACCCCCTGAGTCAAGCTCATCAATGCTTCACTGAGGGTTTTTGTTAGGTTTATTTTATTCAAATTTTTGCTTGTCAAAGTTATGATCTGATCTTCTGTGTGTTCTGCCTCAAAGGGATCATTTAACACTTTCAATAGTTATAGTCATCATTTGATCTGTAGATTGGTATTCATTCAATGGACAGCCATTGTCAAATCTTGTGTAGCTTTTCAGACTCGCAACAACAAGGCAACCGATTGTCCAAACTCCGTTGGTCACGGTGATTTTGCCGTGAGGGCACAGATTTTTTTTTTTAACACCGGAACATAACGGGGACTGAAAATACTTATTTTGAGCCACAAAACACATTTATATATTTTTGGATTTGAAGGCCTTTGGACTTTTTGTTAAGCAACTTGGAGACGAATGAATTGTACAACTAACTCTCCTACACAATCTGTTTCTTTCTCAAGGTCCCATCACGCCACAGGGCAGTGGCTTCCTCGCTGTACAGTCGGTTTCAGAAACTAAAGTAAGATTTCCTTCTACCATCTTGAATTTGAAGCTGTGATAACTAACTATGTCTTTTTTGTACGATAGAGTAAATTGTGATTTTCTCTTTTTTTTTTTTTTTTTTTCAGGCCAATTTCCGTATTGCTGCCACCGGGGTCGTCCTCGAACTCGACAAGTCTGTGACTTTAGTCAAAAAACTCAAGCTAATCGGCTATCCATACAAGATTTACAAGAACACCAGCTTCATTAAAGTAGGAGCACATATTTTGTATTACACATTTTTGGTAATGTTTTGGGGTTCCTTGCGCATGTGTGTTTTTAGAATATACCAAATAGTTTAGTTCCTGCGCGTGTTAACCCGGGTGTGTGTTCTCTGCAGGGCATGTTCAACACCATGCTAGAAGTGGCCAAGTTTGAAGGGGCCTCCCTACGAACAGTGTCGGGGGTCAGAGGTCAAATCAAGAAGGCTCTGTCCACACCAGCAGGCGCCTACAGGGCCACGTTTGAAGACCGGTTGCTCATGAGCGGTGAGGAAACCTGCATAGAGGAACAAAAAGCCATCGTTTCAGTTATTAGTCTTCATAACCCAGTTCATATTTAAGGATTTGACATTTATCTTTTGTGTTCCATCTATTTTCCCCCAAAATAAGATATTGTGTTCCTGCGCACTTGGTACCCGGTGGCGGTTCCCCAGCTGTACAACCCCGTCACGTCTCTCCTGCTGCCCATCGGTCAGAAGGAACAGTGGTCTGGGATGAGGACCGTCGGGAAGCTGAAACATGACCTAGGGATCCACTACAAACCCAAGACGGACTCTTTATATAAGGTTGAGCCACATTCGCTATCAACGGTTAATTCACAATGTACCATTTGAATTAGTTCATGGTGGTCTAATATTAGCACAAAGATTGTGGGGCGGTAGAGCTCAGGAGGTAGAGCGGTCGCTTCACAACCAAAAGGTCGCTGGTTCGATCCCCTGGCTCCTCCTAGCAAAAACTGTCGGTGTCCTTGAGCAAGACCCCCTAACCCTAACTGCTCCTGACGGGCTGGCTGTCTCCTTGCATGGCTGACTCCGCCGTCGGTGTCTGAATGGGTGATGTGAGGCACTTTGGATAAAAGCGCTACATAAAAGCCGGCATTATTACTGTAAATAATATGGACGTGGCATCCGTGACGTCACCAATTGGTGCCGATTAACCGCCTACGAAGCGTCTCCGTTGTCTGTTGACCAATGATGCACTGTATAAACCAACAACGCATCGGTGGTACTAAAAGTGAACAATGCATATTTACCCACTATTGAATATGGTATTATTAATCTTTGAATTGTCTGTATTTTTGTTAATTTGTTTTTTGCAGCCTGTGGTTCGTACCCCGAGACACTTCAACCGTCTGAACATCCCCAGACAGCTTCAGAAGGCCCTGCCCTTCAAGAGCAAGCCCAAGCAGGACCAGGCCAAGGGCAAGACTCCCCGGGATCTCCTGAGGCCGGCTGTGGTCAGAGAGCCCCATGAGAGAAAGGTAGGAATTGTATTATATAATTGAGTTGTAAACATATTATTATATATCTATATATCGGATTTTGTATGAAAAAAAAATCTCCTTAAATTCTCCTTTAAGCGTGCTCAAAGGAGACTTCCGGTAGACACTTATTTTTAACTTAGAGGTGGGACTTTTTTAGGCTATAGTACGAGCCACTCCAATCAGATTTTTGATGGACTGTTTGATTTATGTAACGGAGGGCAATTTGAGTCCATATTTGCATCTTATCCTATTATTTATTTTAAATTGAATTCTCAAGTCTATATTTGGCCCAGGACAATCGTAGTAGTCAATCATAGTACTATTACATAACCCACGGTAGTAGTACTATTGATTCTACTACCATCGAAAAATAAGTTGTTTTAGGGTTTGGGTTTCCGGAAATAAACATTTCCTGATTTTATCTAGGGTGTTACCTTCTAGCCATTTACAAAAGTGCTTAAGATGCAGCAGGGAAGATGGATTTGGTTTGATCACACTGCTACACGCGCCACTTGCAGACCTACTCATGTTATGTCCTGTCTACCATGGCCATGCAACAAAGATGAACTACGTTATAGCCAATCAGCAATGGCAAAGCCACGTTAAAGCCAGACAAACCACCCAAATGCCTACGTCTACGGTTGCTATGTTCTAAATAGATTTGTTATTCTTTAGATTGTCTTTAGTATTCTTTATATATTTCCTATATGACTCTAATTTATGATTCTTAATGGTGTGAAAGCTCTTGTACATTGGAGACCTGTGGGCTGATCCGTAGTGAAAAACAAACGCATATTTTAAGGGTGATTGCGGGCGATGGTGATTGCCTGTCAACCTTCTGTGATATGTTTTATTAGAGAAGGAATTGGCTTCAGTCGGTAAATGCATGAGGTCATATAACATTACATAACATTAGTCATTTAGCAGACGCTTTTGTCCAAAGCGAACTACAATAGTGTGTTAAACAAAGGTATGATATCTAGGTTTACTGTTAATATTTTGAATATTTAAGCTTGCATTTGAACATAAGGCAATGGTGAATACACCATCACTCTATTAGGCACACGTTACTAGTACTGGATTGGACCCCGTTTTACCTTCAGAACTGCCTTCAGTCTTTGTGGCATAGATTAAACAAGGTGCTGAACACTTTCCTCTGAGGTTTTGGTCCATATTGACATGATGACGTCACGCAGTTGCTGCAGATTTGTCTTCTTCACATCCATGATGTAAATCTCCCATTTCATCACATCTCGAAGGTGCTCTCTTGGACACTGGTGACTGGAGTCCATTTGAACACAGCAAACTCATTGTCATGTTCAACTAAATTTGAGATTTGAGCTTTGTGACATGGTGCGTTATCTTGCTTGAAGTAGGCTTCAGAAGATGGGTACACTGGTCACATAAAAGGATGGTCATGTATGTAGGCTGTAGCGTTTAAACAAATGCTCAATTGGTACTAATGGGCCCAAAGTGTGCCTAGGAAAATATCCCCTACACCACCACCACCATCAGCCTGAACTGTTGATACAAGGCAGGATGGATCCATGTGTTCTTGTTTATGCCAAATTCTGACCATCTGAATGTCACAGCAGGAATCAAGACCCATCAGACCGAGCATGTTTTTTCCCCCTAGATTCTATTGTCCAATTTTGGTCGGGGGGGGGGGTTGTTGTTGTGGGACAAGACAAGACAAGACTCCTCAGGACAAAAGGGGTGTGTGTGTGTGTGTGTGTGTGTGTGTGTGTGTGTGTGTGTGACCAGGATCTCACAATACAATGTTTTTTGGAATGCATTCTGTATTGTGATATGATGTTTTGTTTGAGATCCTTTTTTTGTGTGGTTTATATTTGCAATGGAATGTCTCATACAGCACATTCTCATTTAAAATGACTTCAGTGAACCATCATAGGGAATAAACTTAACTTATTTGCTGAGCACTGACGTTTGTCTTCAAATTAAAAAGCACAGCTGTGCTCTGGAACGTGTAATTGATCAGCATGTTGTCCTTTCAGGTGGCGGCGCTGCTCGATGCCCTCAGTACAGTCCACAGCTATAAGCGCAAGAAGGCCCGTGGGGCACAGCGTGCCAAGCACAAGGACTTCCTGCAGCACAAGGATAAGCAAGAGGTGGAGAAGTTCAAGAGACAAAAAGAGGCCAAGAAGAAACTCTACCGGATGATGGGCCAACAAGAAACCAAGAGTCAGCGGTCCAGTCTCAAGGGGGCATCGCAAGATGGCAAATAAAATCGGATGGCCATTTCTCCTTTTTGGTATGGACTTGTTTTATGGCCACCAATCTATGCCACAAAACTATGGCTGTTTGTCTTTGCATCTTGCATTTTTGTTCACAGTGGACTTTGCTATGCTTAGAGAACATATCAAACTGTGCACTCTAACATACTTTACATTACCAGATGTCCTAAATGCATAGAGGTTGCATTTTTATAAATGTTTAAATCTTTATTAACCTCTACAATGAGCATGTATGTATTTTCTGTGTGCAATGGATTTTTTTTATTTGCCACAATACATTTTTTGGAAACATGAATTCCTTATTTCTTTTTTATTCTGTCATGCCTACCATAAATCACACTTGGAATGTTATTGATCAGAATCAAGTGTTCAACATCACTGGTATTAAGGGCAACTAACATGTTTTATATATATATATTATATATATTATATATATATATATTATATATATATACATACACGCACATAACAAACCATATGTCAGTGATCACCCAGCATGTCGTTTCGCCTTACAGAGTTTCCCTGAATATTATTTTAGTAAATTAAGCATGAAATATAACCAGTGGCAAGGGCCATTTAAAGGGTCCTTGATTTACCACTAGGTGTGATTAGCCATTGCACGCCTTTTCAAAATGTACATGTGACTACCCTCCAGTGACATCACAGTGTGTCAACCAAGATGCATGATGGATATATTGGCCTACCAGTTGGTAGACGGAGCTAGGCTCCGGTTGAATTTGCGTAGGAAAGTTATGTTAAAAGGTGCTTTCTTACTTGCCTCTTTTAGCATAAGGTACACTGGACCATACCTTGCGGCAGCAACATTTAAAACAATTTAATTAATATAAATCAAATACAAATAGCTATTTGTGTTATGGACCATTTTCCAAACAAGCTACTGCTTAAACACCATGACAAATTAATGAATTCCTAATTCAATAAATCTATAGGAGGGTCAGATATGACGATACGCCACTTGGCTGGATTACCACTCCTTCCAAAAGATATATCCAAAAGAACCCATCAATTATGTTATATGAGACTCATTTTCTATGATTTTTAGCTCCATTCACACCACGCATTATACACGGTCTAGCATTCTGCTCCTGATGATCGCGCATATTACTACTGTACTGCAGTGTTTCTCCTGTCAAGTTATCGTCAACAGGAGTAGCATAGCTCTGGTCCCACCTTTACCATTGTGATTTATGTTATAGCCTGTCACATGAGTCATCATACACACACTGTAGAAGAATGTAGCTTTGGCATGTCAAATACATAACCTACACAATTATTGATCTGGAAGTGTAAAGTGTTGGGATTCTCTAGCTAAAGGTGAATAAGAAATTCCATCTCATTACTGACTCTGGCCATAAGTGAACTGCAGCCTGCTGGACCATGGGTTGAGTAGCTATCGTAAACTAAAGTTAGTTATAAGTTAGTTATCATAAAACAAAAATTATAAACTGGCAATAGGATATAATGCCTGAAATGTACAAATTCTGTTCAATTATTATTTTTGCCATTGTCCACACGTCCATCACTTCTGCAGAGTCATGCACGCACACACGTACTGTATGTGCTTATGCACCCACCGTTAGGCAAAAAAGTTACCTCCTAAGCTGCTGCTGTTTCAGATCACTGTCACCAGCTGTTCAGCTAACCCACTGAAGTAGGTAACCGTGGTGCTACGTCCCGCTTATAGCCACCGCTTATGTTTGGCTTAATGTCTTAATATAATCTTTTATGTCGGCATGTCCACCATGCTCAACTGTACATGTACTCTTGCAGTGTGTGCAGAACACAGTGTGACTGCTAACCGTTAACATACTGACCGATTATGTCAGCCACAAGCATCATAGGCTAGCTAGGAACCTATATTGAATCTGGGGGTGTGTTAGGACTTGGCTTGGGAACCGGAAGGTTGCTGGTTCAAGTCCCCGAAACACTTGGGAACTGCCCTAGATGCCCTTGAGCAAGGCCCAGACCCCTACACTGCTCCCAGGGCACTGTATATTCAATAGCTGCCCACTGCTTCTAATACTAGGATAGGTTAAATGCAGAGAAACAAATTTCACTGTGTGTACATGTTTGTGACCAATAGGAGGATGCAATCTTCCAGATTTAGATTTGAAGAGTTAGATTTAAATCTATCTATCATTATGAACGATGGTGCATTCATTATTTGGTTGGGTTAGAATTTGTATTAAATGTTCATTTATACATGGATATTATTTACTATAAAAACTGCTCGGATGGATCCGACTCACGACGGACGGGTGAATGTCTTGAACATATCGCTCCACTGAACGATAGTTATGCAATTTAATTCTAGTTCTATGACATCTAGGCTTCGGCTTATAGGCTTGTCCGGTGCGTGGACTGAAATAGTTAGAAATGTACCAATCAGCATGGGTGAGAGGGGTGAAAGAAAATAACCTGCAGGCCGGTGTAATAGAGTGACAAAAAATGAGAATCCTACTCATCAGATCAGTCTGACAACGCCAGGATGTAACTGCTACTGGTCTCTGTGGGGACCGCTGCACAATATTGGGTGTCCACTGCAGAATTGTTTGACGCCCGTGATGTGTAGGGCTCTTAAGTTGAGCTGCCAGAGCTCGACCCCTGCTCAGTGGAGGGCAGAGGACCACACTGAGGACCCATTGATAATGCGCTGCCGCTGACACTGATCAGAAAGAGGCAGCCACACTCCAGGTGAGAAATGTGAGAGAAAACACTTTCAGCAGCGCGCAGAGCTCTAACCACATCACTATGGCAGCAGCAGGGGGCGTTGGCCACTCTCCTCCGCCCAAGTGAGAAGGGCACATCCCGCGACATGACTGTGAAGACCACTGCGCATGTTATTTGAACCTCCTTGAGAAGGGGGGGAGGGGTTCCCTTTCTCATGGGGGTCCGGTTTATACCGCGGAGGTCCCGCAGTAATGGCTGGGGCTTCAGGCATCGAGGGGCTGGGCAATAGCATGCGATAGCGGGAGCCAGTAGCAGCCCTCTGTGGACCTCCAGGTTGGCCTCTTCGCCCCTCACTAGGTCAAAGGGCCGGGATTGGGCTGGCAGGCCACCTCCTCCCCGTCACTGTCATGGTGGTCTATGCGCTGCACCTGAAGCCTGGCGCCAAGAGAACATTCCCGGTACACAGCACATGCTCAGTTACGGTTGCTGTCAAGGTCCTCTGTGCGTAAAGGCAGATATGTTTGCGGAGGCGTTCCGAGGCGAAGGTCTGCAGCATAGGCTCTCCTAGCCCTTCCTGGTGGTTGTCAAGCTGATCTGCAATCATGGGGATAAATGCGGTGGCTGAAACGATATTGTAGTGCCCTTTCAATGGCCGTCCAGTTGAGCCATTCTTCTGGCTGAAAGTCTGTGAGGATTTGTGGCGCTTTTCCTTCCAGGGAGAGGGCAACGTGGACAGGAGCAGTTTCCTCTGCCGTCAAGTCTTAAAGTGGAGCAGCTAGCCGACCCTGGAGGAAGATGGTTTTGATTGCCATTTCTATTGCAATTTAATGGCGCTCCATCCATCTGTCACTGCGGGTCGTGTGAGTCATCTCTCAGTGACTGCAGTCTAGCAGGGGGGTCCTCCGCTTCTCTATGGCGTTGCTGAGGGGCAATAACAGACTCCCCGTTGGTTGTGGAGCACGGGACCCATCTGGTAGGTCACTGTAATCGTCCTCTCCGTGAGGGTGCCAACTCACTGCTGGGCAGCCTTTGCTGGGGTGAACAGCTTTTCCCAGGCCCATGCCTTGCGATCACACTCCTTCTTCCCTTACTCCCTTACTGTAGTTATTTTCTGGATTCCACTTCTGAATCCACTGTAGTTATTCTCTGGATTCCACTTCTGAAGCCAATGTAGTGAGTGGTGGGTGAGATGACTTTGACTTTGCTTAGATTAAAAAAATATAACTCACCACTACTTCTACTACGAGCCAGCTGCCGGCCGCTTCCCGCCTCTCGGGGGAGGCACCACATGACCTCCCCCCCTCCCCCCCATGCATGCTGGGGGAAATGCAGTACACAAATTCCTCAGAAAGCTACAGGATGTAGATATATACTGTACATGCTTTTCCAAAAATGTTTGGAGTGGAAGCAAGCCGAAGTGTAGGACGGTACCCTGAAAGAGTGGAAAGAAGAGGGCAAGATTTGCTGGCTATTCAAGGCTGAAATGCAAATGCACCATGAGCTTTGCTTACTGGTTGCCACAGACAGCCTGTGTAGCAGGATGTATATGCTTATTAATGAGAAGAGCTGCCATATGGCCTTGTTGTTTTGGTTCACTGAATATTGATTTCTGCTTTTGCTGCCTTGATTAGTAAGTATCCAATGTGTTTTTCCAAAGGTATTACAAATATGTTCATTATAAAATCCCTGCATTGAGATAAATAATTAGGATATAGCCAAGCCTACCGGTCGCACTTTAGCAAAAGGTTGTTACCCTCAAGTGGCAGTGGTGGCATCCTGAGGTTGTTTCTGCAGGGTGCTTGTAAGACGGAGGCAGAATCCAATGATGCAGCTGCATGACCCACATTTGGGTTTGGAGCTCAAGAAGTCTGTTAGTGTCTACCAATGTTTATCTGAACCAAACAGTTGCGTATAACCTATAGGTGAATACACATACCCTCTGTAGGATGGTACCATTAATGTTTCCACTAAAATTGTACTGACATTTCTTTGAGTGAATCTGATGATACAAGTATTGTGGAAGCAGAGTCCCTCTCTCACTGTAAAATTGCCCCTGATTCACATCCCAATGTCAAATTATATCAAATTACATTTAAAAGTGTATTCAAATAAATGTTTGTTTGTTCAAGTATAGCAGCTTGTATGAAATAATGTGTTGTATATGTGTTAAAACCATGCTCGATATTGACAGAAAGTGTAAATATTATATATAGTATATGTCTGCATAAGTTTTTCTGTATAGTGGATGTAACGTGGATTGAAAAAGACCCAAGAAAAGCCCAAATAAATGCCGTCTAGGTTCAGGCCCAGGAAGACGGATAGGGGACTCCAGTGAAGTAGTACAGGGAAAGACAGTAAGGGTGACAGCAAAGTCACATGGCGTCTGTCATGTGACTTTATATCGCTTCATTCATGCACACCAACTGTAAGCCAGCCATTAAAGTGTTGACCACAGAGCAGGATCCCATATTGTCTGAGTACCTCCTAAGGGCTGCGGACTTATATTATGGTTTAAGTCCCGAAGAGGTAAGATAATAGAATGATAAATGATGTATGCTTCGCATGTAGAATGAACTGTTTACTTTAGTTTGTCGAACTTCTGTAGCCTATATGTTTAAATGTTTTAATTTATACAAATGCTTTCATACAGGTATGCACATTTGCCTATGAGCTGGCAAAGGCTCACAACTGCAAGCACAAGCCACCGGCTTGCATCCATACAAGGACTACCAGGTTTAAGGATAGTTTTTATCCACAGGCAGTGTGCTACTGAACTGCTAGGAGTGCTGCCACTTTCACTTTCATAACATGTCATTACCATTACACTTACATACTTTGCTGGATTCTCTGGACTCATCACAGTTGCTGCACTGTACTGCACTGTATTCATCATGCTGCTGCACTACTGGCACTTTAAATGCTTTTGAAACATTTTTGTAAACAAAAAACTAAAAACATGCTGCTCTTTTTGGTTTATTTTATTGTATATATAATTAAATTTTTTATGGTGTTGTTTTTGAGATTTATACTGCGGGAGGGAATGGGGAGTAAGCGTTCCTATGTACTTGTTACAAATGGCTAATACAAATCTTGTATCTTGTATCTTGTAGGGCCACAAGTTTTAATAAAACAAATTAGTGAAAAATTGTTCACTAATCTGGAGGTTATAGCGTTACAGAGGTTATAGAAAAACACCATCTCACTGCCATGGATATATGGAATATGGATGAGACCGGGGTCACTACAGTTCAGAATCCGGAGGAGGTTCTTGCCAGAAGAGATAAAAAGCAAGTGGGGGCAGTAACATGTGGAGAGTGTGGAACATGTGTCACTGTGGCATGCACTGGAGAATGCAATGCCTCCGCATTTGGGTTCCGCAGAAAAACTTCCACCCTCATTTCATCATGACTGTATAGGAACAGCAAACAAATGAGGGTGGATGAAGGATAACGATTTTCTGGAATTATTTTCTGGATTCTCTGGAGCCTCTTAAACACAGAAGGTGATGATCGACAATCATCACTCCCACATGTCATTCCAACAGGAATGGAATTTAGTCGGAGATCTGGCATTATTCTCCTCTCCTTACCCTCCTTACCCTCACACTGTTCCCACCGCGGTGTGTTTGGCCCTTTCAATAAGATGGTTAACACCTTCTCTGACAGCTGGATAAGACATCATCCTGAAATGGTCATGTCCATTTACGACATACCAGCAGTTGTATGGGATTATTTCCCAATGGCTGCTACACCTACATCAAATATCCAGACTAGCTTCGGCTGCACAGGCATTTGGCCCTTCAACAGGGACATTTTAAGCGATGCAGATTTTGCACCATCCTGTGTCAATGACCGTCTACACAATCCTGAGACATCAGTCACTGGTCCAACTTCGACTGTGTCCTTCGCCTCCACTGGGCCTGAAAGAAAAAGGAAAGAAGTCCACACAAAATGAGGATGAGCGAGTGGAGGAGAGCTGAACGGAGAGGGGAAGAAAACATCTTCCTGCAAAGCAAAGCAAAACATCTCTGCAGAAAATAAAAGAAAGAAAAAATATACATAAAAGTAAAGACGAAAAGTGTAAAAACAAAGTGAGGATGAAAGTGAATTTAGCATTCATCTGCCTGGAGAGCTTTTCAAAACAAAAGGTCTGGCTGTCTTGTGTGTCTTGCCGGTCCTGGGCTCACATGGCCTGCACTGATGGCACTGAGATTTACATGTGACACAACTGTGAATCAAACTGATATAATTTAACAGTTTATAACACTTTGTTTTCAAACTTGTTGCTTTTAATTAGGTTTAAAATGTCATTCTGTTATTCTGTTATGTCTATCTTCTACCATTGCATTAAAGGTTGGTTCAAGATCTCATCAGCTGATCAATGTATTTGAGTAAAATATAATTGTAACTCAATTAAAATAATTTTAATCTAGTTACCAATAGAATAGTTGCCTCATCCTCACATTTATTATTACATTTTCTTTGAACGCATGACATGCCTGACTAAAAGGATTAGAACCATATACAAAACAAACTATTGTAAGAGTTAAACAAATGAGTAACATTATTAAATATACTAAAGCAGTAATGTGATTACTTTGAGGTGTGCTTTTATTTGAGAGAGTGGGTTAACAGGACTTGTTTGTTTTCAGTGTTATCATTTCCCCCAACCACACTTCCACCTGGACCTCTTGAATTCATTAGAAAATTATAGTCTTGTACTTATTAATGAAAAGAATATTATTATTGTATTACTAATACATATGTTTCTTATATCAAGAGATGACTAGTGTAATTTCAAGTAGTATTTAAACACATGTTGGTGCAATGTATGAATTATCTTTGTTTCTAAATGTCTTCTGAATAATGTTACTGCACTACAAACTGTATAGACAATTGAGTTTTAACAAGCAAAGATCTGCATGTTACAGAGGAAAGCTTAATGCCAAATGCAGAGGATAGAAATGTATATGGTTGCCCCCCCTAACCCTTTTTAATATTTTAGTTCCCATTGTAATTTCAAATGTTATTTTACATTTACATTTAGGGCATTTGGCAGACGCTTTTATCCAAAGCGACTTACAAGGAGTACATTTTATTTTAAATATACTTCCTTTGTTTTGAGTTGTTTAATTTGGTGATCTACATTTCAATATTTTATTACAAGCTTGGGGGGAAAATCTCAATTACAGCACAACATTTTTAATAATTGTAGTTCCCATTGCAATTTCAAATGTTATTTTATTCCAAATGAAGCCTCTCCTTTGCTTTTAATTTGGTAATCAACATTTAAATGTTTGATTACAAGCTTGTGGGGGGGGGGGGGATCTCAACTACAGCTTGTTATATTATTATAATGTATGAATTCCCAGCCATTATTATAATAGTATATCAATTATATATTTCTATATATTATCAATAACTAGTAGACTATAGTGTGTTAAATATGATGAAATATAAACTGATCCCCAAACATGGATTTCAGTTGTGGGTAGTAGGCCTACCCCTCATTTCCATTCACTACTCTGCCTCTTCCATGTCTCTACTCTCTTCCTTATATATATATATATATATATATATATATATATATATAAATATATATGGGCGGTCTGAGTACATCCGGATCAATTTGGCTAGTAGTAGGCCTGCTGTTGCGAATAGTTTAGACCCCCCCCCCCCCCCCACCCCAACCAAGCTTCGCTGAATTATTTTAAAAATACATTCTTGTTGTCGTGTCAAGTTGTCCTGCCCCAAAACGACGCCATCAGATAGATGTAGATGGGCTTTAGAGAGAGAGAGACATCAGATAGATGTAGATGTGCTTTAGGGAGAGAGAGAGAGAGAGAGAGAGAGAGAGAGAGAGAGAGAGAGAGAGAGAGAGAGAGAGAGAGAGAGAGAGAGATCAGATAGATGTAGAGCTTTAGGGAGAGAGGGAGAGAGAGACATGAAATGGCGCACCAAGCCCATGACTCACACTGCCTCTTTCGTTCACATCTGCTCAACAATGACGTAGGTTATATTCAGGCAACAAAAAAAAACAAAAACGACGACACACAATCTTCATGACTTCAAGACGTCATTTAGTCTATTTAGACGTACTTAGTTTATAAGTCCACCTCTACACACTACTTTGGGGTGTGGTTAATTGGTCATTCCTACCCCACCACCATCATCCCAGTGTTCCTAAGCCTCGAACCCAGTACCTCCATAGGGGGAACACGGGCTCACTGTGGAGGAGCAGTACCCGGATGAGACTGTCATGGCCGCTATCGTTGACCTGCGAAAGTGACGAGAAACAAGAAAAGGTAAATGGCGGTTTATCCCTGCGCGTTGAAGCCCCACACACACACCGCTTCGGTGTTTGACGGGGTTGTGTTCCGTGGACGTGTTCGGCCCGATCACCCGTTAACGGTGAACGATGTTACGATGTTCGCGCTGTTTGTTTGTTTCGAGTAGGTGTAGGAGGGTTTTGTTTTGTTGTCATGACTGCTTCTTTAAACTGTACGGACAGTGAACCAAGTGTGGCGAAGTGCCGTTAATACGTGGAAACTATTTAAGAGAAAGGCACGAAGTGAAAACGGTTGACTTTTCGCGCATGTGGTAAGACGTGTCCACCCGTGCAACGGGCGGGCTGTTGGTGTGTGTGTGTGTGTTTCTCATAAACTTATGACACTATTCTGTATGCTTGGTATTGTGGCATGCAGCAATTACATGATTGCAGTTGGCATTCGAAACACAACACAACATTTTCTCAGATTGTCCTACAATGGCGTTAAGGCTCCATTATGATCATTTACCGCCCAAGGAAGGGAAATAACTCATGCTCTCTCCTGTAAAGTATTCCTTAACTGACTTCCTTTAGTGGGAAGACCCCAAGCAGGCGTGTAGGTATTTGGTTGATATACTTCAGCAACGTGTTGTTGTACACAAGACTATGTTTTTCATAGAGATTAACTTAATTGAATTCATGTGTTCGATTTAACCAGCTGATGGGTGTGTAGTGTAGTGACAATCATTTCGGCAGCCATCTTCTCCAACATGGCTGCCTCGAGTCTTTTTTTTTTTTTTTTTTTTTTTGAGGGTTTGCAGGACAGCCATGTTTAGGACTAGCTAGCTGAAAGACTACAACACAATTGCCAATGAACTGGTATAATTACAAACTGATTAAGATTTTAGAATTGCTTTTATATTCAGCATTGTTACTTTTAGATGGTCATTGCATCGTGCATTGTTTGATGTAATTGACTTCAATGCTTAAATGGACCAACAAGATCATTTTGGAACAAGGCTAAAACATGAATATATAATTAAAAACTCGAATGACATGTGTTGTCATGTTTTAACTTGGGCTGTGCAGAAGATGGATATTGTGATAGAAGACTAGATACCATCTTAGATTTTGGATATCGTGTTATGGTTAAGTGTTGCCTATTGCTGGTTTAAAGGTCTAAAAAGGTGTTTGTGTATGAGAGAGTATGACAGTCCCCGTAGCCTAGTGACACTGGGAAAATATGAGCCAGATGCCATAGGGATATTGTGAATTTTACGGTTGTTAGTCGCATTCTATTTATTAATCACATTTCATGCGAATCTTGAAACAATAACTACACCCCCATAAAAGGCCCTAAAACATTTTCTCCATCCTCAAACAATTAGGTTTATCATACAGTTTTGGGTGAAATTGATCCTCACTGATGGTTAGTTAGGATTTGGAAGGGAAAGCTGATCGTAGACCAGCAGTTAGGGGCAGCTTCACGCTGATGCTAGACGGATCTAAATCTCGCTGTCTTCGTGGGTGATGATCATGGGCAGAAAATAATAGTGTTTAGTTAAGGAAATATACAAAACAAATTCCTCGTGTGTGTGTGTGTGTGTGTGTGTGTGTGTGTGTGTGTGTGTGTGTGTGTGTGTGTGTGTGTGTGTGTGTGTGTGTGTGTGTGTGTGTGTGTGTGTGTGTGTGTGTGTGTGTGTGTGTGTGTGTGTGTGTGTGTGTGTGTGTGTGTGTGTGTGTGTGTGTGTGTGTGTGTGTTTTTGAAAGTTAAATGTGTGTGTGATTCTTTTTGAAAGTTAAATGAACAAGATGCATGTATAATAGCAAACTGTTTACTTTCCATTAATACATTTACTGCACTGTTGGCTGTAGTAGTGTAATTTCCAGTGGAGTTGGAAGCTATGGCAATCAAATTAGTTTAGGATGTACATGATGCATCCATGTGAAATTAATGTAGATATTTGCATTACTTAATTTGAACTTTCAGAGTCCAGTGAGCAAGCTTGGGTCGGTGACGATGAAAGCCAGGCGGCATGGTCGAGCAGGTAGGCAGAAATATATGAAATACTCAATTGACTGTTATATTCGGCACGCTTGATGAATGACATGTCACGCAACATCCTCCTCTTTCACAAATGAATCCATTGTTATTTGTAGCGCCATCCAAGTTGTAGATTAAGACATGCCTACTATATGTGAGGGCCTCTACACTATAAGAGGTAGGCGTTATTTGCTAAGGAGACAAAAATAAGAATAGAAAAAACATTTAAGTATAAAAGAGTTTCATACATTTATCATAACTTATTTCAGACTGATGATTCTGTCAGTCTGAAATAAGTCCTGTGTCCCTTCTCAAGCCAGGGCCAGTGGAAGAAGACTGATATGAGTAGACTGATATAAGTAATGGTATCAAATGTAGTGTATTCACTAATGTGAATGTGATGAATATGGGGCCCACATGTTTTTTGCTTGCAAGTCCCCTTGGTATCCCCTCAGATATGATGGTGGCATGTCACCCCTGAAAGACTACCCTGACCTGGTGTAGTATAGCCTACTAGGAAAAAACATTCTAAATAGAAGGTACAAAATAATACGTTGACTAAGATAAGCATTGCTGGAAAAAATGGGTTAAATCCGTAACCAAATTCTAACCAGCAATAAATTTGTATATCATATAAATAATACATTATACGTTACATATGGGCTAATGGCTTACCAATGGCTAGGTGCAGCCGGTGTCCAAAACACTGCAGTCGGCTCAAGTTGTTCATCATTACGTTTGCATTGTTGTAACGCACACACCTAGATTCCACTCCTTGACGATGACGTGTATAGTGAGACTCGTATATGGTTCGGACGTGCAGCTAGACGACACATCAGTGGTGGTAGCGAAGTGTGTGATATTTCTGAGCTGCTCTTTCAACTTTTCCCTGCTCTCCGCGTAAAGCTGAGGTAGCGCCGTTTGTGAGAAATGTTTTCGCCCAGGCAGCACATACTTGACGTCAATTACCTTTTTTTATTAGCTTCTTGAAGCCATCTTTTTTGACCTTGCTTATGGGCATCATGTCTTTACCAGTGCAATAGGTAATTGCACTTAATGTCCTTTTGTGTCATGTATCGCTTGCATTTCTTTCCGTCAAGGGTAATGGCTGAAAACGCTGTTTTGAGTGGGTGCAGCGTCAACAACACGCACGCCTATTTCTGCGGTGTTACTAGCTGTTTTTTTTTTTTATCCGAAATGATCGAGATTTTTTTATCGAAATACATAATTATGTAGTTGTCTCACCCTATAGCCTAATGGTCAGTGTTGATTGCAAAATCTGCTCCTCTTCTGAGGCTAATGTCATAATAATCCTTACTCTTGACTGAAGAAGTCAAGCAGCAGAAGTTAAATGACAACGTGCCAAAACTATGCAAGAGTAGTCTTGCATGTGAAAACTGGGGCATCAATTATGTTTAAGTAAAACCGCTCCAGGCACCACCACATGCATGCATACATGCATAGGAAAGAGACCAAACTTTTTTTTTAAATTGGTGATATTTATCACCTGTTACATCTAAAGGGTTTTGTATGTCTGGGAAATACTTTTATCTTTTTCCTGGTTTACGTTATAAACTTGAACCAAATTGGCTGCAGCTTCCGTACCTGATTTATTGAACTGTGAACCTTGGGGGGAGCAGACCATTTTTGAAGCCCTATATCTCAGCAGTATAAGGGGTGGGAGCGTATCTGTTTTCCCCCGGGTCCTACGTTCCCCACGCTACTGAAAATGGGTTCTATATAACCAGGGTCCAATGTTCCACGCTGTCCTATCTTCCCTGGTCCCGAAAAAGACTTCTACATCAGCAATTCTCGCCCACTGGTGGTCCGCGGAGCAGTGCCAAACTGCCAAAAACCAAAGCAATGGTTCGATTCGTGGCCGATTTCCAGCTGCAATATCTAGGCCTAGGAAGGTGATAGAGACTTTGTTCAAAAAGTGTGTGTGTGTGTGTGTGTGTGTGTGTGTGTGTGTGTGTGTGTGTGTGTGTGTGTGTGTGTGTGTGTGTGTGTGTGTGTGTGTGTGTGTGTGTGTGTGTGTGTGTGTGTGTGTGTGTGTGTGTGTGTGTGTGTGTGTGTGTGTGTGTGTGTGTGTGTGTGTGTGTGTGTGTGTGTGTGTGTGTGTGTGTGTGTGTGTGTTGGGAATTCTGCGGCACACGTCCAGTGGGCTAGTACTGAAAACTGTTTAAGAATAAGGTCATCCAAAACGAAATAAGTCTTACTATGGTATTTAATATAAACAGGTAAAAACACATAAACAATCAATAGGTCGAGCGCTCGGTCGCTCGGTCGGGAGTTCTCACCACAGGTCTCGCAAGGCATGCAGAGAGAAGTCCAGCGCACTTACAAGAGCATCTCTATTTTCAACAGTTTAGACACAATAGGTGATGCTAATTCTATGAACCCCGCCCCAGCTCATCTCCATGTAAGGGGGGGGGGGGGCAGGATGCCAGACTGGGCTAAGGAATACACAACAGTAGTAAGGCACCTCAGGGTTGAAAGAGCCCAACTACTCTTATACCTGTTTTTCAATCAACATATGGTGGGGCATAGATGGTCACAACAACAGAGGTTTGTGTGTGTGTGTGTGTGTGTGTGTGTGTGTGTGTGTGTGTGTGTGTGTGTGTGTGTGTGTGTGTGTGTGTGTGTGTGTGTGTGTGTGTGTGTGTGTGTGTGTGTGTGTGTGTGTGTGTGTGTGTGTGTGTGTGTGTGTGTGTGTGTGTGTGTGTGTGTGTGTGTGTGTGTGTGTGTGTGTGTGTGTGTGTGTGTGTGTGTGTGTGTGTGTGTGTGTGTGTGGCGCTGCATGTTTGGAGGCTATATATATAATTAAGTAAATCTATCATTAGAGTTATACTTATATATAATCTCCAGATGTATTGTTGTGAAAGGGTGGCAGTAATGGATATGTAATGGTTTTATTTTGAAAGGGTGGAGAGCAATATAGCTAATCTTTTGGTTTTCAGTATGACTTTGAAAGAGTTCAACACCAATGCAACTCTGCTTGAGCATGTTTGAATAATATGACATGTGTGTATTCAACAGCCCATTCCCCTATCGGCCATATTGGTTGGATGGGGAAATCTTCTCGAATATTTGGAAATCATTCATTATTTTAAGTTATGCATTGCATTTCCCCAATCAGGTAGCTTCTTCTTACTAAGTACAGTGTTTTCTTGTTAGATATTGTTCTATTGTTTGCCAACGTATTGTACTTTTACCTGAGCATTGGTTGTTCTTGGAGACTTGTTGGGAATGAAATGCACTTTTGACTTCTCTTGACTAGTTGCTCTGTTACCTACCTTCGTTGATGCATTATTGTAAGTTGCTTTAGACAAAAGTGTCGTTTTCCGCAAAGATTCTAGTAGTTTCCCCATCCAACTGACCAATATGGCTACTAGGCAAGTTAAAGTCATCTACTGGCTTAAAGACCACAATGAATTCCTTCACATTGTACATTCATTCAGATATCTTGATTGTAAAATAGTTTTATTAAAGGTGCAGCCTGTTCTATGCTACTAACTTATAGGGCTGTCAACTTTACATTGGATATTAATGTAGGAAAAAAGAGCATTGTTAAGTTAACGAAGATTACCATTTGAAATATGTAAAAGTATGAGGGCACTCACCGGTGCCGTCATACCGCTATGCCATAACTTCCAGAACTGCTGAAAACATTGGTGCCCATCGCAGCGCCATCCATTGCCAATTTCCCTCCCATTATATTAAACGCAGAATAAAAACGAAGGTATAATCGTCCGACGTACACCAGACGAGCCACAGATCAGTGGTAGAAGGAACTTCTACTACGTGGGTGGGTGGATCCAAAAGCTGCTGATTTTCTCGATGCATTCTAAAACTTGGTTTCTGGGCCTTGTTTGCTGAATAAAAACAAATATGCAAATGAGTCATAAGACCATCAGACCATGCCACCGTGTGTCTACTTCCTGTTTACAAAGAAGAAATTGAAGACCACACCCACAACTGTGGAAAAACGTGTCACTGGACAGACAACACTGTACTACATCTGCAGGGTGGGCTGGAAATGTGTGTATTCAAGACCACTGACCTGGATGTGTATGCAGATTATGTCACAGCATACATTAACAGGCTAGTGGAAGAATGCATCCCGACCAGGTATGTTCGCTAGGGTGCATCAAATTGCAATGCAAAATTTAAATTTGGGGTTGCATTTTGTTCGGACACAGATAAAAATGACTTTTGCATAGTTTTGAGAAAATTCATTGAGATTTAGAGGTAGAACCAAACATATGAAAATGGGCCGTTTTGGGTGTTTTCCTAGACAATCTCTAAAAATTTTAAAACACTTATTTTAAATAGAACATTTACTTATTCAAGAACAACAATCACAACTTTGAAATAGTTTTTAGGATGTCTGAAGAATCCTGGTCCAGCTTGCGCTTACAGTGGCGCAGATTTGGCTGTTTAGAGCGGTCATGCTCAACTGCCTGCAGCACATTCTGCAGGTGCTCCTCGCTCCTGGCTGCTGCCACAAAGTCTGATGTGAGTTTAACGCCACGCTCAGCACAGTCATTCACAACATTTATGGCACGTACATTCACCGCACCCATCTGGAATGCTTCACTGGCAGCCCAATCCTCTACATCCAGTGAGAGAAACGCTGGATCAATGTGCAGCTGTTGCATGCCGAACCAGCAGTCTGGGTTGGCGAGGTCAGCCAAGCTGCTGGTCGGTGAGAGGGTTGGAAACTTCGGCTTGCCGAAGCCAGTGCCAAAGCGGAGCTGTGGGGCTCGCATGGGGAGGTCAGCCGGCTTGTGATCCAAGATGGCATCTGCAAGTGCACGTTGCTCGCCAACTGGCACCTTGGTGCTGAAAAGTGCCAGGGGCAGCATCTCGCCTGTCAGGTACCGTAGGTGCCATTTCAGTGCCTTGATTGCTGATGTTGCAATGCCCTCGTCAACATTCTTGTACGCATACAGGTGGTGGTAGAGTGTAAGGTCATTCCATGCAGCATCTACGGCCGTGTCGCAGGTCAGCCACCACGTTGCGTAGATGTGCGTGATGAAGTTGGCAAACGCCCGAATCTTCAGCACCTGCTGCAACGTAGTGATGGTCCCCTGTGGAAGCAACGCAATGTGCTGCTCCATCAAGGCCAGCTTGAGAGTGTACAGCAGCTTGGCCATCCATCGCGCCTTGTGCAGGGCTCCCGGCCGTTGAAAGGGAACTGGAGTGTGTGCTTTACCGTCTGCACCCCGATACATACGACACAGCTGCACAAACTCGCGGTAGTCTCCTCGCTTGTAGTCGCGCACTCCTGCAGTGTACTCAATGAGTTCTTGCCCAGGAGCGGTGGTTCGGCCTCGTCAGGAATGTAGCGGGACAATGGGCCGCTGTCCTTATGTGGCACCAGGTCCCAGTTGTCCCGGAGCCGTGTGAACAATGTAACCTCTGGGGAGTGTGACGTCTCTACCTTGAGGTCAGTAAAAATGTGGCTGAGGAGCACCTCACCGATGTGGTGCCGGCACCCAGACCAGAGCAGTGGTTGACCCAGTGAGAGCTGGATGGCAATGCAGGCTGCCGTGAGATGGCCAGTGTTTGACGCGGTGGTGTCAAATGCCATGTTGACAACCTGATCGGTGCAGCACCACCCCTGCAACAGCTTGCATGTCAGCCGTGCGATGATCATTCCGCATGGCTCATCAGTTCCCTTCATATAGGCTGGAACACCAAGCAGTTTGAGCCGCTCCGCATCACCGTCCACCACTGTCAGACGCTCCTCCAACTGGCGCACATTAGTGAGCTTCGGCGTCAATTTGCTGTCCCAGTGCAGGGTGCACATGGGAGGTGGTGTCCACTGCTGGTGCTGTTCCTCACTGATGGCCTCCAGCGTGTGGCGCCGCGCTCGGTCTGTGGTTGAATAGGATGTGGAGACCTTTGCCCAATTGCCACCTGACTCCTCGATCAGGCCGCGGGTGAAGGCGGCCTGCTGCATTGGTGTGATCTTCAACCGTGTAGCCAGTGACACAAGACTCGGCCGGCTGAGGATGTCTGATGGAATAAAGGCTGTGGTCTTCTTCACTATTGCTTTCCAACACCACCATGCTGGATGTCGCTGTCATCTCCTGCTGCTCTTTGGTCTGGTGTGCCTGCTGGGCTGCTTCGCGCTCCTGTCGCTGCTTCACCTTGGAGTTCAGCTTGGTATCAAGCGCTCCAAATGTGGCCACTCTGTCGCCCTTCATGCTGGCCAGGAATGCAATGTCCTCCGGATTGCTGATCAGCTGCTTGGCGTTTGGAGACCACAGTGGGAATGTGGAGTCCAGCCTGTGCTCCATAGCATCCACTAGTTGAGCTGTAGCCTCACTGCAGCGCCTGGCCTCGGGAATGTTGCACAACTTGTTGTTAGCGTTGAGAAGTGCCACCATCTTGTCGCATGCACGACGATCGCTCACCATTGGGATATTGGCCTTCCCATAAAATGGCCTCACCTGCTCAAAAACGACCTTGGCTGCCTGAAACCGAGACAGTGCTCCGTTCAAACCTGGTCGCTTGGCATGCAGTTGTGCATCACAGTTGTACATTATGCACCGCAAAATCTGGCGACCACTTGGCAGCTTGGCGCCAGTGATGATGGCATCTGCATTGGTGATGCCGACACCCAGACCAAAGACCAGGCTGCGGGTGCGGGAGCCACAGGGTGGTGGCGACATCTTCTGAGAGCTGGGTCCTTTGGCAGGTGTTGGTGGCTTAAAGGAATTGTGTGCCTGAAAATGGAAAGGTGTAACCATGAAAAAAAACAAAAATAATATATATTTTCAATCATGTACATTGAATATATAAAGGGATTATATGAAACATTTCAGACTAGTATTTACCTAGGGACTCAATCAATCATCCAGTTTGCGTCAGGTACTTAATTATATACAGTATAATATACCTATAATAGGTCAGTTTCAAATGAGAGAATTACCACAAAGCAGTCCACTTACTGTATATTTTCTCCTCACCCGTGTTGTGTGAACCAGTTTGCTCCTTCCCTCACAATCAACGCAGGAACCATAACTCCTCCCCAAAACAGCGCGGGAAAATCAAAGTTCTCGCTGAAATTCTGTTGTTTTTCTCCCCCGGGGAACAGTGGTTCTCGCACTCACACGGTAATATGTTATATAAGGGGACTAAAGCAGAGAAAGTAGAAGCTTTGAACATTGTTGTGGGAATGATTAGTAAAGCAGAGAGTATTTTTGATGAAGATGATACAATTGTAAAGGTGAGAGATCAAAGAGATTCACTGACCTTGATATGTTGCTACATGAGTTTCTTCTTTGCCACATGGCTTGTTTCTTCTTCTTGAAAACAGTGAAACCAAAGCCCAAAGTGATGGCACCAGAGAAGGACCTCAAAAATGAACCGCTTTATCATGGCTCTCCAATGGGTGCCGGTTACCCCCCTTTTGCCATAAAAGCTGATGTTCCACCTCTAGATCACCACGTATCGCAAAAATATTTTGCATATAGTTTTTGTATGGATGGTAACAATTTGAGCACCCAGACAGATACATTTTCTGAAATTGTGTATTTTGATGCACCCTAATGTTCGCTCATTCCTGAACATGGATGAATGGTCCTCTCCAACTACAAGGTGAGCTCAGGGGCAGTCGCCAACATGACTCCAACCTACCAGACAAGCTAAATATGTTTTGCGCTCACTTTGAAAGTGGGAACTCCAAGCCAACAAACAATTTGAACATTCACCCGGAACACCATTTCTACAACTACGAGGTACGCAGAACCTTCTGGAGGGTGAAGTCAAGGAAGGCAGCCGGCCCAGACTGTGTTCCATCCCATGTCTTCAAGACCTGCGCTGACCAGCTGGCTCCTGTATTTACTGACCTCTACAACGCATCACTGCAACAGTGTGTCGTCCCAGCATGCTTCAAAGAGACAACCATTGTGCTGTTATCAAAAAATACCAAGGTAACAAGCCTCAGTGATTATCGTTCAGTGGCTTTAACACCCATAGCCATGAAGTGCCTGGAGAAACTTGTCATGTCATTTACTTTTCCATCCCGAGACCCACTCCAGTTTTCATACCGACCAAATTGGTTTGTAGACGACGTCCTGACTAGTGTGACACTGACACTGTGTGGTACGGCAACACCACTGCACAGGACAAGAAAGCTATCCGGAGGATCAGGACGGTAGAAAAGATCATCGGGTGTGCACTTCCATGCATTGAGGAGATCTTTAGGACCAGATGTCGGAAGAAGGCCATGTCCATCACAAAGGACCGCAACCATCTCTTTTTGTGTATTTATTGTTAGTTTTATTAGACCAAAACACCTAAAGTAAATGTAGCATTTTTAACTCTACCTTTTGCTGCCCTGTGACCATCAGCTGCCCTAACGTTCACATGCTGCTCCAGTCCTGTGAATGAGTGGCACCAGAGTAATCACATTATAGAGACATGTTGTTCAGGTGAAAATGTACGTGTAACTTCTTCAAATCAGGGATAATTCTTCCAGACTTAAACACATTTCGCTCTTCCCTAGGAGGCAGAGGGCTGTGGTCACGGCTTAATTTGGCTTAAGAGCCTATCCAGAATATTAAAGACAGAATTCCATCGATTATCTACTGACCAAATCAGCTTGTGTTCTGCTACTTTCAACTGCTGTTGAACAGCTCTGAGCTGCTCTGTGGCCTTTTGGACATGTTTGTGCTGGATTTTCCCAGGACCTGCATTCTGGGACAGTTTTTACTGTCCTTAATCACAAAATTAAGTGTGAGCAAAACATGGATAATTCCTTCATCCAGCCGTCTGAACTGCAGTAGTTAGTTATGCCATTCATCAGTGTGCATCAGAGTATTGTGTGCTGCCTATAGAAACTGTAGGTTTCCAAAACGCATTCCCTCATTTTTGGAATTCTTACGTTAAATGATGTTAGTCAAGTATGCCTTTGTGGACACTGAAGTCTCAGCGTATCAGCGGCATGTTTGACACTTTTACTTTGACAATTTTACATTACTTTGCCATTCAAGATTTTGAATAGTACAATGAAATGCTTACTCTCCATTCCCTCCCACAGTATGCATTTCTCAAACACAATACTATGAAAATACTCATTAATGCATTAATACACATACAAAATTACAATAAAAATAACTATTAAGTGACTGATGGTACATGTGTTGTGCATAAAGCATGTAAAAGCATTTAAAGTGCCAGTAGTGCAGCAGCATCATCAATGCAGTGCAATAACTGTAATGAGTCCAGAAAGTCCAGCAAAGTACAGTGTTTCCCACAGATCTGAGATATACCGTATTGACCCGAATATAAGACGACCCCGATTATAAGACGACCCCTGTTTTTCAAGACTCATTTTTGGAGAAAAAAAAATTTGAAGACCAAATATTTTTTTTTTGAAAGAAAATCATTTTATTTGAAAATAATGATAACACACATCACACATTGTGTTCAAATTTGCCTAACTTGGCGAACAAAAACAAAACAGGCTAGATAGATAGCAATAAAACAGTAGTGCAATAAAACGGTAGCGCAATAAAACAGTAGAGCAATGAAACAGTACAACATTTCAGAACATCAGTCTATTGGTCACATCACGTCTTCTCATTCAGCTCGTCTTCTACATCGCTGGGTTGTTCGCTCTCACTCCCGCTATCGTCACTCACGTTGTCCGCTTCCCCGTCTCCTCCCACATCACGTCATCCTCGCTGCCATCCATGGCATTTGATACGCAGCATTTCTTAACCCATTAATGATGCTTTCTGGGGAAACGTCAGCCCATGCTTGCAATATCCATTCACAGAGCAAACGTACTGCAGGCTTTTGGATTTTTCCAGACGGTGTCAGTGCGTGATGACCAGCCAGGAGCCACTCTGTGGATCTCTTGCGCAGATTGCGCAGCTGGCTTGTCATTCCGCCCGGTATGATCACTAGGTCACCTAGTGATCATCACTCTTTCACTTTTTGACTGGCTCAGTCAAGTGTC
Source organism: Muraenolepis orangiensis (assembly GCA_027704905.1). Taxonomy (NCBI): domain Eukaryota; kingdom Metazoa; phylum Chordata; class Actinopteri; order Gadiformes; family Muraenolepididae; genus Muraenolepis; species Muraenolepis orangiensis. Next base: position 21,858,833 of record CM051014.1, read on the forward strand.
CACGGAAAGCATCCAGAATCAAAATATTCCTCTTCTTTCTGAGTCCCCCACGCCGTCTGCCCCACACCACCTTGACCAACTTGCCAGTCCACCACAAGCTCCGTCTCCATCCAGCCCTTTGCCTGGGCGCGTACGATAACGCCAGCTGGCTGCCTCTTTAGGTACAGTCACTGCCTCTTTAGGTACAGTCACTGCCTCTTTAGGTACAGTCTTGCGTTTTAAAACCACGTACGGGGGAAGTTTTGTCCCATCTGCGAGGCGCGTTAACATGACCGTTACTCGGCTCTTCTCGTTTCCAGTAGACTTCACAATCACTGATTTGTCGCCTTTCTTATGCACTGTGACAGATGTTGGCATGTCAAAATACACAGGCGTTTTTCTTTTTTCAAGTTGGTCGCTGTCTCTCCATTTCTATCTCTCCAGGTAACTGTTTTTATGTACTGTTACTTTAAGACTTTGAGTGACTTTAAGCGGTGTCTCGGAACACTCGTTTGGCGCGATCTGTTGTTGCGCAATTACATGTGCAATTACGGTACATCGAAAAGTCTAAACCCCGATTATAAGACGACCCCTCTTTTTCAGATTTTTTTCTCGGAAAAAAACCCCGTCTTATATTCGGGTCAATACGGTACTTGTGGTGGTAGCTGTGTGGCTGGGGGTAGTTTAACTTCCATGTTTACACTGCCGTGCCCCTGGCGTTTTTTTCTGCCTGGAAAACGTGTTGTGTGATTGGCACCTGTGACAATGTGACTAATGCGACTGTAGGAAGCAAAAGCCGAATCCCGTACATTTTTTGCAATTTTAAAATCCCGCCCGGACGCTTTATAAAATATATCGGATCTTACCAATGCAAAGATTTAATTATCGATACATCTCGATTCCAGGCAATCGTTTTGTGAACGATTGTGCCGGTGTACTGATGCAAATCAGTGAATCTAACCAACCCTACAGCAGACCCCTCATGCGATAGCAGTGCGAACAGGTACAGAAGAAGAAGAAGAGTGAGGGGATCATTGATCACTAGTTAATCTATTGCCGATTAATGTCGTGCTCTTGGACGGATTAAAAAAAAAGTTTAACAAAATATACTTGGGCTGCCATTAATATATCTGAGCGACCCGCCCAGGTAAAGTCTGTGTGGGGAAACCCTGAACTGCTAGTATATTCTAGCAGTTCAGGAGGCGCACTGCCTGTGGATAAAAACTATCCTTGAACCTGGTAGTCCTTGTACGGATTATGCGGAACCAGCACAGGCTGTGTCCAGAGTGGCCACTGTATTCCATTTACTCTTCCTGCTGTAGTGGTCTTCATAATCCAGTCAATCACAAGGAGAAAAAGGCGACCGTCGACACCCTTTGGTCTTGACTGGATGTGAGCTACCTTGCATGTCATGTCTACGTAGCTACACTGGATTAGGGAGGTGAGCTTCTCGGGTACTCCATAGTGCCTCAGCAGCTTCCATTCGACATCTGGTCCTAAAGATCTCCTCAATGCATGGAAGTGCACACCCGATGATCTTTACCGCCGTCCTTACGACCCTCTGTATTTTTCTTGTCGTGTGAAGGGGTGTTTGAGAAATGTATAAGCCAATCAAGTTGTCTTCATCATACTGATCATACTGCTATTTTAAGAGCTGATTATTTCAGACAAAATAAAGATCAATGCAGTGAGAGAAATCATTGATCTTAAATTGAGACATGTAGAAGTCTATTTCTTAGAAGCTGATTCAGGCTTTCTAGAATTCTAATTGGTGTCCTTTTGAGATATAGTTGGCTATTTGTGCTGTGAAAGCTGTTATTCTTACATGTTTACGAGGTGGCCTGACCACAGAACTAGCTATTGGGAATGGCAGTTGTATTCTGTTCTTCACATGACAATATTCTTACTAGCGTATTACTAAGTAGATTGTTTGCATGGTAGTTAGGATATTGTTCTATTGTTTGACAACTTATTGTACTTTGACCTGAGCACAGGTTCAGTTCTTGGAGACTTGTTAGGAATGAAATGCATTTATGACTTCTGGTGGCGAGTTGTTCTCTTACCTACCTTGAACCTGAACACACTATTGTAAGTCACTTTGGACAAAAGCGTCTGCTAAATGACTAATGTAATATAGGCCTACTATAAAGATGGCGTCAATGACACAGTAGCTCATCGGGCCCCACTATCAATTTTGAAAGTATTGATGGGTCATTTTAGCAGACTAGTCAAACTGAATTAAAATCAATTGTGATCTGAGGGGGGAGAATCATTGTCATCATCAACTCCATTAATGATGAAAATCTGAACAGAAGTTCTATGCACAGTGGCTAGTTCTACCAAACCATGATTTAAATTGTCTAATCACAAGCCGAAGAAACGCCACCTTGTCACGATCGGCCATGCTTTGTTTAGGTTTGGCATCATACACCAGGAACGCTTTGAGCTTGTAACTCGAAAGTTTCAAGGCGGAAATATACAATTAGTCTGGAACGGATTTAATGAATGACACAAGATGGATCCTTGCATAATGATAACCCTCCCTCCAAAACACTGATTTGGTATTCACCAGCGCAGTGAGCTTTGCTGATTGGTTTACAGAGCCTCTGGCTAGACCCGCTGGGGTCAGACAGTTTTATAATTGGTATGATTTCTCAAACGATGTGCTATATCTTGTAGTGGGGCTTCACATTGCCGGTTTTAATAATCGCCACTGTCTCGGAACGAATGAGACATACTTGTGATATACTTTTACTGCTCGTGGGAAGAATAACCATTGTTTTCAAACTGTTGTAGACAGTTTTTGCTGTCTACCTTTCTGTTTTTAGAGCACTCCATTTACTGACTGTTATCTGCTTGCTCACTGACTGCGATTGGTTGAGTAGCGTCTCATTACATTACATTAGTCATTTAGCAGACTCTTAATGTAATGTTTCGTGATTTGATGTTGGCTGCTGCCGTAAAGGCTAGAAAAAATGCACTGGTTAAAATGAAACAATTATTGGTGCAACTCCCAAAAGAATTACGATAAAATATTTCCCAGACAATTTTGGCGACCTTTTTTAATTTCCCGTGACCCAGGGGTTGATAACCACTGCTTTAGAGAAACGTTAACATCTTTGGATAATTTTGTAGTTTAAGGAGTACAACATACCGCTTTACTTTCATGTAAACATGTTTGCTCTATTAATACACAATTGTCCTTTTTTAATGGATTTTTTATTTTTATATTTTAGGTTCCTGCAGGAGTGAAGCTATGGAGGAAGACCCTGCAACAGCTGACCAGTCTTCAACCAATGATCGCAATCCTAACCCAGAGGAAGAAAGCAATGAGATGAAAGACTTTGTTTACAAGCATCTACAAGTAGTGACTGAACAATCTAATGGGTCACTTCAACGCAAGCCTGATGAATACTCAATTGAGGAGACTTCAGCTCCCACTCACAAAAATCGAAAAATGATCAAGAAATCATACACACAGGGTGCAGTTTTTGCAGGAAATATTCTCAGCTTCAGCTGTTCCGTATGTAAAGATGATTTTACATTCAGCCCTAATGACCTCCTTAAGCATTTTAAAGAGTCTCATAAGGACGGTGTTCCTTCGTATCCTTGCGATCTCTGTGGCTTTGTCACAAATGAATTCCCGGATCTTCAGCGCCATCGGATTGGACACAGAAATACCCTTGTGACATGTGAGATCTGCAACGACGATTATCAGTACTCTCTATTGATGCTCACCAGGCACTTCGTAAATTGCCACAGTTCGAGCGGACGCTTTCAGTGTGAAAAATGTGACTTTAAAACTCTGGATGCAGGTACATTTGTCCAGCACATTCACCACCATAAGGACCATCGTTTCAAATGTTTCAAATGCCCCCATGTTAGCTTGAACAAAGACGAATACCAGAGACACAATATGGTTCACATGAGCAAACTCTCATTCAATTGTCAAATCTGTGGCTATGTTGCAGAAAGAATTGAATACTTCAAAAAACACATGATTAATGCCCATGAAGAAGAGACCGGAGATTGGCTTAATGTACAGAGAGCTGAAGAAGACGACGATGAGGCAAATTCAAATTCACCTGCAACTTTAAAGCTTTTACTAAAAGAAGACACAAAGGGTCCTCGGAGGGTATCAAAACGGAAGTGTGTCTCTGGGAACTTGCAAAACAATATAGGCTTGAACAAAAGTGAAAAAGCTGTAAAAAAGAACAAAAATGGCAGCAAAACTCCAACTACAGAACAGAAGACTGCCTGTGAATTAATACCGCCGATACAATTAATGAAGCTGGACCATGGGAACTCTTCAGAGAAGACTCACAACACCAGTGGAATGACTGTTCTCAAGCTTAAAAATAAAATCACTATCCCTCCAAACTGTACAACTAAGGTAATTGGTTTCAAGTTGGTTGATGGCAAAAAGCATTTGGTTCTCAAGGTCCTGCCAGTATCAAAAGTAGAATCCGCCTCACAGGATCATTCTCAGACAAAAGATTTAGTAGGAAATCTAAGAAAATGCAATAGTGATGGTTTGACCAACTCTCACTTGACTGCTTCTCAAAACATCAATGCACATGTTTTTCAGGATGATATTGTGGCAGTAAAAGTTAAGGTAGAGGAGGAAGAAATCCCTCTCAGTGGCTTCTTTTCAGCTGTCCAGAAAGATGAATGCAAAGAAGAAGAAGAAGAAATTAAACAAAATTGCTCCCCCAAGTGCTTTGCTCAATCCAGCACATTATATTCTGTGGAAAATAAGATGGATCACGTCAAGGAAAAAACTAATGTTGATTTGAATTCAAACCATGACCCTCTTAGTAAACTTAAAATACATAATGTGCTGTCTCTTCTATCATCTATCCACGTTGACTTGTCCCAAGACAAAAATGAAAGGTTATTGGATACGGCAACAAACTCATTGGTAACAGAGTGGTCTAAAAACAACCCAGACATGAGCATTGGTCGGACAAATACGCCATCAGAAAGTGCAATGCCATTGCATTCTAGTTCTACCAGTTACTCAAAAGAACCTACCACATTAAGTGAAATCTCACTTATGAACACCCCCAATGAAGAGGTATTTAGTTTTCATAATTATTCAAAAGAATCATTAAGCAGTTCACCCCACTCAACTAAACCCTTTGACCATCAGACTGAAACCATGCATGCAGACGCTCCCCCTCAGTGGTGTTTACAGTTGGCAGAATCTCCAAGACCATCTAGCAAATGTGGACAAGGCAGTAATGTGTCTAATCAGCCCCCCCATCAGGAGTACATTGAAACAACGCCTGAACATTGCGACAGTTATGCTGATGAACAAATGACTGACGAGATCCCTGAGTCAATGTTTCAAGACTTTAATATCATCAAAGTTGAAGAGGATCATATACCGGTGTCTAAATCTAAACAAGAAAGCAACAGTTTGGGTCACCCGGGCCATGAAAAAAGCATTCTGGCGATGAAACAACATTCTGATGCCATCATTAACCACCAGCTTAATAAAGAAAGAGTAGGGACATGTCCTGATAGTGGTGAGCCTGGAAAGACAGGAAAGGCAACACTAAGAATATTTCAGAACCCAGATGGTAAGCAGCAAATGCTATTGCAAACTGCAGAGAATAAATATGCTATACCGGTGCAGCTCAATAGAAACGCAAGTTTTAAGCTGATCACTAAGTCAAGTAGTCCTCGGATCAATGTATCCTACCTAAAGCCAGGATTTGAATTTTCCAGTACCTCAACTGTTTTGGCTTCTCAAAGTGGCAGAGAGGTAGGAATGGCAAAACCCTTCTTGAGGCCCAGTAAAACAGGGATACCGTCTGTGTCTGCTGTGCAGCCAAACAACACTATCTCAAACCATTACCATCTTAATAGTACAGGGCTTAATGGACCTGTTCTTGTTTCTAAAACAGGACAAGGTGCACCAGTGGACAAGACTGGTTTGAAATCACAACAGACCTGCTACTTGGTACAAAGGTCACCACTAGGTTCACATCCAGGTCTGGCAATGCCTCTGAACCCTGCAGAAAAATCCAACATTTTGCCAACTGGCCATCAAACTTACCTGGTTCGGTACGTCTCACAAGCGAAGTCTGGCAACATTTTTAGTAACCTTGAAGGCCAGACTGTGACTCGGGAAAAGCAGAACAGTGAAAGTGCTGGACCCAAAGTCTTGTATAGGATTGTCACACCTACCAGTGGGATTTTTGCAAGCATTGTACCAACTGCAACTGATGAGCCTTTGTTTTTTGCTCCTCGATCACAGAGTGATCAGTCTTTTTTGATGTCCGAAAAAACAAATGATTTGACTTTCACTGGTGTGAGAAATATTTTCCCGCTAAACAGAGCTGCCCCTGCAGGTGATATGCTGTCTGGTATTTTTCAGTCCCAATCAAATGTAAAAGTTATAGAAAATCCATGGCCAATTCGGCCACCAAGCCAAAGGAAAAGGCGGAGGAAACCACTTTTCGATGAGCTTCCAATGCATAAAACAAAAAGACTTGCAAACAAAATGCCGACTACAGAAGTATGGCATCCTGTAACCAAAGACATTGAAAGAACACTGAGACTCTGCCCTTTCAGTTCACTACAGCAGGTCAAGTGCCCTCGCGTACATCAACCCGTTGTGGTGCTTAACCACCCAGATGCTGATATACCGGAAGTGGCTAACATCATGAAGTCAGTTAATCGATACAGAGGTGCCGTTACTAAAGTGAAACTTTCTCATCAAACTCTATCTGCACTCGACCAGATGGGGCTACCAGGGAAAAATCCATTCACCAAAGGTCTGCTTCCTGCGAGCAATTGCTCAAGATTGCAACCAGATCAGAGTTCTGTTCGTGAACGATTTCTTCTGAAACTGAAGTTGAAGAAAAAAGGAAGGAAAAAGTATGAAATTGTTAAGACTTTATCAAGCCATGCTGAGCAGCCCATTTTCTACTGCTGGTTTTGTGGTCGTCTTTTCAACAGCCAAGAGGAGTGGATTGGTCATGGTCAGCGGCATCTTATGGAGGCAACAAGAGACTGGAACAAATTATTTTGATTGTTTCTGCATTTTCCCTTGTTTCAAAAAATGTTTTGTGTAAAAAATCCATTATCCTTTTATTGTAATTACGATTTATCCTTTTACATCTATATGGATACAGTCAATTGTCAAATCGGGGTACAGAGTAAATAAAACTGAAAACCACAATGTAATATAACTTTTTTTATCACAATAGCTGTTTTTTTTAAAACAGTTGTGCTTTAGCTTTTTGCTGATGTTATAAAAGCGGTTTATAAAGTATAGTTTGGAATGTTAGATCACAGCTAGATCCAATCCTTTCCTTCTTAAATCAGAGTATTGCAATTACAAAAGTGTTTTTGCAAATGTGTAATTAATACATTTACAGCCACAAAGTATGTGTACTATGCATAAACCCAACATGTTGGGTACAAACTTGTACAAGTTTGGCTGTCCTAATTGTGGAATATGAGAACGGTGATAATTTGTTTGATAAAACTGACCTTCAAAAATGTCCAATCACTACTGTAAGATATACAAAAATAAAGAATGTTACCTTATTTGGCCAACAAAGCATGTCAGTGCTTATAATGTAGTATAGTATAATTGCATTTGTTAAGGTGCAATAGCAACATGGCATTATAATCGTATGATCTACAATTGTATCACAATGTTTTATTCGTCATGTGCAGAAACAATAAAACAGCATTTTGTAAACTAGTACCATGCTGTTGAATGTTAGTTTATTCATTAGGCATTTTCTGATCATTCTGCAAATCACTCGGGCTGATAGTGGTCTTTAATGAGTTGGCCAACACCATGAGTGGTTATACTCGTTATATTATTAAATGACTATCCAAATTTGTTTAATGAGATCATCCTAAAATGTTTTGTGAGGCAAAAAGTGTTGCACCATATCGCTTAATCATGATATAAGGACTATTTAATTACAAATTGATCTCTGATCTTTATAATGAATGCAAATATGGTAAACATTTACCAAATCAATCTGAATGAGGCAAGGGTTGTTTATCCATAATGCCTTCAAACTAAAAAAGCGCACCGGCAGCCACCGCAGGTGCGTGCAGGTGATCGCAGCTGTTCCCTGTGATTGGTTTGTTAATATTGTCTGGCTGACGTTGGTGACTCCCCTACGCGTTACCACGGATCCCACCAAGGGGGCCAGGCTTCGTCTCCAAGCTTGAAGTAGCCGTGAGCAGTGGTTTGCTGATGACCCCTGAACCAGGAACCATAGACTCCCATTAAAATGCTGTAATTGTTCGTAATCCTACGCTATATTAAGTATATATATATGTATGTATATATGTATATAGATATAAATGTGTATATATATAGATATATATATGCATATGTGTGTATGTATATATATATGTATATATACATATGTGTATATATATATGTATATATATATGTATGTGTATATATATATATAGATATATGTATATATCTGTATGTATGTATGCACATATATATGTGTGTGTATATATATAGATATATATATGCATGTGTGTATGTATATATATATGTATATATACATACGTGTATATACATCTATATGTATATATGTGTGTATATATATCCTTATAGATGCGAAAATAACTTTACTAGGAATAATAATGCCTATACGATATATATAATATATAGGCTGACTAAATGTTTTACAATTATAAATTATTGCATTTTCTATTTATATGTATTTCACGACAGCCCTTTAAGCGCTTTAAATGGGCGGAGGGTTCTACAACTTAAACCCAGAGTGATTTCACTTACAAACCAATTAATCGTCAATGACTGATTTTTATATTAGGGTAGACTTAAAAGAAAGTGCAATATCAGCTAACCACATAGACATAATATAATATTCTATTTATTCACAAATCCACAGCAAAATCCCTCTATTTTATATATTTGATATGGGAATAGACTATATTACACTTGTTTCATCCACTAACCGTTGAAGGAAAGTATTGTTAAGTTGGTTTAAACTTGAGAATGGGGAATAACTGCAATATCAGGTAACGGCATAGACATAATATAATATGCTTTTAATTCCAAATTCCACTATAAAATCCTGCTTTATTCGATATGGGAGTAGATGAGACCATCCCGATGTATATTACATGTTTCCTTCGCTAACCTTTGAAGGAAAGTTTTGTCTGTTAGGTTAGACTTGAATAAAGTGCAATAACAAGTAACAGCATAGCCAGAGTTATGCTATTATTTCAAAATGCTACAGTAAATTCCTTGTATATTTAATATTGGAGTAGCCGGGTTGTTCATGATGAACAGGAATACTTTGTAAATGTTATATATCCTATTAAGGATTTATATTTATTTAATATTTATTATGAGTCAATTATGAATGTATTATGGCTTTTTTTCATTTTCTCAAAAACTGAAGGCTACCATAAAATCACATGAAATTTGATCCACAACAGAAAACATTTTAAAATGTCATATAACCTATTAAGGATTTTTCTTAAGGATGAATATGAGGATATTATGAATGTGTAATGCTATTTCAGCTGACAAATTTCTTTCCTTAAAAAAAAGTGTTGTGCAGTTATTCAACATTTTTTATTCAATGCCGAACCAATAGTACAAACAAACTAAGAGTACACAACAATCTTTAGGATTATTAACGTACACAAGGGTGTTGAGTGTCAGGAATCTTCATCGTTGGGTGGGCCCCATCTGGGTGGCAACTCGAAGCCTGAGGGCAGTCTGGGCTCCGGCCTCCCAAGGCCTCCTCCCACCTGGGACAGGTGGTTGTCAGCCTAGGTCACCGTGACTGTCCGGGTAGCGAGTCAGCGGCAGGCGGTCCACCTGACATTCAAGTGCGGGAGCTCACGGAGAAAGGCGTCCAAGGCCACCTGCTTGAGGGACCTCCCGGCTGGTCTGCTCCTCTGGCTTCAGTGGCCTTCTCCAGGATCCGGTGGGTAAAGGTGAGGGGCAGTTGGAGACTGGACAGCTGGAGCCCCCGCAGGTGTCGTAAATAACCCTCCGGGGTGAGCCCTATGCTGTCTAGCAGGGTGCGTCTCAGCTCGGGGTAGGAGGTGGAGTCCACAGACCGCGGTGAGGGCCTCCCCCGAAAGGAGAGGGAGAGGTTTTGTTTCAGTTGAGTTTGGTTTTCTATTTACATGAATTAATTGTTATATTGTTTTTAAGAGATTGCTATACAATTTTGTTTTACTTTTATATAAAGGCATTCAGAATCAGATTTTGACCGTATATTCTCTCTTGTTTGTCTCTATATTGATGGGTCTCCCAGTAGATGAGGGACACGGCCTTGGTGGTCTCCACCCAGCCTCTCCCTCCAGCTGTCTCTACCCAGCCTCTCCCTCCAGCTGTCTCTACCCAGCCTCTCCCTCCAGCTGTCTCTACCCAGCCTCTCCCTCCAGCTGTCTCTACCCAGCCTCTCCCTCGATCTGTCTCCACCCAGCCTCTTCCTCCAGCTGTCTCCACCCAGCCTCTCCCTCCAGCTGTCTCCACCCTGCCTCTCCCTCCAGCAGTCTCCACCCAGCCTCTCCCCCCAGCTGTCTCCACCCAGCTTCTTCCTCCAGCTGTCTCCACCCCCTCCTCTCCCTCCAGCGGTCTCCACCCAGCCTCTCCCTCCAGCTGTCTCCACCCTGCCTCTCCCTCCAGCGTTCCCCACCCAGCCTCTCCCTCCATCTTTCTCCACCCAGCCTCTCCCTCCACCCTGCCTCTCCCTCCAGCTTTCTCCACCCAGCCTCTCCCTCCAGCGGTCTCCACCCAGTGTCTCCCTCCAGCTTTCTCCACCCAGCCTCTCCCTCCAGCTGTCTCTACCCAGCCTCTCCCTCGATCTGTCTCCACCCAGCCTCTTCCTCCAGCTGTCTCCACCCAGCCTCTCCCTCCAGCTGTCTCCACCCTGCCTCTCCCTCCAGCTGTCTCCACCCAGCTTCTTCCTCCAGCTGTCTCCACCCCCTCCTCTCCCTCCAGCTGTCTCCACCCTGCCTCTCCCTCCAGCGGTCCCCACCCAGCCTCTCCCTCCATCTTTCTCCATCCAGCCTCTCCCTCCACCCTGCCTCTCCCTCCAGCTTTCTCCACCCAGCCTCTCCCTCCAGCGGTCTCCACACAGCCTCTCCCTCCAGCTTTTTCCACCCAGCCTCTCTCTCCAGTGGTCTCCACCCAGCGTCTCCCTCCAGCTTTCTCCACCCAGCCTCTCCCTCCAGTTGTCTCCACCCAGCCTCTCCCTCCAGCTTTCTCCACCCAGCCTCTCCCTCCAGCGGTCTCCACACAGCCTCTCCCTCCAGCTTTTTCCACCCAGCCTCTCCCTCCAGTGGTCTCCACCCAGCCTCTCCCTCCAGCTTTCTCCACCCAGCCTCTCCCTCCAGCGGTCTCCACCCAGCCTCTCCCTCTAGCCTTTCCACCCAGCCTCTCCCTCCAGCGGTCTTCACCCAGCCTCTCCCTCCAGCTGTCTCCACCCAGCCTCTCCCTCCAGCTTTCTCCACCCAGCCTCTCCCTCCAGCTGTCTCCACCCAGCCTCTCCCTCCAGCTTTCTCCACCCAGCCTCTCCCTCCAGTTGTCTCCACCCAGCCTCTCCCTCCAGCTTTCTCCACCCAGCCTCTCCCTCCAGCAGTCTTGACCCAAACTCTCCCTCTAGCCTTTCCACCCAGCCTCTCCCTCCAGTGGTCTCCACCCATCCTCTCCCTCCAGCGGTCTTCACCCAGCCTCTCCCTCCAGCTGTCTCCACCCAGCCTCTCCCTCCAGACAAACTCGACCCAGCCTCTCCCTCCAGCGGTCTCCATCCAGCCTCCTCCCTCCCTCCAGCTTTCTCCACACAGCCTCTCCCTCCAGTTGTCTCCACCCTGCCTCTCCCTCCAGCGGTCTCCACCCAGCCTCTTCCTCCAGCTGTCTCTACCCAGCCTCTCCCTCCAGCGGTCTCCACCCCTCCTCTCCCTCGAGTGGTCTCCACCCAGCCTCTCCCTCCAGCTTTCTCCACCCAGCCTCTCCCTCCAGCTTTCTCCACTCAGCCTCTCCCTCCAGCAGTCTCCACCCAGCCTCTCCCTCTAGCTGTCTCCACCCCCTCCTCTCCCTCCAGTGGTCTCCACCCAGCCTCTCCCTCCAGTTGTTTCCACCCTGATTCTCCCTCCAGCGGTCTCCACCCAACCTCTCCCTCCACCCAGCCTCTCCCTCCAGCTGTCTCCACCCAGCCTCTCCCTCTAGCTGTCTCCACCCAGCCTCTCCCTCTAGCTGTCTCCACCCAGCCTCTCCCTCCCCAGACAAACTCCACCCAGCCTCTCCCTCTAGCTGTCTCCACCCAGCCTCTCCCTCCAGCGGTCTCCACCCCCTCCTCTCCCTCCAGTGGTCTCCACCCAGCCTCTCCCTCCAGTTTTTTCCACCCTGCTTCTTCCTCCAGCTGTCTCTACCCAGCCTCTCCCTCCAGCGGTCTCCACCCCTCCTCTCCCTCGAGTGGTCTCCACCCAGCCTCTCCCTCCAGCGGTCTCCACCCAGCCTCTCCCTCCAGCTTTCTCCACCCAGCCTCTCCCTCTAGCTGTCTCCACCCAGCCTCTCCCTCCAGCGGTCTCCACCCCCTCCTCTCCCTCCAGTGGTCTCCACCCAGCCTCTCCCTCCAGTTGTTTCCACCCTGCCTCTCCCTCCAGCGGTCTCCACCCAACCTCTCCCTCCAGCTTTCTCCACCCAGCCTCTCCCTCCAGCTTTCTCCACCCAGCCTCTCCCTCCACCGGTCTCCACTCAGCCTCTCCCTCCAGCTTTCTCTACCCAGCCTCTCCCTCCAGCGGTCTCAACCCAGCCTCTCCCTCCAGTAGTCTTGACCCAAACTCTCCCTCCAGCAGTCGCCACCCAGCCTCTCCCGCCAGCCAGCCTCTCCCTCCAGCTGTCTCCACCCAGCCTCTCCCTCTAGCTGTCTCCACCCAGCCTCTCCCTCTAGCTGTCTCCACCCAGCCTCTCCCTCTAGCTGTCTCCACCCAGCCTCTCCCTCCCCAGACAAACTCGACCCAGCCTTTCCCTCCAGCGGTTTCCACCCAGCCTCTCCCTCCAGACAGACACCCAACGTGCCTGAAATTCCTCCCAGTTCAGCTGTATATCCTCCCAGTCCATCTGTGTATAGTATTGCGTTTTTGTGAGGCTGCTGAAGCCAAGTTAGCGTTTCCTTCCCGGCAGTTTCTTTAGGCGGCCTGTTCTCCTGAACTGAGCATTAGAAATGGCTAAATCTTCATCAACAATAGCTTTGCAGTGTCTTCAGTGTTTCCTTCTGGGCAGTTTCTTTAGGCGGCCTGTTCTCCTGAACTGAGCATTAGAAATGGCTAAATCTTCATCAACAATAGCTTTGCGGTGTCTTCAGTGTTTCCTCGAGATTACATCTCCCCTGTCACGTTCCACTTTAGTGGCTTCTTTGGGAACCTCCCGACATGTACACAGGATGATAACAAGGAGTAAACCGGTTTATTGTTGAATTTGTAGGTGTTTAGAAGCAGTGCAGATGGTACATGATAGCGCTCCTGTGTGTGTGTGTGTGTGTGTGTGTGTTTGTGTGTTCATGGCGATGGCTGGTTCAACTTGTGGGCCTTAATTACCGAAGACCCACAGGTGTGCAGCCTCACCAGCCCCAGAGTCCAAGCAGTCTGACTGGGGCCAGGTGAGGCTGCTTAAACCAGTCGTCAGCCACATACACACACACTCAACAGTCATATTTGTTGAACAAAAAATTTTTTTGGAATATAAATGGAATTTGAGTGTATTTCTAGAGTGGCCAGTCTACAGGGTGTTGATTTGAAACCTTTACCTTTACACAGGATGTTTCGGCTTGTCTTCCCACTAGGAGGTTTAGTAGCGTTGAGCGACTTTGTGTTCGTTATCCAATCAAGGGCTTAAAGATCCCCCGCCTCCAGCAACACGATTGGTCGCAACACAAATGTGAAGCGTAAGAAAGAGAAAGGACCTGTTCACCCAGATTTAAACTGGTCTGCTGTCAGACTTGAGACTATTTTGATTGTGAGATCTCTTTGTGACTGACTTTTGTGTCTCCGTCTTTAAGGACGGCAAGGGAGCTGGAGAGGCTGAAGAAGCGGACAGCCCAACCCGGGACTGCCCAACCCGGGACAGCCCAACCCGGGACAGCCCAACCCGGGAACCTTCCCTCTAGCTCCGCCTTGCCAGCGCTAAATCCCGCCATGTCTGATACTGTGGCACAGATGCACGTTTCCTGCCGGTCCATACCAGTGTTGACGCGTGTTTGGGTGTGTGCTCTTTTGGGCATGTGACATCACATACAATAGTACTGTACAAAACGGTTAGAATGTTTTGCTGTTTACTGAGTGGTATCTCGCTGATACCTAATGCTGTCATTGATAAAAAAGAGTTGTGCACTCAACAAACAATTGTCCCTTTTCACAGAGGTTGTTGTCCTAGGACAAACACAGGTGGCGCTCATAACATTAATGGTAAATGGTAAATAGACTGAATTTATATACCGCTTTTCTAACCAGTGCGGCCACTCAAAGCGCTTCAATTATTGGTGGCGGAGTGGCGGAGTCAGCCATGCAAGGCGACCGCCAGCACGCCCACCCAGCAGTTAGGGTGTCTTGCTCAGGGACACCTTGACACTTTGCTAAGGAGGAGCCGGGGAATCTAACCAGCAACCCTTTAGTTGTCAGACAACCGCTCTACCTCCTGAGCTACTGCCGCACCTCCATTTAAAATGGATGGATGGATCAAATGGATCTGCTCCTTTTTATGTACCAGGGCTTATCCTTACTATAGTGGACTAACAGTGCCCTGGTACATAAAACGTAGCAGTAATAATGTTTCATAATTAGTGTTATGAGCGACATTTGTCTTTGTCCTTTGTGGGTGCCTCTGTGAAAAGGGCCTTTTGTGTATTACTGTGATTGTGAGGAGGGGATTGGAGGGGATGGGATGGGACCATGATTTGATGCTTGTGATGTTACAGTTTGATACAGTTTGAGTTTTGATGTTTTTTCTCTGTGTGAGTGAGTGAGATGAGGATGATTGTGGATGAGGATTGATATGTTCTTGGCTATGTTTTTTTCCTACCTTTTTTTCTGTGAACTTCTACTAATAAAGTCAGACATTTTTATCCAGTAAGTATTTTCGAAATGTCTTACAAAAAGACGATTTTGAAGTAGGTGATGTTTAACTTCTGCAGCACTTATGACCTGCTGCACCACTGGTTACTGACTGTGTGCCATTTCAGTTGATATTATACATATTACATACTACATATTACATACATATTATACGCAATGCATTTTTGCACATGTTCACAAAATTGGAACATACTAAAAAACCTGACAAATAATTGGGCTAACCCAAGTAGTAGTTGTAGTAGTAGTAGTAAAAGTAGCAGTAGTAGTAAATACATATGGTCCACTTGGTTGATTGGTGTTGGGCTAATCCTAACTCTTAACCCAAGGATAATAGTTAATAGATTATTTATTGTGTGTAAGTGTTTCTTTATTGTCATTGTATTTTGAAATTGTCTAGCAATTCTCAAGACACTCTTACAAACAACAATTTTAAAACTAAAAATAACATAAGACTGAGCTAAAACAATAAATAGGTTAATGTCCATATTCCTTGACTCATAATACTCTCCAGCGTTTACTTCCAGACCGATTTCTCGTTGCCGACCCTGCTTGACCTCTGACCTGCCTGTCCCACCTGTATCCTGACCCTGCCTCCCTTGGACGTGCCTGCTTCCCAACCCTGCCTGTCCCTGATCAATCTGCCTGATTCCCGACCCTCTGCCATGCCACGCATGCTGTAACTGGATTATGGACTTCCTGATGGGCAGGCCTCAAGTGGTGAAGATTGGGAACAACATCTCATCCACTCTGGTCCTCAACACCGGAGCACCCCAAGGCTGCTGCCTTAGTCCCCGGCTGTACTCGCTGTACACATGACTGTTCTGCCACGCACAGCAACAATCGGATTATCGGATTAAGTTTGCAGACGACACCACAGTCATCGGCCTGATAAGCGAGGACAGAGATGATTTAGTCCAGCTGACGCGATGGTGTGAGGACAACAGCCTCGCACTGAATGTTAGCAAGACTAAGGAGCTCATCGTGGACTTCCGGAGCAACTAGGGCACCCACTACACCATCAGCCTGGACGGGACACCGGTGGAGGTCATCAGCTGCTTCCGTTTCCTTGGGATACAGATTTCTGATGACCTGGTGTGGACTCGCAACACAGGGTTCATGCTGAAGAAGGCACACCAGTGCCTCTATGCTCTGCGGTGCCTCAGAAAAAGCGGAATAGGCCAGAGGTGGCTAGTGAACTTCTACCGTGGCACCGTAGAGAGCGTCCTCACAAGTGGCGTCACTGTGTGGTACGGCAACACCACTGCACAGGACAAGAAAGCCATCCAGAGGCTCGTGAGGACTGCAGAGAAGATCATCGGGTGTGCACTTCCATGCATTGAGGAGATCTGTAGGACCAGATGTCAGAAGAAGGCCATGTCCATCATAAAGGACTGCAACCACCCTGGGCACCATTTCTTCTCCCCCCTACCGTCTGGTCGCCGGTTGCGCAGCATCCGTACAAGGACTACCAGGTTTAAGGATCGGCGCACTGCCACGCACTGCCCCAGGCAGTGCGCCTACTGAACTGCTAGGAATACTGCCACTTTCACATGTAAATATCATTTATCAGTCACTTTGTTGTTCTTTTTTTGTTTCTTTTTATTGTATATATTATTTTTATGGTCTTGTTTTGGAGATACTGCGGGAGGGAATGTGGAGTAAGCATTCCAATGTACCTGTTGCAATTGGCTAATCAAAATATTTTGTATCTTGTATCTCTTGCTGCTGTTTTCCGACAAACCCACGCTGCCGTCGTCTGCCCCGCTCTGACGCCACTCTGCCCCAGTCTGACAAAGCCATGCTGCCCCGGACTGACAACACCACTTTGCCCTGGTCTAACATCCGCCGCTGCTGTCAGACCTGGGCCCAAGCCAGAATTTCTCTCCTCCATTCCGCTGGCCGATTCTCCATGCCTGCCACAGCCGCCGTCCCACCCATCTACCAGGTGGGCCAGAAGGTATGGCTGTCCACCCAGGAAATTGGCACCACCCTGGAGACTCTTTCCCCCCTTTCGTCCAACTTCTCCAATCCTCCTTCAATGAGGACCCTTGGACGAGGGCGAGACACCCCATAAAGAAGGAAGCTGACATGGACGACTCTGATGAGTACAAACCCTCCTCCAGGCCCCCGCCACCCACCCGACCTATTGTGAGACATTTGGTTTGGTATTGTTTGTTTAAGGGACATCAGGATCACATCAGGATCACACCTTGACGATTTAGCCAGCGCATGCCAACGTATCAAAATGTCTCTAAAACGCTGGCATACGCTGAACTATCAATGTTTTTTTATTTTATTTAATACATAATGTATTAGTAACTTACAGAATGACTCTCGGGGCTGGATGGTGCCGGAGGAGGGAAGATGCCGTCGCTGATGACCGGGCACAGAAAAGGATCATTGATGGGGGAGGCCGCCTGCCTGTCCCCGATCAACCTGCCTTGCCTGATTCTCGACCCTCTGCCAGACCTCGACGACCCTTCTGCCTGCTCCCTCCTGGTTTGTCTGTTTGGACATCATACTTCATATTCTGCTTCCTTCTTGTACCCGCTCACCTGTGGTATTGAAAGTATTACCGACTGTTCCTGGTTTCCTGTGTGCTGCGTAAAAAAAAGAAAAAGGAAAAACCAACCCATGTACATATCATTTAAGTCACTTTGCTGCTCTTTTTTTGTTTATTTTATTGTATATATTATTTTTATTTTTATGGTGTTTTTAAGATTTATACTGCGGGAGGGAATGGGGAGTAAGCGTTCCTATGTACTTGTTACAAATGGCAAATCAAAATCTTGTATCTTGTCTGCATGACAAAACACATGGGTGAAGTCAAAGCGTGGCCTCCAGGCAGGGGCGGACTGGCAATCTGGCAGTTCTGGCAAATGCCAGAAGGGCCGACGCACTTTTGGGCCGCCGACAAAACTCATTCCACCCCCTTTCTGAAAGTGGGCCGGTCAAGGGACTAAATGCCAGGGCTGAATTTTTGTCCCAGTCCGCCCCTGCCTCCAGGTATAATTGCTGGTGTACAAGCCAGCACAGCTAACGTAATGTTAAGGCCATTAGTCGACTAATGGTCAAATAATGGTGCACATGAAACGATCCGCCTGTTTAAGGACACGGGCAAGTCATTAAATGATGATTCGGAATGTGTCAGAAAAATCAACAAGGAGACTGTCTGAACATTATTATATAACATCAACATCACACAACTTATGAACTTTTAAAACCAACACAATAACTTTATAAAACAAACAATGAGTAAAAACGTGTATGCTGTCTTTTGTTAAAAAACTAAACAAATATAGGCTTTAGCTAACTTTGTCGATGTTGTCCGGGAGAAGTGAGCTCCGTGTCTTGCTCACAATGAAGCCAGCTTTTTAATATATGCGCTCCGATGGCGCGGATGTGGAAGGGATGGAGTGGATGTGGAAGGGATGGAGTGGGTGCGTTTAGCTGCTCTGGCAAGCTTAGGATAGCGTTCCTCATTTATTTCTCATTGATATCTCCTGCTGCTTTTCCCTTTGCTTCTTTGGCGCAAGCTCACTGTCCTCTGCGCCGCTGCCGTCCTCTCCCATGTGTCTTCTATCACGTGTCCGAAAAGAAAAAAATGAAATGAATGAAATGAAAACTTGATCAACTAATGACTTTGGTCGATTAACCTTTGGTCGACTAATAGGGGGCAGCCCTACTCCAAATAACACTGGATAGTGGACAGATTGTCAGTAGCAGTGCTTTATGCACGCACAATAACTTATGTTTGTTCTATGTACAATATTTACAGTTTATGTCCATTTTAAACGTTTCTACAATAAAGTCCCATAAAAAAATAAAACAATGTTTGTTTTTTTCAAAAACATTTTACTGTATGGTCGGTTTACTTCCTCAATAACTTTCGCTCTTCCGCTCTCACCAATGCAGCCATTGGTGAGAGCGGAAGAGCGAAAGCTATTGAGGAAGTGTTTGGTGAGTGTGTGTGAGAGTGATAGCGTGTGAGTTACAGTCTGTTGGATTGTTTTATGATTGTTTTATGTTTGTTTCCCCAGCAGCCTAGCTGTTTAGGGGAACATATGTTGGTGGGTTTGTGTGAATGGATACAGATACAGACACAGACACACAACATGGACAATGAAAATGGAATGGACAACCCACATAGGAACAAGGACAATGGACAAAGCGACAAAGTTGATGACAGAAAATCTACAGTTATGGTAGAGGGAGGGAGAAGACAGAGTGACTATGTTGGAGCTGCTAAAAAAAGTAAGGGAAGAATGTGGTATAGTGATCAGTTGTAGGTATCAGACGGCAACACGATATGAGTTGACGAGGATTTGAATGGAAAATAAAAACGAATGGATAGACTTAAAATAAGAAACGGCAGAATCATGGCAAGAGAAATTAATAATACTGAATTGGTGGTATCGTTGTTCGCTAACTCCTTAGCTTGACATTGTCTTGTAAATGTACAGTTTACAGACAAATCGCTACCATACTCAACAAAATGTGATACTCTCAAAAGAGCAGTACATTTCAGAGTGATACATGACAGGCAAGTTAAAGTGTGAACAGGTGGACACAATACACATTAAAATAAACAGGTACAACAATACAAAGTACAAAGGTACAACAATAAAACGACGTGGTACAACAATAAAAACACAAAAAAAAGTAGACACTGTACCACAGAGTTATCTAAACGGTACAGGTACGTCTTTAGCTGCCTTTTAAAATGGTCAACAGATTCAGCTAATCTAAGAGGTGTGTGAAGAGCTTTCCAAAGGATCAAGGGCAGACTAACTCAGTGTGAGAACAGTACATAGCAATAATCGATGCAAGATTAAATAAAAGCATGTATAAGCATCTCCAGTTCTGTATTAGAAACAACAGATCTCAGTTGACTGATGTTTCTCAGGTGAAACAAGTAGGATCTAGTCAGCTGTTTAACATGGGGGTCAAATAACGGCACCGCAGTCATCGGCCTGATAACCGAGGATGACGAAACAGAAATGAGGAAGTCCGGCTGACGCAATGGTGAAAGGACAACAGTCCTCTAATACTCTAATACTTTCATATTAGAGTATACTGTAGGTCAGAAGTCATGCAGTCCTCAAGAGCACAACATGTTTCCCCTTCTTGGGGTAGTTTGAGTCCAGGGTTGGGGTGTTGGTGAAGGGGAACTTAAATGACTGAGATGCCCTATTCTTTGTGGTAAATGATGTACTTATATTTCTTTGTGGGGTTCGTGGCATGATGGTGAGACTCCGCCCCCTTGGGTCTGAGCCAGTAGTGGGCTCATCAGTGACGTTTGGCACCGAAATGTTAGTAGTGTGATACAAACTATGTTTAATAGAATTTTGGGGTTTTCGGACTTCTTTTAGGATGGTTGAACATGAGTAGAAATTGGCTCTCTGTCCCTGATACACAAACAACACAGGAGGGTTAAAGAACATATGTTAATTCAGATTTATTTTGTTATTTTATTTATTATTATGTATGTATGACCAGCACCTGTCTGTCGCCGTCCCCGTTCAGGGGTTGGAGCCTCAGCATCAGCTGGACCGCTGCTGACGGTCAGTATTGCGCTCTCCCCTTTACAAGTCATGCCTCGCATTCATCCATTCATACACACATTCACCCACCGACGGCGGAGTCAGCCATGCAAGGAGACCGCCAGCACGTCGGGAGCAGTTAGAGTAAGAGTTAGGGTGTCGCTCAGGGACACTTAGCTAGGAAGAGCCGGGGGATCGAACCAGCAACCTTCCGTGTCACAGTTTGCACTCCTGCCTCCTCGCTTCCACAGCAGTCGCCCGAATAGCCACGCCCCCACTACGCACTACCGGATAGCCACGCCCCCCTTGTTAAGTCTCACCCGCAGCTGCAGCGCAACATTATTAACGTTAATATTTAAGCCTAACCCGCACACACACGGGGCCAGATTGTTCTCCTGAGTATGAAGACGTTCCAGCGGTTATCAGATCTGATTCCTGTTCCTGATTCTCTGCCTGTCCCCGATTACGCTTCCGCCTGTTCCTGCCTGGTTCCCGATCATATAGTTTACCTATTTATTACTAAGATACCCGTTTACTGTACCTACAATATATATTTAAATCTGTTGATAGAACTACTCATACTCCTGTATATACATTTATACTTGCCATACATACATTTATGCTTTATGCTCACTTGAATATACATTTAGATCTATATATTTGTATCCTGCTTCAATAATAGCATACCCCTGATCACTATGTTAAATGATCACTTACCTGTATATACATATACCTTTATTATTATTATTATGCTCATATCACATTTATACCTAGACTGTCTTTAAACCTGTAAATTTAAACTGTAAATTATACTATATTACCATGCACTTTACTGCAACATTTGCACTCTGGTAATATGCTAAATTATTTTCGCTGTACTGTACTTGTGCTGTGCAATGACAATACATCTAATCTAATCTAATCTGCTGCCTGTCCCTGTCTATCTCGAGGTGGCAAAAATTATTCCTTTCTGGGATCCAGTACTTCGTTCAGTTCACCTAAAATATCTAGCTCTTTTAGCTCTTTCGCAAACTAGTTCAGTGTCACTTCCGGTTCATCACTTCCGGTTGTAGTTTCTATGTCGTTTCCTTAACTAATGTGGTAGGTTTTGTTTGCATGTGTAAAATGTAATCACGTGCAGTTTATGCCGCGAACGACTTGTTTTACAACCCGTAAATGTGTGTCCATTCACACATTTACTTTCCAGCCAATGTCGTGTTCAGAACTCCGTTATCCGATCTGATCTAATCAGCTGTTATCTCTCTGAACCACCATGACAGCCCCCCTCCCCCTTCCCCCCGCCACCGCCAGCCCCCCCCCCCCCCCCCCCCCGTGCCCAGCGTACAGACTCTGAACTCACTGACTTTATCCAAATCACCATCAATGTATTCAATGGCCTTGCACTGTAAACACAACTCCCTACCTCTACCTATCGTTTACATTTGATTATTTATTGTTTACATACATGTATGATAGGCATGTACATTTATATTTTGACTGTACTTACCGTATATACTGTATATATACATATATATATATATATATATATATATATATATATGTATTAATCTTCAACTGCATAATATCCCTGCTCACTACCTGCTGTATGAACATTTAGATATATTTATCCTGTTGATATAATTGCATACCCATGATCACTACCTGTTGAATACTTGTATTTTACCATAAATAACGGCATTTACCGTGTGTGTGTGTATATATATATATATATATATATATACACACACACACACACACACATACACACACACACATACATACATATCATTCTTATTCTTATATCCCGGACGGGATACAGAGAGGACTGGTAGGGGGGTGCATGTTTATTCGAACAAGGGACAAACAAAAGAACATTTAAACAGGTCAGAAAATGGAGGAGGCTGCTTTTGACCTGGAGGGCTTTGTTGATAGTCCAGATGCCGGCCTGCAGAGCTGCCGGAAGGCAGACTTGCTAGCCATAGCACAGCACTATGGTGTGGCTGTGAGAAAGGCAGCTAGGAAGCAAGAGGTCCGTGAGGCTGTGCTGGCCGGGTTGGTGGAGTTTGGGGTGATTGTCCCGCTGGAGGTCCTGGCTGAGGAGAAGCAGGGCCCGGGGGACGGTGCTGCTCCCGCACCAGTAGAAGGGCAGGTGGAGGACACTGTTGTCTCCCCTGCTGGGGAGGAAGAAGGAGAGAAGGGAGCCACGTTAAAACCGACGTTGGGGTCCTTGGCAATGCCACCCTTCTCGCCCCACTCACCTGGGGCTGAGTCCACCTGCTCTACCGCTTCTGGGTCATTGTCCGCAGCCAGGCTAAGGCTGTGTTTGGCACGCCTACAGATGGAAAGAGAGGCAAGTGAGAGGAAGGATTCTCTAGAGCAGAAGCGCATGGAGAATGAGTCACAGCAGATGACTATGGAGCTGAAACGCATGGAGTATGAGCACCAGATAAAGCTTAGGGAGCTTGACTTACGGTAGTTGGAACTGGAGCGTCCTGCTGCGCCCAGCGCCTTCCCCAGTGCCTCACCCGCTCACGTGGCACTGTTTTGCCTCTGGGGGAGTGCCACGACGTCAGCAGGCTGGTGACTCTTCCTCCCTTCAAAGAAACGGAGGTAGATGCATTTTTTAGCACGTTTGCCTGGCCGCAGTGCTAAAATGGCCCGCTGAGATTTGGACCGCTCTGATCCAAGGGAAGCTAACTGGTAAGGCGCAAGATGTTGTGGCTGCTTTGTCCCTCACTGACAGCCAGGATTATTGGTTAGTGAAGGCAATGGTGTTAAGGGCCTATGAGTTAGTGCCAGAGGCCTACCGCCAACAGTTTTGGGAATATAGGAAGGTCCCGGAAAAAACCTTCGTAGAGTTTGGTAGAGAGAAGGAGGTGCGCTTTGATAAGTGGTGTAAGGCTACAAAAGCTACTGACGGCAAGTCTCTGCGCGAGCTTCTCCTGCTGGAGGAGTTTAAGAAGTGCGTACCGGAGCGGTGTGTCGCTTGAACCTTGTTTTACAACAGCTGTCACTCCTGAGCTAGCTAAGGGCAAGCCAAATGCTTACTATGTGGATGGAGGTTTGTTGCTGCGCAAATGGACAGTCCCCGCTGCGGCTAGCATGGACTGGGGTGAGGTTAACCAGGTGGTTATTCCTACCCCCTACCGCCAGCAGGTATTGTCATTGGCCCACGAGAGCCCTTGGGCTGGTCATCTGGGGGTGAACAAAACCTATAACAGGGTGTTGCGACTTTTTTTTTGGCCTAAACTGAAGGCATCTGTGGTACAGTAAAACGTGTACCAGTTGTCAGGTTGTGGGAAAGCCCAATCACCCTACCCAGGAGCAAATTGGGTAATCAATACCTATTGACGCTAATGTGTGCGGACACTCGGTTCCCCGAGGCTGTGCCCCTCCGCTCCATTACTGCGAAGGCAGTGGTGAGGGCCTTGACAAGGTTCTTCAGCACCTACAAATTCTACCAATTTGATGTCACGGGTGACAACGTGTCTTAGGCCTACCATCCGGAGTCTCAGGGTGCATTGGAGCGCTGGCATCAGACACCAGTGCTACGTAAATTCTGTCTAGAGTCTGGTAGAAGCTGGGATGAGGGAGTGCCGTTTGCATTGGTTGCGCTAAGGGAAACTGGGCAGGAATCATTGGGATTCAGCCCGGCCCAGTTGGTGTTTGGCCACACGGTGAGGGGGCCATTACAGGTGCTGAAAGAGCAGCTGATGGTTACTGAGCCACCTAAAACTGACGTGCTGACCTACGTCAGTGACTTCCGGGAACGTCTCCACAGAGCGTGCATTCTGGCGAGAGAGGCGCTCGCTGCCTCCCAGGGTGTCATGAAAAAACTTTTAGACCGTAGGGCGGTTAAACGTTCGTTCGAGGTGGGAGACCAGGTTTTGGTCTTACTGCCTGTACAAGGTTCTGCTTTGTCTGCCCGGTTCTCCGGTCCATACTCGGTAGAGGGAAAGCTGAGTGAAACTGATTATGTGATTCGTACGCCCCACTGCAGACGGCAGTCACGAGTCTGCCATGTAAACATGTTGAAACTCTACCACACCAGGCCAGTAGAGGCGCCCGAGAGTAATGTGTCACCTGTTCTGGCCATAGCGGTGCCACCTGTAATGCCAGTGCCTCTGCCTGCATGTCGGCCTGTCCCAGTGGCTGAGGATGAGGATGGTCTGGTGCTTCGCAACGCACCCCAGCAGAGTGTGAGGTTGTTCAATTCTGAATTGTTGACTAACCTAGAGTTCCATCTTGAGCATCTCTCTGATGAGCATCGCACTGATGTGGTTAGACTGATCGCCTCCTACCCTAGCCTGTTTGGTGACATTCCAACCCAAACCTCGGTGTTGCGTCATGATATTATGGTTACGGACCCTAAACCCATTCGACAACACCCGTACAGAGTTAATGCTGCTAAACGGGCTGTTATGCAGAGGGAGGTACAGTATCTGTTAGAACATCAGCTGGCAAAGAAGAGTTCGAGTCCCTGGAGCACTCCTTGCATACTGGTTCCCAAGCCGGATGGTACATCCCGGTTCTGTACCGACTTTCGAAAAGTCAATGCGGTGACAGAGCCTGATTCATATCCGCTCCCACGGATGGAGGATTGTGTAGAAAACGTTGGGTCTGCGGAATATGTCACAAAGCTTGACCTTCTAAAAGGTTATTGGCAAGTGCCTCTAACCTCTCCAGCCTCTGACATTTCCGCCTTTGTGACTCCGGATGATTTCTTGCAGTATAAAGTTCTTGCCTTTGGAATGTGAAATGCCCCTGCAACGTTTCAGAGGTTATTTAATACCGTATTGTCAGGTGTTCCTCGTTGCAGTGCATATCTGGATGACCTGATGGTTTACACAAGTACCTGGTCAGAGCATGTACAGGTCCTGAGCCAAGTCTTTGAGCGGCTGGTTGTTGCGTCGCTGACGGTCAACCTTGCCAAGTGTGAATTTAGTAAGGCGACCGTTACCTATTTAGGAAAGGAGGTTGGCCATGGGTCAGTAAGGGCGATCGAAGATAAGGTTGCGGAAATTGTTAACTTTACAGTTCCGCAAAGTAGGCGTGAGCTGCGCCGATTTCTGGGCATGTCCGGCTACTACCGTAGTTTTTGCCGAAATTTTTGCACCGTTGTGGCACCTTTGACTGACCTGCTAAGCCCAAAGAGACTATGTGTGGACGCCGGATTGCCAGGTTGCTTTTGATGCCGCTAAGGCTCTGCTGTGTAGTGCCCCTGTGTTGGACTCTCCCGACTTTGCGCTGCCCTTCCAGCTGGAAGTAGACGCGAGCGCGCTGGGGCAGTCTTGCTGCAAGAGAGAGACAGTATTGGGCACCCCGTCTGTTTTTTCTCCCGAAAATTGAATAAGGCGCAACAAAGGTACTCCACGATTGAGACGGAAGCCTTGGCGATGTTGCTGGCCTTACAGCACTTTGAGGTGTATGTTGGCTCCACCTCTGTCCCTGTGGTTGTATACACTGACCATAACCCACTGGTGTTCCTTTCCAGGATGTACAACCAGAACCAACGGTTGATGCGCTGGGCCCTCATCATCATGAATTACAACTTGGTGGTGAGGCATAAGAAAGGCAGTGAGAATGTGTTAGCGGACCCTTTGTCTCGTGCCCTTTAATTTAATTGAGCTGTTATGAATTGTAAATTTAACTTTTCCCGGAAGCCCATGTATGTTAAGTGTTGTTGAATGTTTTTGTTAGACTCAAGCAAAAGTGCCCCACACGTTTGCTGTTTTTGGTGGGCGTGTTACGGCATGTGGTGCCTTTGGGTGGCGCTGTGGGCCTTGTTCCCTGTTACAGGTCAGAGCCCCGCCCTGCTCCAGCACCAGGATCCGGACTCCGCCCCACCAATCACCGCCGCCTGCTATTTTTTGTGGTGTATAAAGGCTCCCTGTTTTATGCAGCTCACTCTCTTTTGTTTGACACCCTCACGGCATGCACGTCCCTACGGTGGTTGGGACAGGTAAGGTCCAGGTCTTCGGGACAGGTTAGACAGAGGCCTCTTTACATTTTCACCACGTAGGTAACTCACTGTTAAATACCTTAGGTTAGAGGGGGTGTGCCACCCATGTACGTTTTGCCAGAGTAGTGTGTTTGGTTAACCGCTTGTTGCCACCGCTGCTACCAGTAGTTGCCAGAGGGCAATTTAGTTTTCCTTTTTGTGTAGCTTTGTGAAGCTCCTTTTGATTTGGCATACTTCCACAAGGTCCCTAGGCCTGGTGCCTGAGTGTTTGTTTTTTGAGTGTGTCCTGTGTCTGTGTCCTTTGTAATCATCAATACACTTTTTGCACTTTAACCCCTGTGTTGACTTCATTCTTGCTCCGGTGCACACGGGATCCCCCTTTACCCGAAGGGCACACACGCTTGCACGTCTCGGGCCGTAACAATTGGGGGCTCGTCCGGGATCCTGTGTGTCTTGGAGTGAGCGCTGGAGTACTGCACAGGTGAGTGTGATTGGTGTGTGGTTAGAATAACTGAACAAAAAGAGAGTGAGCTGCATAAAACAGGGAGCCTTTATACACCACAAACCTCCTTTACCTACCTATTACAGTTTTTACATCTTATTTAACCACTGTACATTATATATTACTATGCAATCTACTGTAACATTTGCACTCTGGTTAGATGGCAGCTTGTTTTCGCTGTACTTTACTTGTGCTTTGCAATGATAATACATTAGAATCTAATCTAATATATATAATATATAATAATAATAAAATAATAATATATAAGATACAGTTCGTTCAACAAACTAACTGCTAGAAAGAACTTGGAGAACGAACGACCAACAAGAGACTCGTTCACTGGAGACTCGTTCAATGAACAATCCTCTTGTCGGTCGTTCAGTGAACGAGTCTCTTGTCGGTCATTCAGTGAACGAGTCTCTTGTCGGTCGTTCAGTGAACGATCGTCTTGTCGGTCGTTCAATGAACGATCGTCTTGTCGGTCGTTCAGTGAACGAGTCTCGTTGATTGGTTCACCTAAAGGGATGACAAACGAGAGTGGTGGATTCAGAACAGTTATCCCGCCTCCTCGATGACTCAGATGCCTAGCTCGACCAATAAGAATGCCTCATTTCAGTCTTTGGGCTACAGTCCTCCCTAGTGCTCCGAGTCCACTCACAGTCGAATCACTCCGCCGCGGAGCGATCCTGCCCGTGAGGCACTTTAAAAAAACAACAACAACCAACGCAGTAAACAAACAAACGAGATGGAATATGGGAATGAACGAGTCGTTCTCGTTCACTGAAAAGACCCGTTTGTTAAGACTCATTCGTTCACAAACTACTGTCTATGTCTCTGCCTGTCCCTGCCTGGTTCGTCGGTCCCTGTCTGGTTCCCGATCTGCTGCCTGTCCCCGCCTGGTTCGTCTACCCAGCCCGGTTCCCGATCACCTGCCTGTCCCCGACTACGTCTCTGCCTGACCCATCTCTGTGTGTGATATTGTAATAAATATCACAACCTGTCCTTGGTGTCCGCGTGCTGCATTTGGGTCCAACCCGAATCCGTGACATTCGACCACTCTACTTCCTGAGCTGCTGCCGCCCACATGAGGATTTTCAGACCACGTGGGGCTTTCAATTCCACCAGTATGTTCAGAAAATGTAGATATAGAATATTTATTTTGGTTTATATTTTTGTGTATGAAGTTGCAGGACCTGCAAAGTCCAGTCACTGACCAGCAGGTCCTCCTGGCCAGCTTCCAGCTGATCCGAGACCAGCCAGGCTACGCTAAGAGCCACCAGGTGCACCATATAGTGCTGAAGGACGTCAGCACTATATGGACCGTCCCTGAGGAGCAGCAACTGCTCCAGGCAGGCTATGATGAACTAGGCCACCTGGACGATGGACAGGCACTCATATACATGACATACATGTCATTCATATATGAGATCATCTGTGTAGGCATTTGGTTTATTTACGTATTTACTGAAGATGTATTCATTTGGTGTAACCAAAGCAGGCCATGGAAATATTCATTAGATAACAAGAAGACCAAGGAGCTGATCGTGGACTACAGGAAGCAGAGAGGAGAGCACGGCCCTATCGTCATCGATGGTGTTGCAGTAGAGAGGTCAGCGGCTCAGTCCTCGCGTGCACATCTCCGAGGACCTCACATGGTCCACGCACACCACACACGTGGTGAAAAGGGCCCAACAATGCCTGTATTTCCTCAGGCGTCTGAGGAAATTCAGCATGGGCCCCCGCATCCTGAGAACATTCTACACCGGGACAATCGAGTGTTCTTACAGGATGTATCACCGCCTGGTACGGGAACTGCACCACACTCGAGCGCAGAGCGCTTCAAAGGGTGGTGCGGACGGCCCAGTATATCATTGGAGGTGAGCTCCCCTCCCTCCTGGATATATACAACCAGCGGTGCGTGGCCAAGGCCAAACGCATCATAAAAGACAATGCCCACCCCAGCCACGAACTGTACTCACTGTTACCGTCAGGCAGGCGATACCGCAGTATCAAGTGCCGTACAAATAGACTTAGAGATAGCTTCTGCAGTCAGGCCATCAGGCTTCTGAACAAGGGCGTATAGCATATAACAATGTATATTTTATTACATTGATTTATATGTACATATTGCTCTTTTTCTGTGCTGATATATTGCATTTTATAAATTGCATTTTTACTTTTATATATTTAACTTTATACAGTTTTGTTCTTTTTTTTACTTATTTTATTCTATTCTTTTTATTTTATTTTTATAACTGCTGTCTGTCATCGGGTATTGCACATTTTCACTCACTGCTTTATACTATACTACTCTATACGTAAACTGTGAAGTGACAAACTTGACTTGTTAACTGTGACTTGTTAATCTGTTAAAACCACAGATGCATATCGGCTTGTGATGAGTGTTTAACTCAGCGGTTTCCTGCGTAAGACACAGACACGTTATACTTGTTTAGCCGTCCGGCGTATTTATTTAGTTGGCTCACATTGTAGTGCCGAGAGCCGAAAGACGGGAGGTGGGGTATTTAAAGTCCAAACAGGACGTTTATTCAGCATGAGAAGAACGTAAACACCATATGACTTTCTACCGTAAGAACAACAAAGGGGAGTCCTTCAGCAGTCGGTGAGCTTGCTGTCCCTTTAGTTCACGTACTTTTTTGTTTGTTGCCGTCACTCAGGGCATTGATGCAGTTCCCCAACGCGAGCAGGGAGCGGTTGATGTTAGCCCCTTCTTTTAACCTTTGACCCCTGTCCTGAGTCTACCGGAAGAACAACAAAGGGGAGTCCCGTGCACTAATGTCCCCGGCAACAACACAAGCCCCCTCAGAATTCACCCAGAATCAAAATCCCTACATCGGGGAGGGACGATGACCCGATCACGGCGAGTGAGGACAACTGGGGCCGAGGTGGGCGGTGCAGGAGGCGGGGCAGTCGGTGGAGCTACAGGCAGGATCGCGCCGTCCACAAGGTCGGAGGGCAAGGGTGTCAACAAGGTCAAGGGCACCGTGACAGGAGGCGGGGGGCGGCAGTCTAGCTCAGGAGGTAGAGCGGTCGCCTCACAACCGGAAGGTTGCTGGTTCGATCCCCGGCTCCTCCTAGCAAAAACTGTCGAGGTGTCCTTGAGGAAGACCCTAACCCTAACTGCTCCCCGGGCGCTGTATGAATAGCTGCCCCCTGCTCCTAATACTAGGATGGGTTAAATGCAGAGAACACGTTTCACTGTATGTCTTCATGTATGTGACCAATAAAGAGGATTCAATCCTCACGATTTGTTGTTGTTGTTGTGAACACCGTGTTTGGCAGTGGCGGTGGAGAAAGGTGGGCTGCGTCAAGCTGGGAAACTCACGGAGAATACGTTGATGTTCGTCACCCTCTGAGAGTGAGCTGGAGAGCCCGCCGTATGTCACCTCGCCACAAACACATGAGAATGACAAAAATGTCAGTGCGTCCACCAGTAGCCCGTTAGCGCACAGGAAGTCTGCGCCGAGGAGGGGGAAGGAGATGTCGGCCGTGACAAAGTTCCATGTAAACCGCTTGCCCCCGAAACACAGGTCCACAGCCTTTGTGCCATAGGTTCGGATAGGCGTGTCGTTAGCGGACATTGAATGTGGGCCATGATCTCCGCCAGCGGTAACGCTCCCCGTCGCCGGCAGGACGCTCCTCTGAGCACCGGTACCGCAGAGGAATTTGCGCCCGGAGCTCCCGCTGCTCCAGGAACCGCCGCTCCAGCAGGACCTGCGAGTGAACATTACATTATTATTGCGTTAACTACTGTTAACTATTACACTTTCATACTTTGCTGGACTTTCTGGACTCATCATAGTTACTGTATTCACGATGCTGCTGCACTACTGGCACTTTAAATGCTTTTAAATCTTTTTGCACAATTCAACACATTCATGTACATATCATCCATAAGTCACTTTATTGTTCTTTTTGTGTTCATTTTTATTGTATATATTATTTTTATGGTATTGTTTTGGAGATTCATACTGCGGGAGGGAATGGGGAGTAAGCGTTCCAATGTACTTGTGTACAATGTACGCAAATGGCCAATACATATCTTGTATCTTGTGACAGGGAGAGAAGCTCTTTATCAGTTAATTTAGCGGAGGTTTGACTGCTGCCAACGTTTGGGGTCAGTCCGAACCCACTGTGTATGCATGTGTGTGTATGTGTATCTATATCTATATCTATATCTATAGCAGGGTTTCCACTAGGATTTTTTTCTTGCTGGTCAAGTGTCCGGACAGATTTTATTTTACCGGACAAATTCGAAACTTACCGGTCATGTTTCAAAAACAGTCTATATTACAAATGCAACTATAATGTACACCTAGATTGACGAAAGAATGACAAAGACCTCAAATAAATTTGACTATTTAATGAACAACAAAATGAACAAGAACGATTGAGCAAAACCTCGTTAGCCACAAAAATC
This sequence comes from Muraenolepis orangiensis, assembly GCA_027704905.1. NCBI lineage: Eukaryota > Metazoa > Chordata > Actinopteri > Gadiformes > Muraenolepididae > Muraenolepis > Muraenolepis orangiensis. Next base: position 21,890,374 of record CM051014.1, read on the forward strand.
GAGGCTATTTCAGAACACCTGTAACATCTGTAGTCCGTTTTAACATAGGCTACATGGCATCAAATTTACCCTGTAGGCTACCAGGCAACTTTTTGCTTTCTCCTTAATTTCATTGCGGCAAAGTCCTCTGCTGCCGAGCTGAAATCAAAGGTGTCTAATGTGTCTTTGCAGCTTAAGTCGCATAACTCTCCCCTCCTCCAGACGACTCTGCAGTGATTTTTTCAAACCATTCTGAGGGAGAAGCCCCTCTCTGCTGGTCGCTTGACACGGGCAGAACACAGGCCCTTTAGCCCGTGTGGCCCAGTCGGGGTACAGCTCGCTGAACTCAGAAATTAGCACTTGGCAAGCTGTCGCAAACATTAAAGCCCCATAGCCGTGGAGCTGCCATCACTGCACCTGCATCTCGTCGGGTGCGCTTGACGTCATGAGAGGTGTGGCAGCTGATTGGTCACTTCATTTAGTCACCCTTCCGGGGGGGAGGGGGCAGTAATAAAGCTGTCAAAACTCAAATGTCCAGGATCTAAGTTTTGTATGAGCATTGTTACCGGACGTTTTTTTTATAATTTTTACCCGCTAAAAACCGGTAAATACCCGCTAACAGAAACCCTGATCTATATATATATATATATATATATATATATATATATATATATATCATTTATTATATAATTTATTCTTGCTTTAAATAAAAAAGAACACCTTTTATATAATATAGGTGAATAGATATAGATACATCCCACATAGAGGATCCATTATTTTTAAGGCCAAAATGTGACACCCCACTTACTGTTTCATGGTGTGTGTGTGTGTGTGTGTGTGTGTGTGTGTGTGTGTGTGTGTGTGTGTGTGTGTGTGTGTGTGTGTGTGTATTCAACTCTATCTGCTGAGTGAATGAGAGGAGGATGGATATCAAGGCGTGGCGGTCTCTTACCCGCGTGCGGATGCTCTTGGCGCGGTCCGCGTACGTCAGCGTGTTCCGAGACTCCTCGAACGCCGAGGAGGCGGGGCTAATGTGGGTTATCATCTTTTCCCCCGAGGGAGTCCTGTCCGTCAAACAAATGCAAAAAATCAACATTTGGTTGACGCTTGACCTTTTTAGTCATTGATAACACTTTGAGTCACATGGGTGCAGGTAGTGCTGGTTGGGGTACTATTGGCGGACTATTGGTGACGTTATGTCCTGCGTTACTCGGAAACTTAAAATGTCATTAATCAATTAAAAGCACTTTTACAAAAGTTTTTGATTCACTTTTAGTGGGTATTTTTGCCTCACTATTTAAATTTAAAGTACATTTTTTTACACTACCATGATGTGATTATTTGTTGGGATCTGCACCAAAAAAATGGTGGTCAAAAACTTTGAGTTTGTCCGATAAGCCCCGCCCCTAGCCCCTGACGTGGTGGAGCTTGCTGGGCTAGCCCAGCTTCGATGTGGGGCCGCTCTGGAACCAGTTTACCGGGCCAGAAAGTGGTTCCTTCGCGGTGGAAACTCAAACAACTGGTTCGAGATTAGGCCCAAGCTCCGAACCAGCCCTCAAAACAGCTTGGTGGAAACACGGTAAGAAGAGTGCCCTGATGATGGTCTCCACTCTTATCATGTAGTCAGTTATAGTGATGGGAATTCCGGCTCTTTTGAGTTCCCTTTCGGCTCCCAAACGGCTCTTCTATTTTACCACATATACCTTTTATAATTCAATCAAATTTAGCCCTATTTTGACTAATTATTTATATGTGTACACATATATCACTTAAATGATTCAATACATCCTTTGTACTTTGTATTCAAAAGTAAAAATTAAAATTGTAATATAAATGATTTGCTGTGGTCAATTGTTTTCATTGCATTTACAGACCCATGTAACTCTCTGATACCACCCAATGAATGCACTGACTTGCTTGTAGAACCACGCTACACAAAGCAGATAGCAACACCTAGAACAACTTAAGCATAGACATTTTAAAAAAGGACAGCTACTGTATTTTGTATATATATTTTTTAACAAAAATCACTAACAAAACAGCAGGGCTCTATTTCAGTATAAACTATAGAACAAAAGACAGCAACAGCTGACATAAAATCTTAAAAAATATAAATAATCCTAAATAAATAACAATGAAAATAAATATATTGCAATGCTCAAAACAGCAGCAAATAACAGTCTCTATCATAAAAAAAAACATAATAAAAATAAATGTATTGTAATGTGCAAAACAGCAGTATAAAACAGTCTCTAATGAACTTACCACCGTCAACTATCAAACTGTAACCTTTTCTTCTTCTTTTCAGGGCAGATTGGCATTGAGGAAGACCAAGTGCCTCAGCTTAGAGGGTTGATCCGGTTTCTTCTCTCTGTTATTATCTGCCCTGTTTTAGAACAGATCCTTTCTGAGGGGACTGATGTGGCTACAATGCACAGTCGCCGTGCCATGACCTTCACAAGTCGTGGGTACACTGAAGGCTTGGACTCCCACCAGCTCAGCGGGTCTGCGGTTCTTGGGATAAGAGGCTCCTCCAGATAGGACCTTACTTCCAGCATAGCATCTGCTGAGGGATTCCTTCTTGCAATGTCTTCTGTTGCTCTCGCATCAAAGAGCCTCCAAACAGCAGACATTTGTGGCTCCACTTCTGGTGCCCTTGCTCCCTCTTCTCCCTCTTGACTTCCTGGTGGTTGAGCTGGCTGGCTGCTGAGGTCGTATCGAGCTGCTGCTGTTACTCTCTGAAGAGCCTCATCAACAGCGCAGTTATCATTAAAGCCCAGCCTTTTGAACCTTGGATCGAGTACAGTAGATTCTGAGAGGACAGTGTTGTATTCCATTCTGTGGAACTTTCTGTCCATCGACGTTGAGAGAGCAGTCACCAACTCTGTCACTTTCCTCTTGGTCACTTGTGTCTGGTTGTAGGCTGTGATTTTCTGCAGACCCCTGCAGAGGAGTAGCATTTTGGAGGGTGTCACATAGCTGAAAAAAGAGAAAACAGTAACTAAGTTTTATTATGTGGTATATGGACTTTGCTCAGTTTATTCTTGTTTAATATTACTGACATTCACATCTAGAATGTTCCTTGATATGTTATTATATAATAATAAATAATATAATAACAACTGTCAACTGTACCTCTCTGAGCTGATTTCCACAGTGACCTGCTCAAAGGGTTCCAAAACAGTGCAGGTCTCCTGTAGTGCCTCCCATTCTTCTTGATCCAGAGCATCAATATGTGCATTGGGGGGCCAGGGTCAGGGCCAAGGTAGAGATGATTGCATCCTTTGACTCTAGAACTTCAGCATGTACAATGTAGAATTCCACCTCATGACACAGTCTTGCTTGAGCCTCAGCTCAGGCATATCCATTTGGCGCTGAGTAGACTTCAACTTCTCTGTTGCTCTTGTGCTCTTATGGAAGAATTCTACCATCCCCTTCACTTTGTCAAGAGTGGTCTTCATGACCTTCAGGGCATCTCTTACCATCAGGTGGATGGTATGCACGAGACATGGGTGGTGGGTCCATTTCAAGAGTTTAATGGCTTTGGTTATGTTAGCTGCATTGTCACTAACACAGCAAGCCACTTTTTTTTCAATGTCCCACTCATAGTAGTTCCTCTGACAAGTTTTCTGTAGTGTGTCTGTCGCTAAACTGAAAACAGTCCAGAAGACAGGCCACTGTTTTCTAATGTTCTATAAAGTGACAGTAATGTAATGTAACAGACATGAAAGAGGTGGTGGTTCTTGATGTCCAGCAATCAGTGGTAAGGCAAACTGCAGTAGCTTCCTTAACCCTGGCCTGCAGTGAAGCACGTTCTCTATCATACAGTCTCGGAATGATTTTTTGAGAGTGTTTTCCTGCTTGGAGGAACATACATTGAATTGAGAGCCTGTGTGAAGCTTCGGAATCCCTTGTCCTGCACAATGGAAAATGGTTGGAAATCACTTGCAATCATTTTGGCCAATTCTTCATCCACTATGTTCTGTCTAGCTGGGGTCATTCATTGCCTTTGATATAAATTGGCTTATTGAGGTCTGTGTAGCTGTTGGTGTTTGGGTACCTGGTGCATGGGGGGTAGATCCTGTAGCTGCAGCAACAACAGGTGGAGTAGACACACTGGCAGAAGCAGACAGTCTGGCCTGCCTTTTTTCTTCCAACTGAACTGTTGGATGCACAGTTCTCAATTGCCTGTGGAGGTGGTTTGTGGACCCTGCTCTATATGAGAGCTTCATGTTGCAAATTCTGCATTCTGCCTTTGTGTTTGCACAATTGTTAAAATGCAGCCAAATGCTGCTTCTTTTCCAAATTTCACTCATCTTATTAGCAAACTGACACTTCACTGTGTGTTCTCCTCTCGCTCTGTTCAGCAATCAGCACTGAGCACACGCCGCCCCTCCCTCCTTATCTATCCTCACGTGATGCACAGCATGCGCGTGACATTCAGTCACTGCATGTACGCGGAGCACCCGTAAAAAAATAAATAACGGCTTGTTCGCGGGTGCGAGCCGGCACCCGTCGTTCACTTAAAAGAGCCGGCTCTTTGAGCCGAGGCTCATTCGCGACCGACACATCACTAGTCAGTTACGCTCTCGTTACTTGCCATACGAAGCGTGGTCAGCGCGGCATATAGTCCTATTATGCGGGGCTTTCCATTCCCTGCATAATGTTCTCTCAACATTTTCAGGGCTCCTCTGCAGTCTTCTGATGCTTCGTGCATGACCAGTGACAAACTCTTGTCGTCTATGAACTTAATTAGCTCTGCTAGCAGTCCGCGTTGTTCTTCGCATCTTGCCGCCAACTCCTCTGCGCTGTTAGCGGCTCTTTTAGCTTTAAAGTGTGTAAGAAACCTTGTCTCCCAGAGTCCATACTTTCTTTCATTTCCGCTTAATATAAGCTGAGACCACATACCGCTTGTCGCTCGGTTTGCCATGTTGCTAACGCGATCTCGTGGCTGCTAGCTAAACTTGACTTGCTAAGCTAACATTAGCTTGTTAGCCTTTTAGTTTCAGCGTGCTATTTGCCTCACGCAAACTTCTTCCTCGTATTTTTGTCTCGTGAACTTCGTCGTATTCTTGTGTGGGCCCATAACCTGATGAGTGTTTAACTCAGCGGTTTCCTGCGTAAGACACGAAAAGACAAGTTATACTTGTTTAGCCGGCGGATTTATTTAGTTGGCTCACATGAACTTGCCCATGAACACACACTGCGGCTCACAAGCCTCACACACTCTTCGTGACGCAGAGTGCGTGTGCTGCGTAGTGACCTCACCTTCTTAACAACGTATTAACATACTGGTCTGGGACAAGAACTCTGAGGCTATGTACAAGAAGGGCCAGAGCCGTCTCTACTTCTGTACTATTTTTGTGTGCATTTATTCCCCCTGTGTCAACTGTTGCACCTTAATTTCCCTCGGGATAAATAAAGTTATCTTGAATCTTGAATCTTGAATATTACCGTAGGAACAGGTAACCGTAGTAAACACAGTATAAGCAATAGGTAAGGACGTAAATGGTACAACGTAAATGTAAATACTTTCTTAATACATACTCATATTGGGCTCCTAGATCATTTTATATTATTTTGGGTGGGTACGATTCCTCAAAAGATGCTTTATCTCGTAGTGGCGTTTCACATTTGAATTAAAGGCCACTGTCTCGGAAAACAAATGAGACTGAGTTTTGAACTGCCAGTGGGATGAATGAACATGGAAGACTTTTCGCCGTCTACCTTTCTGTTTTTTAGAGAACGCCATGTGAAATGACTTCCACTGTTTCTGTCTCTTTGCACGTGTGTTTTGGGAGAGTAAGCATTCCATTGTACTTGCTGCAAAACTTGTCTCTTCAATGATCTAAATCTAAAGGATTGAGTCCTCTTTATTGGTCACATACATGTACACACAGTGAAATTAGTTTCTTTCTGCCTTTAAACCATCCTAGTATGAGGAGCAGTGGGCAGCTGTTGTGTATATACACAGCATCCGGGGAGCAGTGTAGGAGTCTGATGCCTTGCGCAAACAGCACCTCTGCAGTGCCCAGGTCTATCAGGGGACTTGAACCAGCGACCCTCCGGTTCACCAAGCCAAGTCCCTACTGACTGAGCTACTGCCAACCCCTTAGATAGGGTCTGGGTTCTATGCAAATCAATTTGTGAACGCAGTGTACTATAATGTCGTTTTCTCAGCACAGAAGCCGGTCACGGAAGACACAGCTGTGATCACCGGGTGTGACATCATCATCGGCCTCATCTGATCAGCGGGTCTTGTTGTGAAAGGGCAACTAACCACAGCAACAAGCCCTCCTTATTTTTAGGTCTGACATCCACCACTGTGGTCCCTTGGGGTGGGTTTAGAGGAAGGTGTGGAACACGCGGGTCTTCAGGCTCTGGGCGCGGGGGCGGAGCCAGAGGCTCTCGTACCAGCGAGAGCAGCCGGCCAGAGCCGACAGCGGGGAGTGCGACAGCGGGGAGCGCCTGCTCCCATGCAGGTTCCAGAAGGAGGCAGAGCAACGGCGGAACACCTCCACGCTGCAGGTGTACTGGCCGGGACCCCGGCGTGCCACCCGCACCAGGGTCACGGAGGAGGAGGCGAAGCCGCCACGGTGGTGCCGCGGCAACGATCCGCGGTAGACGCGCTCCTCGGGCCTCAGGATTGGCCCCTTCTCCCAGAGCAGGCACGCCTCCACCGCCTCCCCCATGTCGCTGAGGTTGCAGAGGGCCAGCAGGCAGGAGGCCTCCAGGGCCCCGCCGGGCCAGCGCAGCAGGACGGAGATGAGGCGCGGCACGGCCCCCAGCCGGAGCAGCAGTTCCTGGTGTGTCGCTGGAGGGAGGAGGAGGGAGGAGGGAGGGAGAGACGTTTGCATCTGTATTTGAACACACTTTATTGTTGTTGAATTGAATTTGATGTTGGAAGACAGCACATTTTAAGATCTTTGACATGTTATTATGCATATATGCTTTTCTTTTTCGAAAAATGGTTGTGGAAAAAAAGTTTTAATGGTTTTGAATTTGACTGTCCCCAAGCCTCACATTAAGTAAGTCACATTGCTACATGAGAAAATTGAATATGTAAGTGATAAACAGCGGATTAAGCTATAGTAACTTTACAGGACATTTTTTAACTGACCGCAGTTGTAGGACACGCGTGAGATGGCCTGCGTGACCAGGAGCAGCAGCTCCTGGTCGTCCGTGCTGGTGAGGACAGAGAGCAGCGCAGACACCAGGCCGGCCTCGCCAAACCCTCCACGCACCACCGCTGTAGCGGAGAGGAGGAGCTTAGCGAGAGCCGATATTAAGGGGAATAAAGAGTGATGAGATGACCCCCAGCTGCAAAACAACGCCAGATGCGTAATCATTTGACTGATATTTAGCAGACAAAAACGAAGTAGTAGGCCAGTCATTACCTTCTACCTGTACCACTTTCCTCAACATATATTGATGTGCTTGGATGGATTAGTTAGTGAGTGAGTGAGTGTGTCTGTGTTCTCTCCGGGCCCTTCTAATAATAATAATAATAAAAATCTTAATAATCTTAATCCCCCTTCTAAGGGGGGGGGGGGCGTCAAAAGTCTCAGGAAAATATATTTGAAATATAACCTTCAAATCTAAATTAAAAAATTAATATAAAAAAACTACATTCCAAAATGATATCAATCAATCAATAATAAATATAGCAATAGGCCTATATCACGGCACAGTTGAAAGCCGGAAGTACCCGTTAAAAATCGCTGGAGCAGTGTATCCCAAGTTCCGGTTAATGCATTCATCTTGGCATTCACCATGGAGTAATCATACAATTCCCCGACATTGTGTCTTGTGGCTCTATCGGGATATATCGCCATATAACGAAGGCAATTTTGTGTAGGAGCAGAGGTATGCCTATGTATTTAATTTAGGCTATTTATTTTATGGATTTTGATTATTTCAATGTACCTTTTCATTTACGTGTTAATATGTAGTGTGCAGCTGTATATGTTCTAAAAGGGAATGCCTGTTATTCTTGGGAATATTAGTTGTCTTAAAATAAAAGTGGTTGTGACATACTTGTGGCATTGAGTTCAAATGAATCTGTATAAAATACCGATATACGTATATAGTATATCGTATCCGTATCGCCCAGCCGTACTTGGGACCAGTGCTTTTAATCACACACATACCCGACATTATGTGGCTCTATTCGGATGAGAGATGGAGTGTGTGTGGGGGTTAGGACCAGTGCTTTTAATCACACACATACCCAACATTATTAGCCTATTCCGCCCACTTTTCGAGATGTATATGCAAACTGCAGAAATACGTGCTACCCCTGAGAACATGAAACGAGGGACCTTCATCCTCCTTATCAGCCTCACACAAGACTTGTGAAGGAGTTTGTCTTTCGAGAAATCGTGTAAGCATTGAGCAGCCCGGCACATTACAATAACAGAGAGGAGGGGAGGCGGACACAGTTTGTCACGTATCTGGGGTAACTACCGGAAGTAAGAGTACACTGCTCGGCGATTTTTAACGTCCGGAAGCAGGAAATGTGACCTAGGCCTATTCTTAAAATTCAGATAAAACGTTCTCATTTGACTATTTATACTTTTTCTTGTTTTGTACATTACTATGTCAATTACTATGTATGTCACTTATGGCACCCATGTCACTCCTGAACCATCCCTGAAGGAGGGATCCCCTTCCACTCTGCCTTCCTTCTCAAGATTTCGTCCTCCATAATTAAGGGAGTTCTTTCTTGCCGTGAGGGGGGCTAGGGTTTGGGGGGTGTTGTTAAGATGTGGTTTGTGAAGCCCTTTGAGACTGTAACTGTGATTAAGGCCTATACAAATACAATTGACTTGACTTGACTTAAAGAAAATACTTTCTCTCATACATTTCTTGAAGATCTATGTAATAAACCATTTTTAACCACTGGTTTTCAAAGTACACCCAGCGTTGTATGACGTACTAGAGGGATCAAACAGGATCAAAACATGCCAATGATATAAAGACAGAGAAGCTCATAGTCAGTGTCTCCGAGTCCACCAAACTACTCAATATACCTTTTGAGTCATAACACAACATCAGAATGAAGAAGAACACATGCAAAACAGAACCATGGAAATGTTATAATTAGAATTAGAATGACACATGATCACATGACATGATCGCTGTTGGCAATTGAACAAATACTAAAAGGAAAACATAATGATGAGATTAACATTGTTTGTTGGTATGGTTAAAATGACAGATTGCAGAGTTAATCTTTATAATTAATTATAACAATTGATTGACACAATTTCCTATTTCCCTATTCTATTTTCTCATCTATTAGTTGGGGCTAAAATGAAAACATGGAGAGGCTAGAGCAGTGGTTCCAACCACTCTCATCCTCTGGCTGCCTCTAGTTTTCTTCTAGGGCCCCGATTATACCGCCAGGTGTGTAATTAGAAGCCGTTTCAAAATTGTCATGTGACTAAAATTTACATAGTGACATCACATGTGGGAGTGTCCACACAGATGCATGATGACAACATCAGTCTACCAGCATACCCAGTGGATTGTACCAACCGGTACGGTTCATCTAGCCATCAAACATCTGGGTGGACCCTCCCACTTGGTGGTGTCACTATGTCAATTTATGTGATGTAAGAATGTCAAATTATTACAAGTCAACGGCATGTAATGGCTACTCACACCGGGTGGTAATGTAGCCCGTGTGTAGCCCGTTTTGGGTCGGGGACTAAGGCCTATACAAATAAAATTCACTTGACTACTACTGCATGTTTGCATTTGAATGACTCACGCTCCTTGGCCAGCTCAGCTACCAGTTTGGCCGTGAGCAGAGTGAGGGGTCCTCTGCTCTGCAGAGAGAGGACCAGGACAGGCAGGATCCCACTCCTCACCACTTGCTCCGCAGCGCCATTGTCTGGACAACCAGGGAATTACACACACGTGTAAACGTCATACAGAATGTTAGATCTGAGAGGCATCATCAGTAACCATGCTGGATTTTAAATCTGTGAGTCATCAAGTTGATCAACTTTTAGACTGATACAGTGCCGAATAACATTTATGCATTTACATTTGAAAGTGAATCATATTTTGTCCTATAATCACATTGCATTGTATGTCCATTTCATTACATTAGTCATTTAGCAGACACTTTTGTCCAAAGCGACTTACAAAAGTGCGTTCAACAAAGGAAGGTAAGAGAACAACTCATCACCAGAAGTCAAAAGTTGTTTGCAATTAATTCCTAACAAGTCTCAAAGAACTAACACGCAAACAATCTACTTAGAAAGACGCATGTACGCTAGTAAAAAGTGATACGAGGGTGCACTAGGAGGAAGGATCTCTGCTTTGTAAATGAATTGTCTTATCATTTCAGATACTAATGCATGTGACGCAGTGCCTTATAGCTTGCAAGGCAATGCTGTTGTCACCCGGATGACATACTGGTCCAGTGCTTGGATTTCACTCGAATTGCAAGACTCTACTGTGTATACCAAAAAACTAAAACTAAATATGGCTTAGCCTTCAGCGCTGTTCATCTGTCAAAGGTCAGATCCCTGCTAACTCCTTTCTGTCTAAGACTTAGAAATCCTGTTGATGTTTTCGTAGTTTTAGTTTTTGTATTTGTGTTACTAGTTTAATATCACACATTAACAAAAAGGTTACAGAATCTGCAATTAGGGTATTAAAAAATAAATGCGTGTGGTCCACACACACAAAAAGCCTGGCATTCATTCACTCCTTTCACTGAATACAAGCAAAGAATACGAATGCAGTGGGAAATTGAATGGCACGTTATAATTAGAAAAAAAAAAAGGGAAAAGATTAGACTGTCAACACCCACGGTGACACACACAAAAAGTGTTGGATATGAATGAAGAACGGATGACCACCCACTGCGTTCCTGTATGGCAGCCAGCACATTATTCAGGTGTGGTTTCAGCTCCCGCTCCAGAGGGTCCAGGCCCAGCACCCAGATACAACCCAGGGAGTCGTTCAGGAGGTCTGGAGTGGGGGGTGAGGCACACACACACAACATACAGTAGGAAAGAAGATCCTTGTCAAAATGTAAGGCCATGCAGCATGTAACGCACAACAAGGGACCGTCACACTGATATAATAATAATAATATCATTATATTATATTATATTATATTATATTATATTAGATATTATTATTAGTATGATATTTGTCACATTTTTGTCATTTAGGAGACAGAATTCAGGTGCTAATGGAGTAAATATGTGTGGTTGGTGGCTGGTTTAAGCAATCCTCACCTGGCTTGAGTTAGACTGATTGGCTGGTGAGGCTGCACACCTGTGGGTTAGTGTTAATCAAGGCCCACAGGTTAAAACAGTCACCACCACACACACTAGAGGAGGAGAGAGCTCCAGCATGAACCATCTGCGCTGTTCACAATGACTCAAACTCTAAACCAGACTCCTCATCACCCTGTGTCCTTGTCTTGGGGAGGAGCCCTCATGAAGCCATTAGGCTGGTGGCAGCTTTGTCTGCTACATGGAGCATCGTAGTTATGGGCTAGTGTATCATGCTCAAAGATACTGTGGAGTAAAATAACTATTTGCTTTTAACTAGAACTAACCAACTACCTCACCTCTGTGCCTTTCTTCCCCTTCCCCCATTTTATTGCTTTCACGGTAATGGAATGTATGTGAAAAGTGAAGACTAGTGGACAAGGCAGGACGTATGGGTTTAACATAGACAGGAGAACCGGCGGGAACGGTCACTGTGACCCAGCCTGGTCAAGAGGTCCTGAGAGGTCAGGGGGAAGTGTCCAAAGATAGAGATTTACAGCGCTGAGAACGCAGGATGGAAAGAAGAAGATAACGGCAATGGTGAAATACGACGGGAACCCAGACACATGGAGAGGAAGACCACACTGTCGGAGGGGAGGAGGAAACCTATAAGAGTATTATGTATGGAAGGAATCGGGGCACTTGGGTAGACTACTTGACAGCTAACTCGACGTCACGGGTCTATGAGGTACGAAGCCCTTGTGTCCGGGTCCCAGGTCCTGTATTTGAGTATTCACTCTTATATCTTAGATTGCTGTATTAGGGTATCATTTTGATCAATAACAACTAATAGACTGGTGACTACGAGATTCGAATTCTTCCAGTGACGCTGAGGCAGATCTGAACACAACAATACCTCCAGGTAGTTCTGCGGAGACTGGGGATCAAACCCACAACCTTTCTTACAGGCACAACAATACCCTTTTTACTGGGTCATCTGATTCGGAATGTATAGTTGGCTGGGTTTTTTGTCCCTAAATGATTGAGACTCATTGCACAGCATACCCATGTTGTTCCTTTAAAACCAATCCACAAACAACCCCATGACATGTTTCCACAACAAGGAAGGCCTCCCTCGTGTATTGAATATCACTCTATAGTGTTAACCCTTTCCGAGTGCACTGCGGTGGAGCCCAGCCGAGTTGTACCGAGCAGCAGGGACTCTGGGGTCACTCACCGGTCGGCACGCGGGGCTGCAGCGGGCCGGTCCTGCGTTGGTCCTGCGTTGTGCGCGTGTAGGCGATGGGCACACCGGCCTGTCCCATTGCGTGGTCCGTTCACTGAAATACTGACTTCAACAAAACTAAAACGAACTAACTCGGGTCACGGAGTTGTTGTTGTTGTTCTATAGACTCATTTTTATCGTTATTGTCGGCCCCTTCGGAAGCAACAAGTGCAACAGTTCATATTTAGCTATACTCCATCTCAAGTCTCTAATGCTTCACATTCAAACAGCCATAAAATTACCCGAAATTAACCCTGCCAACACGTATCTTACACACACACTAGTAACCAGTTAACACTCTCTGCTCCCTGGATAATGCAGAGCAAATCCTCAGTAAATCCTGCCCACCCCCACCCTCTTGTACACGTGTGTGTGTGATTTGCCCTTGGCTGACCCGGTGTGACTCCGTTTTCTGTTCATCCCGCCCGTGAAAATGCCCCATGTCACATTTCAGCTTGTAGAAAGAGGGTCAGGGGCCAAGACAAAGGAAAGTATCCAACAGTAACAACTAAAAGGAAGGAACTGGCCCAGTGGACGTTTGGTTTTCCAGAGTTATACCATTTTAATATTTTGGTTAATAGCATACATGTTGCGTAATGCTCTCGAAAGCCACTTGTAAATCCGAACTAAAAACCATTTGAAGAAAAAAAAAATATATAGAATGTTTTGAAATATGTACATCTTTTGAGAACTGCAGAAAGTTTATAGACTGTAGACATGTTAAAAAGGCTATTATGACAAATGATAAATCAGGAAATAAAAATTAATAATTACAGTTTCAGATTTGTCTTTGCTTGACAAATGTGTCAAATTTAAAAAACATTCGTTCCACTTTGGTCCTCTGATCAGTGTTTCAGCGAATACAAAGTTTGCAACTTACCATCGCAAGTTAGCAGTTCAAATGCAAAATATCATACACTACAAATGTCTTTTGAATAATTGTTGATTATTTAATTCATTCAGTCTATTCTGTATGTGGCCGTTACTGCCCATTAGAAAGTGTAACGTGACTGAAGACCTGGTCTATTCATTACAGGCAAATGTACTCAAAGCATGGAACTAAAACAAGGAAGTGTATTCACTAGTGGCTTCACAGAAGACTCCAAGACAAGTGTAACAGGCCGACTCCTGAGGAAGTCACATACACACACACACACACACACACACACAGTTAAACTCCTGAGTTTCCCTTCAAACCGCCGCTCTGTCCGGGACAACGTAGCCCCGACTTGTTCATCCAGCAGCGTCCCGGACCACCTGACCAGCAGGCCGCCGCGGTCTGTCAAGAGGTCAAATGGTGCCGGCTGCAGAGATGGTCTCATATCCCACAGACACCAGGGTGAGGACTCCGTTCTGCTGGTCCTGCTGCTCACGCGCCTCCACGGTCTCCATCGCTTCCATCGCCGGGGGGTCCGCCGGTCGGGGGGCCTTCGGGGGCCCCCTGGCCCTCCCCCGTCCCTTCCCCTTGGACAAGACCTTGATGTGCCCTTTGACCCCGCCCGGCACCCTCGAGGGCTTGTCGCCGGCGCGCGGCTTGCGGTTGCGCCGGCGTAGGCGTCTCGCCGCCGGGCCCAGGTCCGGGGGATCGGACGCCGCGGCTCCCGACAGGATGCGGATCTGTTGGTCGATCGCCACGGAGACCATGTCGAGCGCCACGTCCAGCATGCCGAGGCCGAGGCCGTGGGTCACGCTGTCGAAGCCCTCGCTGTTCACCGGGTCTCGGAAGCACTTCCTCATTTCGTCCAGGTGATTCCTGACGAACAGAGACAGAGAGAGAGAGACAAAGACAGAAAGAGAGAGAGAGAGCTCGATTTGTATTGTCGCAAGTGTAACAGTCAGTGTCCCGCACTGGGCTTGAACCGACGACCTCTGGCATGAGAGGCGAGGTTCTAACGTGAGAGCTAAAACCCATAGGCCCTAGCTTCATCGCTAGAGCGTCTATTAGGGCGTCGGGGAGTGAGGTTTGCCACTGCAAAGCACCACCCGCTGGCGTCTGTTACACAAGCAAACACGGACAGCTCTCATTTGATCTATGCCTGCCGTTAAGAAGAGCCCAGTAACACCGTGGATTACCCACTTTGTTTCGATGATCTTTGACCAGTGCTGGACTGTGTTGGTCTCCGGGATGAGCTGCTTGGCCATGTGGCCGTAGTCCACGTAGTCCAGGGCAAAGTCCTTCATGTCGGCACACAGGGTGTTTGTGTCTCCTGGGGGGGAAATTAACCACTTCATAACACAGTCAGGAGGGACACACATGGACACACACACACACACACACGGACACATATATTTATAATTCTTCCTTCTTATATGTATAAATACACTTACAATTTATCTTTTGTAAATAAATGTTTTGCATAAATTCTCCTTCAAGTGTCTTTCAAGTGTCTATGATGCCTATTCATGCCTATGTAAAACTATCTGAAACGTTGTTGGAAGGCTCTCTCCTCCCTCGCCCTCCACCTCCCTCCCATCCACCACCCACCTTCGGTGAGCTTGGAGAAGGAGGAGGAGACGGCGGTGGTGGTGCCGGGCGTCAGGCCCAGGATGTGGAGGGACTCCAGCAGGGTCTTTTTGCTGGCCGGACCCCTGCTGACGCGGGTGTACGCCGCCAGCGAGCGCAGGGACATCTTCTCCGGGCTCTGCAGCCGTCGCTTGATCTCCTCGTAGGAAATCAGACACTTTCCTAGATGTGTGCGTGAAACAAACAAAGACATACAATACACTGTTGGGAGGTGAATGTTGCTCTGGAGAATATAAAGAAGAAGAAGAAGAAATCGGTCGTGTCGGCACGGGAATTTGCAGCGACCTCATAATCTATTGGTGAATACGCTATTGAATCTGAATCCAAATCTGGAAGATTTGGAATCCTTTGAATTGGTCCCATGCACATGCACACACACAGTGAAAGTAGTTTCGCTGCATTTAACCCATCCTAGTATTAGGAGCAGTGGGCAGCTATTATATATATACAGCGCCTGGGGAGCAGTGTAGGGGTCTGGTGCCTTGCTAAAGGGCACCTCAGCAGTGCCCAGGAGGCCAACTGGTGTTTCGGGGACTTGAACCGGCGACCCTCTGGTTCCCAAGCCAAGTCCAAATAGACTGAGCTACTGCCACCCCCTTATTATGAATAATCTGAATCAAAACAGTGATGTGCTAAAGGACTAAATGGTGACCTATTACTGTATGTAACTCACGTGCTTTGGAACCCTTCATGTTGGGGTCCAGCAGAGAGGACACCTCCGCAAAGGGCATGCGAGTCACATCGCTGGGGTTACTGTTGGAGATCTGGCAAGGGGGAGGCTCTTCACTCTGGGGGGGCGGGTCCAGGGTGGGAGTAGCAGCATGGGCCTGGACCTGGAGGATCTGGGGCTGCGGAGCGTCCATCATGCCCTCACTGTGGGCCAACAAAGCGTGACCCGGGCCCTGGGTGAGCACGAGGGACGTATCCGACAGGCCCTGGATGGCCACACCGCTGTTGGCTTGCTCCGAAGACACCTGGAAGGGGCCCAGGACGGGCTTCATCACCCTAAACAGCACGTTCCCCTGGGCGTCCAGACCCACCACACTGGTGGATGGATCCATCACAGGGCTTTACCTCGTGGCTCTGGAGTCAGGTCAACTGGCCTTAATCGGTCGGTATGAGGTAGCCACATACGTCGGGTGTATAAGGTTACAGTGGCAAGATTCTATTGTCTCTTGTTGGATGGAGATGGCGACAAGTGACCTGAAACAGTCAGAAAGAAGGGTTACGTTTTTGATCGATGCTTCCTGCAAAGTTAACACCTGCTACTTGGAGTTTACTTAATAATTGCAAGACTCACTTTACCTAGTTTAAAGAGTATCATCAGGCAACACAAGAAGTATTTAATAAGCATTCAATACACTACGTTATAGTGTACGTGAGTCTCAAAGGAGTGCAACTGTAGTTGAAGTGTATTGAACCGAAGCAGATCGAGAGCTTTGCAGCGTCGTAATAAAGATAACTTGAATAGTATTATTACATATTAACTTGTGTATCCTTTCGTGGAAAGTGTATTCTATGCTGAAAGCATGTGAATGAATGTGCAAACAGAACTCCGGGACTTTTTAAATGATCCAATGCACACACTACAGATCTACTTCTGCATCACACATAACAATACTGCAACACGTCCATTGTGTCGACATGGCTGCCAGGCGAGCGTGTAGGGGTCGTTAACAGTAGGCCTCATCCGTTACCAAACATATACGTGTGTTTATATCATTTTCAGAGAGTAAAGAGTCGGTTTCGGACGAATTACTTAGGAATCGGAGCGCTACCTCTCGTTGTAAGCAGTGACGGCTCTTGACTTCCACTCACCGCTCGTTTCGGTCTCCTTACAAACGCACCGATCCCAGAACGGTGCGAGTTGAAGCCAACGACATTTCCCCTCAGCCCTTTCTCTCGCTACAGCAGGTTGCAAATCAGCTGTTGGGATCCTCCCCGTCCATTGGTCAGGGTGTACGTCCGTAGCTCACGAGCCTTCGTTTCATTGGACCAAATCGCAACACAACATCTCGTGACGCTGCAACAGGGGGGGGGTCTCTTCCGGTTTCACCGCCCTGGCCTCCACACGGCGCGTCGATGTGATCGATAATGCGATCAGATAGGCCTCTGTTTGAGCTCCGAGGGCATTCCCACCCGTGGGGCATAGAGTACTGTACCGGAGAGGCACACTTCTTGAGAAAAGTGTAGATGTCTTAGCTGCGAAGTGACTCTGGTAAATGCTTTCGACAAATATAGTTTGGGCTACGTAATTATCGATTATATCGATCATTTCGATTAACATATTAACGATGGGTCCTCTGCAAATGTATTGGAGTGAAAGTAAACCTGTTATGTAGTGAAGTAAAAGTGAAAGTGGACAGAAAACAAGGAGTTAACAGTATGGTATGGCCTCTAACTGATAGTAGTGTAACAGAGTGCTGGGATATCGTTGCCAGTGAAGAAATCGTAGCCACAATTACTTTTCTGTATTTAAAGTAATTTGCATTTAAAAATAAACAACGACAAACAGAAAATGTATTTTGGGCATCATTTGAATTTATTTGAATACAAAAAAATGTACAAAATAAACCATAGAAAGTAAGACTTATGAAAACAAATCAAAAACAATGTGGTGATAAAAAAAGGCAGCAGTTAAATTCACCATTTCATATTCCGGAAAAAATAAGTATTTTTTTAGTGCTATATGTTGATCGCTTGTAATAAGCAATATTTATGACCAAAGAAAGCATGACACATACCAGCCGTGTGTGGGGCTCAACGAGGAGGAAGGGCTATGGGACTGAAGGAAACTATTGGAGCACAAGAGACGGAATGAGTCACCTTCATTTGGAGACAAAACATTGCTAAGAAGTAGCTGGCCTACAGCGAGCTATTGTATTGAATTGAGATATTGATCAGGCAACTCCAGAGTGACATTTATTTGCCCTTTTATGTCCGTTTTCCCATGGAAAAAGGGTCGTTGGCTGTACCATATCTTTAGTATTTAGCTGAGCCACTTAAAAGCAATTAATGTCAACATAAGATCATGGAATCGACATGCATTAACCCAGTAGATTTAGTATGGATTTTGTTCCATTTAGCTTCCAATTATATTTCCCAACCATGTCATTGTAATTTGCTGCTGCGAAAATAATGAGCTTTTAGACACCGCTGAAACAAACGCGTCTTTATTTCCTGAGGCGCGAGTAGACTTGAGTTGAACCTTTGCAGGACTCACTCTGTGTCCCAAAATAGGCCAATCGGAAGCCTGCACGGGACCAAGCGGCTAGCCTTTAGCATTTGCCTAATGTCTGAGCTCAGTGCAAGTTAAGTGTTCCTCGGTGGGTTGTGGTTATGAGAGTTGTTGTTCTATTTTTTGACATGGGTGGGTCTGGGTTATGGCTGTCATTTAGCTTAGTGCCTGCGTGCTCGCTGGGCCCCAGATGTGAAGTAGAGGAGAGGCTGGGGCTGCCTCAGCTGGGAGCCCCGCTTCAGGTTGGTCAGGGTGGCTGCGGAGGACTCTGCGATGGTGCCTGAGAACAGAGAGGGAGGTATGAGGATGCCCATCAACAACAGGATACCAACGGACCTCATAAGCGACAGCCCATATATGGGAGTGTAAAACTCTCTGCTTGCAATACACTAGTGGGACTCGAATGGTTGTTAGCTTTCTCGCAAATTGCTCTAAACGTTTAGCTCTAAACAATGAATGTAAATACACAATGCCAAAATGGTAACATCAAGACCTATTTTGTTGTTGGAATCTGGAATCTTCCTAATATGGTGTGATGATTTACCGGCTGTTTGCTGGCTGCTGTGGGGGGCCCTGACTTTGGTAAGTGGGGGGACGCCCCGGGGCTGAGGGCGGAGCACGGGGGGTTGGGGCTGTCCGTTGATGTGGAGATGGGGGTCCGATGTGCTGTCCAGGGGCCGGAACCTCTGGGCAGCTGTGGTCCTGGGCGGAGGCAGCTGGAAGCAAGGAGGAGGGGAGGAGGGAACACATGAAACACAGTGGGTGTCGTGGTAACAACAACTTTTTAAATGCTGCTGAACATGCACACATTTGTCCCACCTGGGGCCAAATGTATAACCCATGGGCACACACCAAAACTGGTACTTGTGCCACTTTCCATGCAGGTTTAAAAATCCAAGGGTGGTGAGAATGTGTGTAGCAGGAAGGGCGCTGGAACTAGGGGGGCCAGGGGGCCACTTTTCCCTCCTTCTCTCACATGTTTTAAGCCGTGAATACTTCCAGTAAAAGCTGCATTCATCATCCCCGTCCACACTAAGACTTAAAATACAAGGGATCTGCTACTTCTGGCAAAAAAATGCTGTTCCAGAGTGGTAGTTTGCCATTCCGACTCAATTTTAGCCTCAGAACGCATTTTTGAATCTCCTAGGCAAAAGTGCTCCTGGCTAAAAGGTGTTACTTAACCTTTAAGTATTGGCTGTATGAACCCCAGTCAAGAATTAAAGCCTCTCTATTCCCACAGTCTGTCATCTCTTATCGTTCTCTAAAAAAGGCCACACAGAAGGGACTCACCGCTTGACCGGTGACCTCGAAGGAGCGGGAGCGGCGCTTCCTGCGGCGAGCCTCAAAGTCCTGGTCGCGCGGCGCGGGGTTTTTGGCGGCAGGCACGCGGTGGCGCTGCTGCGTCCAGTTGCCCTGCGGCAGCGGGGGCCCCTCGCCCGTGCCGCTGGACAGGTTGTCGTCCGAGGTGGCGTGCCGCAGCTCGGGGCTGGGCTGGCGGCCGCGGCGCCCGGCCGGGCCCCTGGGGGGCGGGGCCGCCTCGCTGAGCAGGGACAGGCAGCTCTTCTGCTTCTTGGGCTCCAGGGGCGAGGGGGCGGGGGGCAGTCGCAGGGCGTCCACCTCCAGGGCCTTGGTGCGCCGGTGGGCTGCCTTCACCGTGATGCTGTGGACCCCCTTGAGGATCTGTTGTCGCTCTGAGGAGGGGTGGGGAAAGGTTTGTTTAGCTTTAAAAACACTGTATGCTAATAGTTAGAGACTGTGTGTGTTATGTGTGGCAGTTACGAACACACACACCTTTGGACTCCTTAATGTCCTTCACTTCCTTTTTTGCATTCCATCCATTCATCAAACAGGTGTTCTTTTCGAATAAAATGATGTTTAGTCTGAGTGTATTTAATTAAGGAAAACTCAAATCAAAGCAGAAAACCAAAAATGGGGTTGGCATATTGATTTCCCTTTAAAAGAAATGACCGTATAATGACCAAAGAGCGTCCGCTGGGTGAGGCGTCCTACCCTTGCGGGAGAGGGGCCCGTCCACCCCCGCCTCGCTGCTCTCGGGGGACGAGTCCAGGTGGCTGCTGACACTGTGGCTGAGGTGGGTGTAGCTCAGACAGCCCTCTGGGATCAGCGGCTGCAGCTGGACACACAGACGCACACCAATTAAATGGCATTAAAGGTGTCACAATAAGCATATATATATATAAACTGTATATATGTATAAACTGTATCATCCATCAGTCACTTTATTGTTCTTTATTGTGTATGGTATTGTTATACTATAGGGGTTGTTTGTAGTATAGTGTTGTAGTATAGTATAGTATTGGATAGTTTAGTATAGTACATTGGGGAGTAAGAATTACATTGTACTGGTTGTACTGGTTGCAAATGGCAAATGAAAAAAATCTTGATCTTGATCTTGATAAAAGGACTTTCTGTCCAGTGAAAAGGTTAGAAGATCGACTTCACATGTTGAAAACAAGTGTTGAGTGTTGTTGGTTTCAATGTCTGTGATGGTAATACTTCCCTATTTGTCTTGATTTTAGACATTTCAATACCAATGAAGGCCTTACCAATGAAGGCCTTATTTTTAGATTAATGAACACCTTTAAAGACGTTTTAGGGATCCGCAAAACCCTTGATGACCTTGTAAGTGACCGCTGAAGGCTGTGAAACGACACTCAAGTTACTAGCAGCAAGCTAGTGGAATGGTTGCTAGCTTGGTATTGGCCTAATACAGAATACCATTTTAAAATAGTTAAAGCAACCGAAAGACAAATCCAACAGGCCATAAAATAATGATAGGGTTAATAAAGACTACTAACTGTAAGTGAGTCAACCGGAAATAACGTACTTTGAATAATAATTTGATCTAATTTGAATTAGTCTACACCAGGCAATATCATTCCCAATTAGGAAGGATGCTTTAATCGTGCATTTAACCCCTTTGAGGTTAATAAAATAAGTGCAAAATTGCATTTGCAAGAAAGCAACAACCCAACGTTATTGGTTTTCATAGCACATGTCTTGCTCAGCGTTGGTGTTCCCTACCTCTCTGTTCCCCTGGCCGTTGATGTGGATGGGTGGAGGGGTCCTCACAGCAGAGTTCTTGATCTGCCTGGCATGGGGGCTACTCTTGAAAACTCGGTTATTGTCACTGGTAGGAAAAGAAGGAGCGAGAGCAGAGCAACCACTGGATGTGAGCGCACTGGACGGAAATATACCACAACATAATGGACACAATGGGATCTAGCTTTTCAATGGGTCTTGATCTGGTGTCACGTTACGCTAGCTTCTGTTACGGACGAGGAAGCAGCCTTACCTCTCGAGTTCGGGTAGGATCGGGGGCAAGGTGTGTCTCCGGACTTTGGCCTGGTTTCTCCTGCTACTGGAGCCCACGTTGCCAAGGCTCTCCTGGTCCGAGTCCATGTCCTGCAAGGGGTCGCGACCTCGGTTCGGCATGGTTATTTTTGGTAGGGAGCCCTCCTGAAGATGCACCGACCAAACACATTTTATAACCAAAGCATGAAACATATTGACACATTATGGTCCAAGGTCGGTCAGTTAGTGTTGGACATTTCGTCTGAGGACGACCTAGATGATGATTTCAAAGGACTATACGGGTGATCTGGGTGATCAATCCTTCGTCTCTCCTGGCTTCACAGCGGTTATGATGGCTTGATATGGCCCAGACCGGTATTATCCCTTAAAGGCTATATGTAGAGGACAGGTACCTTTGTGGGTTGTCCGATGGTGACTTTATCCATGGCCATTGCTCTGTCCAGGTTCCTCTCACCTAGCTCCCTCATGTACATATTATACAGTTCCTGGAGCTGAGAAGGGACCAGCAGGCTGTGTTCTGGAGCACACACACACACACACACACACACACACACACACACACACACACACACACACACACACACACACACACACATTCTTTAACATTCTTTAACATTTTCTTTAACATTTCTTTAGCATCACTGCAAAATCATGTAAATATCATCCGTTACTATGTTGTTTTATTTATGTTCATTTTTATTGTATATAGTATTTTTATAGTATTGTTTTGCGTGAGGGAATGGGGAGTAAGCATTCCATTGTACTTGTTGCAAATGGCCAATAAAACATTTGTACCTCTTGTATCTTGTACACACACACACACACACACACACACACACACACACACACACACATATACACATACGCACACACACGGCGCAAAAACACACACATCCCCCCCCCAACTAACCGATGATGAACTGCCTCTGCTGCTGGATGATCTCGGCGCACAGGTGCCGGTGCTGCTCGAAGCGCTGCACCACAAAGTTCTTGTGGCGGATGACGTTGTCCTTGAGCAGCGCGTGCGACTGCATCTCGGCATTCTCGATCTCCAGCTCGTGCACCTTGCACAGCAGGCCCAGCACCTCCCGCTGCTCCTCCGAGCTCAACTGGCGGCGGAGCGGCTCCTCCAGGAGCCGGGCCCGCTCCCGCTGCTCCAGGAACCGCCGCTCCAGCAGGACCTGCGAGTGAACATTACATTATTATTGCGTTAACTACTGTTAACTATTACACTTTCATACTTTGCTGGACTTTCTGGACTCATCATAGTTACTGTATTCACGATGCTGCTGCCCTACTGGCACTTTAAATGCTTTTAAATCTTTTTGCACAATTCAACACATTCATGTACATATCATCCATCAGTCACTTTATTGTTCTTTTTGTGTTCATTTTTATTGTATATATCATTTTTATGGTATTGTTTTGGAGATTCATACTGCGGGGAATGGGGATTAAGCGTTCCAATGTACTTGTTGCAAATGGCCAATACATATCTCGTATCTTGTATCTTGTGACAGGGAGAGAAGCTCTTTATCAGTTAATTTAGCGGAGGTTTGACTGCTGCCAACGTTTGGGGTCAGTCTGAACCCACGGTGTGTGCAGTGATTCAAGATTCAAGATTTGTATTTGCCATATGCAACAATGGTAATGGAATGCTTACTCCCTATTCCCTCTTGCAATATGAATTTTCTAAAACACAATACTATAAAAATACTGTACACAATAAAAATAACAATAACAATAAAGTGATATGAAAGATGATATGTGTTGAATTGTGCAAAAAACATTTAAAAACCCTTTTAAAGTGCCAGTAGTGCAGCAGCCTCATGAATACAGTGCAGTAGCTGTAATGCGTCTAGAAAGTCCAGCAAAAGTATGAAAGTGTAATGATAGTGGCAGCACTCCTAGCAGGTCAGTAGGTCACTGCCTGTGGATAAATACTCTCCTTAAACCTGTAGTCCTTGTTCGGATGCTGCGGAACCGGTGACTGTTATTTTCACCTCGGGGTTCAGAGACTTCATAATAATAATAATGCCGGCTTTTATCCAAAGCGCTTCACAAGTCTTGCCTCACATCACCCATTCATACACCGACGGCGGAGTCAGCCATGCAAGGAGACAGCCAGCACGTCAGGAGCAGTTAGGGTTAGGGTGTCTTGCTCAAGGACACCTCAACAGTTTTTGCTAGGAGGAGCCGGGGGATCGAACCAGCGACCTTTCGGTTGTGAGGCGACCGCTCTACCTCCTGAGCTATACTGCCGCCTTTCATCACACAAGTGAAATCACAAGTCTGTGTGTTCACTTATTCAAGATCTATACTTGAGGAGCCCTCAAGTAGCCATTTTAATGGCTGGTGGCAGCATCGTCTGCTACAGTGTTTATAGTATAGTATAGTATAGTATAGTATAGTATTGTACATATAGTACATTTAGTAGTACATTTAGTAGTGTTCATACTGTTCATAGGGAAATTCATACAGCGGGAGTGAATGGGGGTCAAGCATTCCATTGAACTTGTTGCAACATGGCAAAGAAAAACTTCCTGATCTTAATCTTGACCGTGAGTTGTAAACCGTGAATGGGGGAACCTGCCTTCTGCTTGCGTATGCGTTTCTGCTCGGCCATGAGTGTGACCAGGTGTTCCCGGGCCACGGCCACCTCCTGCGTCTCCATGCTGTCGGGGAGAGACTCTGGCGAGTCAGAGTCCTTCTCGCTCTCATCTCTATTCACACTCTCCTCCCTCCACTCTGCGCGCCACTTCTTCCGGCGTCTGCCTCGCTCCTGCTCCCAGCTGAACGAGCGCAAGAGCACAAGAAATGGGGCTTTATTACATGTGTCTCTTGTCATTGCTTTTAAAAGGGTATTTCCCCCGTGTAGACAGGATAACTTCTGCCTTGCACTTAAAATAAATGTGATCTGAGTAGTCGTGACGTGGTCGTAAAGGTTTTAGAAAAAACGGACACATTGGGTTCGGACACATAAGAGCAAGCATGAGGGGAGTTTAGGTTAAGCACCTGCTGTATATTCATTTAAATAACATTTAGATACATTTAAAATAAAGAATATCATGCACCTATGTATATATTGTATGTATATATTTATTTTATTCTGTCTTTTCTTTTTCTTTTTTCATCACAAGGATCACATGATCACAAAATAAATATCATATGGCAGGGAAAGGGGACACGTGTAAATGAAGGTGAAACACTGACTCTGCGATGGTGAGCAGGTGCTTGGAGGTGTCCATCTGGTTCTGCATGTGGGAGTTCTCCAGGTCCATCAGGCTCCTCCTCATCTCCATCTGCTGACGGAAGGCCTCCAGAAGCTGTTCCCTCAGCTGCTCCATCTGAGCCTGACCCTGCTGGCTGGAGTGGGCCTGCACCTCCGCTGTAATGTGTGAAGAGAGAGAGAGAGAGAGAGATAGAGGGAAAGAGGGAAAGAGGGAAAGAGGGAGAGAGAGAGAGATAGTGAGAGAGAGTGAGATAGAGAGTGAGAGTGAGAGTGAGAGTGAGAGTGAGAGTGAGAGAGAGAGAGAGAGAGAGAGAGAGAGAGAGAGAGAGAGAGAGAGAGAGAGAGAGAGAGAGAGAGAGAGAGAGAGAGATATTGTATAATTTATAAATGTGAGAACCAATATAAACACTGTAAAAATGGAATAATTCCCAGAGACTTCCCAGACGATATTTTTAGAGTGAGTGAGAGAGTGGCTGAGCCCATCTGGCCGATATACACGGCCAAAAACCAGGGTCATACCCTGAGGAAAGAGTCAGAGATGGAACTATAGGTGGCTCTCTTTTAAACTGTTGGTCAGTGACCTTTGGCCTATGTTTGGGGGTATTCAGTGATGAAGAAGACTGTCCGAGTTTAAAAAGAGAAAGGTGGTACCCTGGACGTTGCGGATGTCGGCCCGGTCCGAGTGCAGCTGGCGACCCGCCTGGTCCGCGATCTTCTTCTGGAGCCGCTGGATCTCACAGCGCAGGTCCGAGATGATGTTGGTGTACTGGGCGATGTGGTACGACACGTTGATCAGGTTCTTCTTGACCTGCATGATAGAGGGATTGGACAGGGAGATGAGCGTCTCAGACATCTTGAAAATGTTGTTATGTAAATGTCATATCTTTCGAGCGACATTTTTCATCAATTCAGCTTCTTGACTCCATCTACAAAAAATTCAGAGAATGATGAATATGCATATATATATATATATATATATATATATATATATATAGTTTATTATATCATTTATTCTTGCTTTAAATAATAAAGAACACCTTTTATATAATATAGATTTATAGATATAGATACATCCCACATAGAGGATCCACAGAGAGAATTTTTAAGGCCAAAATGTGACACCCCACTTACTGTTTCATGGTGTGTGTGTGTGTGTGTGTGTGTGTGTGTGTGTGTGTGTGTGTGTGTGTGTGTGTGTGTATTCAACTCTATCTGCTGAGTGAATGAGAGGAGGATGGATATCAAGGCTGGCGTCTCTTACCCGCGTGCGGATGCTCTTGGCGCGGTCCGCGTACGTCAGCGTGTTCCGAGACTCCTCGAACGCCGAGGAGGCGGGGCTAATGTGGGCTATCATGACCGTGCGGCTGTTTCCCCCGAGGGAGTCCTGTCCGTCAAACAAATGCAAAAGTACGAAAATCAACATTTGGTTGACCCTTGACCTTTTTAGTCATTGAGAACACTTTGAGTCACATGGGTGCAGGTAGTGCTGGTTGGGGTACTATTGGCGGACTATTGGTGACGTTATGTCCTGCGTTACTCGGAAACATGTCATTAATAAATTAAAAGCACTTTTACAAAAGTAAAAAATAAGTAATATGTACTCAAATAGGGCTGAACCATATGGTAAAAACTAAAAATCATACTGTGATGACTGTTTAGTGGGTATGGCCATTTTTGCATCACAATTTAAATTGAAAGTACATTTTTTTACACTACCATGATGTGATTATTTGTTGGGATCTGCACCAAACAAACATGTTTTTCTTACATCTGGAGAAAATAATGTAATATGTAATGTAATATGTAATATGTAGGCCAGGGGCAATTCTACAGCACTACAGTACTTCAAATGTATACATACGGTATACATACAGTGTTACACATTTACATTTACATCCTATAAACCCCTAACCCTTTTACACATATCACCCTTATCAAAACACTGCAACCCCTGCAATATTGCACTGGGTCCTATTTAGATTGACGGTTCAGCCCTACTTCCAAAAGCCAACCTTTGACCAAGGAATACTTCTGGTAGCTTTGTTGGAGGTGGACGATGGCGCCGTACCTTCAGCAGGCGGGTGAGCTTGCTGTCCCTGTAGTTCACGTACTTATTGCCGTTCTTGTCACTCAGGGCATTGATGCAGTTCCCCAACGCGAGCAGGGAGCGGTTGATGTGAGCCCCTTCTTTTAACCTTTGACCCCTGTTCTGAGTCTGAGACCCAGAGAGAGGGGGAAGGGGGGGGGGAGCGGGGAAGGATGGGAAAAGGTAGAATAGAATGAAATATAATTGAAATTGCCTGATATGTCTTCTAAATTCAAGAGATTCGAGGTGATTTTTTTTATTGCCATTTGCAACAACATTACAATGGACTGCATATGAATTTCCTACAACAATACTACACTAAACTATACAATACAATAATATACTACACAATACTATACTATAAACAACTCTATATACTATAATATTCTATACTAAGTATAAAAAACACTATACTATAACAATACTGTACACAATAAAAATAAAGTGACTGATACGGTCACAGTCACAGAGACAGTGAGAGAGGGGGGAGCAGGTAGGATGGGAAAATAATAGAATATATCCATCCGTAATCGGGTCGCGGAGGTAGCAGCTTCAGCAGGGGACTCCAAACTTCCCTCTCCCTGGCAACATCGACTAGCTCTGACTGGGGGATCCCGAGGCTTTCCCAGGCCAGTGTGGAGATGTAATCACCCCACCTGTACCTCGGTCTGCCCCGTGGTCTCTTCCCAGTTGGATGTGCCTGGAAAACCTCCCTCGGGAGGCGACCAGGAAGCATCCTTACTAGATGAACCACCTCAACTGGCTCCTTTCTACGCGAAGGAGCAGCGGCTCTACTCTGAGTCTCTCACGAGTGACTGAGCTTCTCACCCTATCCCTCAGGGAGATACCAGCCACCCTCCTGAGGAAACCCATTTCAGCTGCTTGTATTCGCAATCTCGTCCTTTCGGTCATTACTCATTGTTCATGACCATAGGTGAGAGTAGGAACGAAGACTGATCGGTAGATCGAGAGCTTTGCCTTCTGGCTCAGTTCTCTTTTGGTTACAACGGTGCGCCGAAGTGCACCCAATACCGCTCCCGCTGCACCTATTCTTCTGTCAATCTCACGCTCCATCCTCCCCTCACTCGAGAACAAGACCCCGAGATACTTGAACTCCTTCACTTGGGATAAGGACTCCCTCCCTACTTGGAGTAGACAATCCACCGGTTTCCTGCTAAGAACCATGGCCTCAGATTTAGAGGTGCTGATCCTCATCCCAGCCGCTTCACATTCCGCTGCAAACCGATCCAGTGAGTGCTGAAGGTCACATACTGATGACGCAAACAGGACCACATCATCTGCAAACAGCAGCGATTCAAGCATGAGCCCAACATACTGAAACCCCTCCCCTCCATGACTACGCCTTGAAATCCTGTCCATGAAAATCACAAACAGGGTGGGTGACAAAGCGCAGCCCTGGCGGAGGCCAACACCCACTGAGAACAGGCCTGACTTACAACCGAGAATCTGGACACAGCTCTTGCTTTGGGAGTAGAGAGATTGGATGGCCCTCAGTAGTGACCCCCACACCCCATACTCCCGCAGCACCCCCCACAGTATTTCCCGAGGGACCCGATCATATGCCTTCTCCAAATCCACAAAACACATGTAGACCGGATGGGCACACTCCCAAGCCCCCTCCAGGATCCTTGCAAGAGTGAAAAGCTGGTCCGTTGTTCCACGACCAGGGCGGAATCCGCATTGTTCCTCTTCAATCTGAGGTTCGACTATCGGCCGAACCCTCCTTTCCAGCACCTTGGAGTAGACTTTCCCAGGGAGGCTGAGTAATGTGATACCCCTGTAATTGGCACACACCCTCTGGTCCCCCTTTTTGAACAGGGGTACCACCACCCCCGTGTGCCACTCCTCAGGCACTGTCCCAGACTTCCACGCAATGTTGAAAAGACGTGTCATCCATGACAGCCCCTCAACACCCAGAGCCTTTAGCATTTCTGGACAGATCTCATCAACCCCTGGGGCTTTGACACTGCGGAGATGTTTGACTACCGCAGTGACTTCCTCCAGGGAGATTGATGTTTGCCGTCCTTCATCCTCCAGCTCTGTCTCTACCATTGAGGGTGTAGTTGGGTTAATAAGTTCCTCACAGTGTTCTTTCCACCGCCCGATCACCTCCTCAGTAATAGAATATAATGAAATATAATTGCCTCATATGTCATCTGTACCCCTTAAAACCCCTTCGAACTCACAATCAATCCATCACAGGCACACTTCCACTGCTGGCCAATAGGTGGCGACACATCCTGCCTTTCACCCCTATTAACCCCTCAGATGACAGACCGAAGTTTATAAAGGTGCTGCTAGACAGACACATTCCTCTTCTTGAGGGTCAGCAAAAATGCACCCCGTGGCCTTGAAGGAAGAAAATAAAAGAAAAACACTCCTCTGTTCGGCCCTTTTCAAAATGGAGTGCAATACATCAACGTAGGGGTGGGGTACGGCCAGTTAACCTTTCAAACAGTCTCCATGGTGAAAAAGTGTTCTGAATGTGTGAGTGCTGTCTCCGTAATGTGCCACATGGCGCAGGCGGTGGGCTACATGACAGCCCCCACCCCCCCACGGAGGAAAAATGAAACATCCATTATAACACACACAGTCTGTACACACAGTCTGTACACACAGTCTGTACACGCAGTCTGTACACGCAGTCTGTACACGCAGTCTGTACACGCAGTCTGTACACACAGTCTGTACACGCAGTCTGTACACGCAGTCTGTACACGCAGTCTGTACATGCAGTCTGTACACGCAGTCTGTACACACAGTCTGTACACACAGTCTGTACACGCAGTCTGTACACGCAGTCTGTACACGCAGTCTGTACACGCAGTCTGTACACGCAGTCTGTACACGTAGTCTGTACACGCAGTCTGTACACGCAGTCTGTACATGCAGTCTGTACACACAGTCTGTACACGTAGTCTGTACACGCAGTCTGTACACACAGTCTGTACACGCAGTCTGTACACGCAGTCTGTACACGCAGTCTGTACACACAGTCTGTACACGCAGTCTGTACACGCAGTCTGTACACACAGTCTGTACACACAGTCTGTACACACAGTCTGTACACGCAGTCGCAGAAAGGCCAGGGTCCCTCTGGGGATGAGGGGGGGGGGAAACGTGGACACACACACTAATGGTGGATCAGGAGCGCCCGGAGGCGGGCGGGAGATTAGACAAGACTATTTGATGGAAAGACATGGAATTTAATTTCTCTCTTCCCACCCAGACAGTGCTTTCCATGACAGCAGCATGCTATCAAGTAGCATGACTCTTTGCTTATGAAATGCTTTATCTCTTGAGCATACACTCTTATTTTTGTGTCTATTATATATTTATATTTATATACACTAAACATATATATATATATATAAATATATATATACACAGTATATTTCTATAAAATATATTAATATATTAATATGAATTACTATATAAATAAATAAATATATATAAATATATATATATATATATATATATATATATATATACATATACAGCCAAAACAAAGTTAATAGTTCAGATAAAACGGCCAAAATCCGCTACTAGCAGTATTTCAATAAGAGTACACTATGCTTACAGTTTTTTTCAATTGCTAACACGCATTGTTCACTACAGAAGTCACTTTTTCAAAACTCTTCACACAGTCTGCATACCAACACACATCTTGGCCAAACAGTTAATCTCACTTCCAAAACTCACTCAAACCACCAAAACACTTCATACTTGTCTCAAAATAGGTTTGTTCGTCCATAACACTAGCAACAGTTCTCACTCAGAAAGCATACATTGTCATTCATATCACACTGACCTACAAAACACTAACAACAGGGAGCATTACATAAATAATGAACTTTTATCTTTGAAGTTTGAATGATGTTTTTAATTTTAGAATAATTTTATTATAGAATACGATCTTAACATATTGTTGAGTGTACTGAATGATTGTATATTGTATTGTATATTGAAACAAGAATGAATCAGCAATGCAACAATTCGCTTCAGTTCCATTTTTTTTTATGTCTTTACATAGTGATTTACAGTACTTTATGCATCACATTCACTCCCTGTCTTCTGCATTTGGCCACATGTTTTCATCCACATCACACCTTATATCCTCTCTGGCAATGCACCTTGGGAAGAATCTCTTTGAATGTCTGATCCAACCCTGGCAGGCTTCAGGAGAAACATCTCCACACCCTGCATTCATTGCATCCAGCAAGGACAGCTGGTCATGTGGGGAGTGGTCATACACTTTCCACCTCCACGCGGAGAAAACAACAAATGTATTCCTTGCCCTTGGACCTCTCGCACCTACTGGCACAAGGTGATTATGGAGGTCGTCTAAGAAAGAAATGAGCCTCTCTGTATTATAGGGTCCTATCAGAGGTTTGTGCAAAAGCAAGCCATCACTGGAGAGGGCTGCACACATGGTTATATTTGCTCCTCTCTGGCCTGGAACATTCACAGTGGCCCGCTGCCCGATGACATTTCTTCCTCTCCGTCTCGTTTTTGCCAGGTTAGTAAATCCAGCTTCATCCACAAAAAGAAATAAATTTGGTCTGGCCTCAATCTCCATTACCGTCTAAAATGAAATAAAACCACCGTTTTAGTACAGCACGTTATGCATAGCTATGTATGTATTCTGCTTAGTTTTTGATCAAACATCTGACCTGGACATATTGATAACGGATCTCTTTTACCCGCTCTCCATTCCTTTCAAACGGTACAGTGTATAACTGCTTCATCCTTACCTTATGTTTATCCAGGACTCTGGCAATTGTTGTAATGCTGACTGTGTTGACATTGGCAAAAGTCACATTGTCTGCCAGCACTAGGTCCCCAATGGGTCTAAGTTTACAGTAATAGCATTGTTATCAATGACCATATCAATGATGGCAGTCTCCTGGGCATCTGAAAAAATGCGGCCTCTCCCTCCTGTAGGAGGCAACCTTTGAATCCTACATATAGTAATACACAGTAAAACACAAAACAATCAATAGAATCAATGTTTTGGAGGCTGTAGACTCTGACTGAGAAAGGAGTTCATGAGTTTTGGTAACTGTAGTCATTGAATGCATTTTGTGTGAAAGCAATGAAAAATGAACCACAGTTTCGACTGCATAGACTTCTGTTTCGCTGACTGTGTGAAGAGTTTTGAAAAAGTGACTTCTGTAGTGAACAATGCGTGTTAGCAATTGAAAAAAACTGTAATAAGTCAAACAAATACTCGTACAATACATCTTGTATTGTCCTGTCCCTGGGTGCCACTGATCATTAATGTTGCCATGGATAAAGAAGACACGGGTTAATGCCGGCTGGGTTTTATTATGGAACCTTCCGTGATTCCGTGAGTGGCTGGTATCTGCTTTTATAGACCGCTGTAAAACATGGCCTGGCAAGCCAAAGCATCTCTCACTCACACACACACACACACACACACACACACACACACACACACACACACACACACACACACACCACACACACACACACACACCACACACACACACACACACACACCACACACACACACACACACACACACACACACACACACACACACACACACACACACACACACACACACACACACACACTATGGAGAGTCTTTGGGGAGGTGAGGTCTAAAGCTGTGATATTGTAATGATGCTTTAGTGACGGCTAATATATCGTAGACATGGTAATACCAGTGTCAAGACAAAAATAAACCAATTAAGTGGTGAGCACATCACACCCTGAATACATCCTCTACAGCCACACTTGATTGTATCTGCCAATTACACATACAAACACACGCATGCATTTAAGTATGCATGTATTTACTAACAAACACACACACACACGCATGCGCACTTACACATGCAGACCCTCCCAGCCCCCCCCCCCCCCCCCCCCAAAAAAAATACACACACACACACACACACAAACACCCACACACACATACACCCACCCCCTCCTCTTTAGTGGTGGTAGATCAAAATTCTGAAGGCTCCAGTGGTAAAACGTTCCATGTGATCCCCTCCCCCTCCGCCCACCCACCCACCCCCCCCCCCCCCCCCCCCCCACACACACACACACACACACACACACACACACACACACACACCTGTGCGGCACGCTCCGAGCCGGCGAGGTCGATCATGAAGAGGCGGGCGAAGCGGACCTCCTGCAGGACGTCCAGGCAGCGGCTCTGCTGCTTGACGCCCACCTGCAGCACGGCGTGGGACCGTGAGGACGTCTGGTTGGCCGCCGTGGGCTCCTGGGTGCGCTGCTTGTTGCCCCGCATCAGCAGCTCCATGATCTGACCGGCCGGGGGGGGGGGGGGCAGATATTGGGCTGGGTTTGATCAAGCCTTCCTGGAGTTATAACACCTGTACCTGGTCCGTAGTGACATGCATCCAAATTCATATCACTGCTGAGTATATAGTCTGGTATATATAGTAGGTTGTTTATGGTATATAGTAGGTAGTATTTAGTGTTGTTTATAGTATGTAGTATAGTATATAGTAGGTAGTATTTAGTGTTGTTTATAGTATGTAGTATAGTATATAGAAGGTAGTATTTAGTGTTGTTTATGGTATATAGTATTATAGTATAGTATAGTATATTATAGTATAGTATAGCTTAGTATTGTATTGTTCTTGATCTTGAATCTGATGAACGTTGAATCTTTGTGCAGCCGGTGTGGATAAAGGACGTCTGCTAAAGTCAAAAAATAGTATAGTATCTGCGAGGAAAGTGTGTTCAATGTACGAAATGGAGTTGTCTAAAATCTATTCCAGAGAATGTAGTCAAAAAAAAAAGAAAAAAGTCCTGGCTTTGAAACGGTCAAACCACGGATCGTATTTGAGTGGAAACTCAGACTCGAGATCAACGGTCGATGATAGTCCTCCGTTTCCCTTTATTCCGTCTCCAACTGCTCAATCTTCGTAGTTCAAAATTCAATGCTGGAGAAGCTTTTGTATGACGCCGAGCCAAACAAAAGCTTCTTTATGTTGTGCATATAGTGTATTTTCTGTACTCTCTGCTCTTCCTTTGTGTGTGTGCGTATGCGTGTGTGCGTATGCGTGTGTGCGTATGCGTGTGTGCGTATGCGTGTGTGCGTGTACACGTGGGGAGCCTCACCTCTCGGGCGTTGATGGTGGACACTTCGGTGATGCCGGCCACCTGGATTTCCCCTTTGCAGTCTTCTCTGAGGTCCAAGACGCCCGAGGAAGGGTTCAGCAGGTCGCGAATCATCTCGTTGTAGATCTAGAGAGGAGAGGAGACACATTCAGTACAGTGTGTGAAGCACATTAAAAGCTGCCGATTGGTTTCGGGGGGGTCAGCAACAGGGGGGTATATACGGAATACACATTCTGTATATACACACAGGGACACATACACACTCCTTCTGTCATTCATAGGATGAAAAGACCAGGAGTGAACCAGGTGGCAGAGGTTGTGTTACAGATATTGAAGCTGCCTACACACGTCCGCCTTCAGTAACAATATATATATATATATATATATATATATATATATATATATATATATATATATATATATATATATATATGTTTATATATTTAATTATTTATTTATTTATAATAAGTGGACGCCAGGTGCAGAGCTGACATTTGGTGCTGTCAACATGAGAAGAAGGTCAAACGATTTGTATTCTATGAAGGTTGAGTTCCTTCACAAAATGCACGTGTGCATGGGTGTTTACCTGTATGTGTGCACCGGTAAGTCCTGTATTTCTGCTTGTAAATTACACTTTTTAAACAACACAGACGTATATATATATATATATATATATATATATATATATAAAAATACATATATATATATATATATATATATGTATACACATATATATATTAGCATGAAGCGTCTGTAACACTGTAACACGTCAGAAGGTCACTTCTCGTTTTTCTCTCTTTCTTTCTCTCTCCCCAGAGAGTGAGCAGATGTGCTTATTGTGTGCTCATTGGGCCAGGCAGTAAAACATGACATGACCTCTATGGAGGCAGAGGAGGGGCTGAGGAGGAGCCGTATGCTCCCTGGAAACGGCGGCAAACACACACCCAGCCCTCTCTCTCTCTCTCTCTCTCTCTCTCTCTCTCTCTCTCTCTCTCTCTCTCTCTCTCTCTCTCTCTCTCTCTCTCTCTCTCTCTCTCTCTCTCTCTCTCTCTCTCTCTCTCTCTCTCTCTCTCTCTCTCTGGGTCTAGTATTGACACGTGCATAACGTGTCAAGAGAAACGACGGTTTCTTTCGTGTCAAGAGAAACGACGGTGTCTTTCGTGTCAAAGAATCAAAGAAACGACGGTTTGTTTCCCACATTCAGAGCTATGGGGGGGGATTGAGTGTTGAATAAGAGCGGCGATCTTCGCCCGTAATTACAGCTCAGCGGCAAAAAGGGAAATTGGACTGCACTTTCTATGTCTTATCCAAACTCTCTTCTCCCCGCAAACAAACCAGCAGTCGGCGTAATGACGGGGGGCTTTCAAACCGCGTCTGGCTGACAATTTTTGGACATTTTTTTCGTTTCCTTCGCGTCTTCGTGTTAATTTATTTTCTTCAGTTGTCCTTTGCGACGAAAGCTTTCACAGACTATTATCTTTTGACTCATCGCAAGATAATTGCCAATGTGCACAACACACCAAGCCCGGAGTGAAAGTGTAGTTCTTCCGTTATCAAATACCAACAAATAAATAACTCAAAATGATGATTATGATTGCTAAACAGCACAGCGCTTTAATGTATTCATAACACCGTGGGCATCATAGCGCACCATCAGTCTTGCGCTCACGGGCAGCTATTAGCGTGGACACAAGCGACGGCGGTTTTCCAGCCACATTGTATTCAATGTGATTGAGGCCGTGGTAACAAACGGCGCTTATTGATGCTAT
This sequence comes from Muraenolepis orangiensis, assembly GCA_027704905.1. Classification (NCBI taxonomy): domain Eukaryota; kingdom Metazoa; phylum Chordata; class Actinopteri; order Gadiformes; family Muraenolepididae; genus Muraenolepis; species Muraenolepis orangiensis. The sequence goes on from CM051014.1 coordinate 21,926,212, forward strand.
GGGTGATGAAGACCCGAGCAGCATAAAGGACCCCCGTGGCAGACACACCACATCGGACTTATCGGCACTCCATTGTCCAATGGCGCCGGTTAGATAATCTCTCCGCCAATACCGCCGCGGCGCAAATTAAGACTCATTAGCCGACCGCAGAATTGGCTAACACTGCAGAGTAAACTTTGTTTAAACGGTGACGATCGGGAGATAACGCCTCTGTCGGACCTGGAAGACCGATTAGAAGCAATTCTGAGTTGGGACCTATGATTTTACAAATACATGTATGTGTCAATTAAACATGTAGGATGACATGTTGTCGGAAGTTGACTCTTGTCTAGATTAAAGTTTAGATTAAATAAATTGAAAAATACCTAGGAAATGTCTCATTCACTCAGCACAGAACACACTCCCTGCGGGAGTTGAGAACCGGTGAGATACGTTGCAGGATCGGATGTGTGCGGTTTAAGTGTGAGGGAGCACAGTGAAGCGGAAATAACCAGCCGCCCAAAAAATATCCGCCCGACAACAGCATCACCTAGCAACCAGGGAGGTAATCAGCGCCTGCAAAAGTGATTACTCTACAGCGAGGTATCTTAATTACAGAGAGGAACAGAAACACGAATAAATTGTAAGCGAGTTGGCCACGGTTTATGGCCACGACACGCATCGACCCAAACAACCCTTTCAACCCAGATGTCTGTGAGACGTCGGACAATCCTTACTTCCAGGTAGGACATGGTGACGCTGTACTGCATGTTGTCGCTGGTCTCCTCGATGGCTCGGAACAAGTCGTTCAGTGTCCGCACGTAAATGCCCGGCTCTTTGTCGGTCCCTAACATGGTGTACGTTTTCCCGCAACCTGAGAATTAAAAAAGAATAATGTAATGTAAACAGTAGAAAAAAACGTCCTGGACTCCGAAACGGAAACATGCTGGGTTCCATCCCAAAGCCTTCCTCCACCTGAAGGCACTGTCCGGCGTGATGGTTAAGATCCAAGTTTCAAAAGTCTTTACTTTGCCATGTGTAACAAGTACAATATAATGCTTACTCCCATCCCTGTACCTGAATTCAATGTTACTTCGGATTAAAGCATCTTCTAAACGACTACCCCTAGGGCCATATTCATTGTCGTTGACCTTGATGCTCTCTTAAAGATTGATTTATTTGGCCTGGCAGAACACAGACAAATCCAGCAAGGTACCTCCTACTCAGCTGAATGTACCCCTGCATACCACTTGATATACATAAAGAAGCCCTTGTTCCCATAGAAAATGTCACATAATATTCCTCCAAAATGTTAATTCAATTCAAATTCTACCTGAAAAGGTTAACAAAAACATACATACAAACCTGTCGTCGACTGGCCGATAACAAGATAGCAATTTACTGAAATTGGCCCATGACTGGCTTCTCAATCCCACTGATTCACAAATTGAATTTGCGGAGAGCACCATCCCTGTGTGCTTTACAACATTAAAATGACCATGAGAACAGCTTGTTCTGGCTTTAACCCTTTGTGTAGTCAAGGACGTTCCAAGGCTGTCATTCATTTTCAATGATGGGACACTTCTGCCTTTTAACAGTTGATGAATTAATGTGCTACGTTAACAACAACGGTCAAATTGACCACATGTTAAAAGCACAGCACAAAAGCAAGTATTTAATTAAAATTCCAGCTGATTACATAAACGCTGATTAAATCAATAAAAAAACTGTTCAATGTCCCGTTATTGTAAAAGAATGCACTCTGGTTACTTAAAAGAATGATGTAACCCGTATATGTAAGGAGTGGTTCACTCCTTCCATATTTTTAGATCACAGTTGGTTTAATCTGCATAAAATGTCCCCCCGTGGTACCACGTTCAACAGCAGAAGGCTGACTCGGCAGGGGGTGAAGGTGCAGATCACAGGGGAGTCCACCTCGCAACCCTGACACTTTCCTCGCAAGTATCGGTGGACCTGTTTCCCTAGCGCTATCCTGGGCCCTGGCTGCTCCCTCGTCGGCTGTTTCAATCTGACCCCAGAGGCAAATTACAGCAATTACAATTTACTACTTTCAGAATGAGGCAAGACGGCATGTTGGACGGAGACCAACATGATCATCACCCCCCCCCAAAAAAAAGACTTGGTGCTGATTAGTATGCATGACGAAAAGAATAGACGTTAGACAGGCCGTAATTCTCCATGGAAGCCTACCTGAATAGAATAGACTTCATATTGTACTGCTATGTCTATATCAGACACAGTTTGTTGTCTAACTGGGCTCACTATGCAAGCCATGCAGAAATGACCAAAAGAATTGCATGGAAAAAAAGAAAGCAGCATCATCAACCATTTATTAGGCAAGGCACACACATGTGTGTGTGTGTGTGTGTGCGTGCGTGCGTGCGTGCGTGCGCGTGTGTGTGTGTGAGACATGGCATGCAAACCGGTCCTGGGTAGACAGACCTGTGGGTCCGTAGGCGAACACGGTAGCGTTGTAGCCCGATATCAGCCCCTCGATCAGCCCCCTGGTGGTAGCTCGGTACACCTCCTCCTGCGTTAGAGCGCGCACCAAAAACACACTATTCACATATCGTATCATCAACGCCACACTTTGAGCACCACTTAACGCTACCTGCGTGATGTGTAACTTGTGTGTTGTTGTGACTAAACCCTCCGACTCACCTGATTGGCGAGGTAATCGAACGTCACGTCAAATATGTAGGTCTTCTCCCTGGAGCGGTTGGCACGCAGGATGTCATCCGGGTCCTCCATGGGATCCATCAGAACCACCATCTACGGGGGGGGGGGAGCCAGAGAGAGAGAGAGAGAGAGAGAGAGAGAGAGAGAGAGAGAGAGAGAGAGAGAGAGAGAGAGAGAGAGAGAGAGAGAGAGAGAGAATATGGTGTTTAGTTTACATTAAGAAGGGGAACATTGGGGAGAGGTAGGAGAAGAAGAAGAAGAAGAAGAAGAAGAAGAAGAAGAAGAAGAAGAAGAAGAAGAAGAAGAAGACCAGGAACAAGCTGTAGGTACGGCCATCTGGCGCTGTTCTGAACAGCATCATGACTCAAGATCCAGCCCACGCACCACGAGCTGGACCATGGATGGCATGTGTCCAGGAGTGTGTGGACCCACAGACCACAACGCCACCATGGAGAAATGCGGTCGCTCGGTGCACAACAGGTGTCCGTCACTGCTGTTTTGTGATTAGTGAGTTTATTTAATTTGTTCTATTCCAATCCGAAAACTAAGAGCGCTTAAGAGCTTTAAAATATGCACAGGCCTGCGTGCACAAAGCTACAGTAAATTAGCCATTTTCGCACACAAAACGGTGAATGAGTGCTCGTCGATTGGGTCACATTGTTCTGCCCCGGCCCGAGTTTAGCACCGGAAAACCCTGACTGCGTCGAGGCCCTGTCATCAGCTACCCTGTCAGTCAGCGGCCAATCACAGCCCCTTTGTGAAGGTCTGTTGATAACACAGCGGTGGTTGGTGAGATACCATAATCACCATAACAAATACGTTTGGCCAGCTCATTAAATGGGACAAACAAAACAACTGTCTAGACAGACTGGGGGGGGGGGGGTCTGTCAAGGCAGACTGGGGGGGGGGGGTCGTCAGGCACGTGGTCATCGGCTGAGATTAAAAAAAAAAAAAGCTCTTGAAGGAAATGACTGTGACTCCCAATCTCTCGCTTAATTATGTTTAGCAATTGCAATAATACGGCCTTTACGTCCGCACCCGTACACGTCGCTCTGCTGCCCCCCGGGCTCCGGGGTTTGGAGTGGGAACTGTGAAGCACGTTGCGCGCTCTATCTAGCGTTTGATGACCCCCCCCACCCCCCCCCCTCAAACCAGCCCAGCCGCACTTTGAAGCCTCTCCATTTGAGATTCAAGAGGAGGAGGAGGAGGAGGAGGAGGAGGAGGAGGAGGAGGAGGAGGAGGAGGAGGAGGAGGAGGAGGAGGAGGAGGAGGAGGAGGAGGGGAGAGATCTGACTTTTTTTAATACACTCGCAATTACGGACGAGGAGCGCAACAAAGCCTCGGGGGGTCCTGCATGAACCACAATCAGAGTGGACAGAGAGAGGGGGTGGGGGGGTGTGGAGAAGAGGGGGGGGGGGGGCGTGGAGAAGAGGGGGTGGGGGGGCATGGAGAACAGGGGGGGATGGAGAAGAGGGCAAAGGGGGGGGCATGGAGAAGAGGGGGTGGGGGGGCATGGAGAACGGGGGGGGGGGGGATGGAGAAGAGGGCAAAGGGGGGGGGGGGGGATGGAGAGTGGGGGTGATCAGGTTATTATTTGATTCCTTTATTCTTTTGTTCTTTTTTTCAAGATGGTCAACCATTGTGGCAGGAGAAAGACAAGGTGAGTGGGGCAAGGTCAAATAACACAAGGAGAGAGAGAGAGAGATGAAGGGAGTGAAATGGAACCCTCACCGTCAATTTGTTATTAGTGAAGTCAAATGTCTCATTCCCCAGGACTGACATAATAATCAGATATTATCATTTTTGTATTGATTTGGCTCTTCAGCGACCAGGCTCATGCTTCTTACTGGTGTCTTTCATCTTTCTTTCTTTTTCACAAAAAATGGCTGGCAAGAAGCTTGTGTTTCTGGTAACTTTCTTTATTCACTGAAAAGGTTCTTGTGTTTTTGTGGCCATTCCTCTCAATATGAATAACAGTGTTTTACGCAACAACTTAAACTAACAATTTCTAATAAAATCGTCTTATTCATCAACCATCAACCTCATCCATGACCATTCAAATGGGCAACTCTGACTGCAAACCTATCAGTGCCTGCTTTAAGTCATTCATGAGGTCAGGTGGAGGTTACGCGTCTTGCTCAACTCCTGGGGATCGAAGCCATTACAACTATTTCCACTTCTTCTATACCGGTCGTCTCCAGCGGAGAGGAGGAGACTCGGGGCTCGTATTTCTCAGCGCTTTGAGGCTTCTCTTAAAACCCTCGTCAGCCCACAGCACACCGACGGGCTCAGTGTCAACGCGCCGGCGGCGCTGCACTCAATCAGCAAATGTGTAAGAGATAGAGATAAAAGACAGACAGGGATGTATCCATGACCATCCATTGTGGATGTACGGATACCGCCAGAGTGTATGTGTGTGTGTGTGTGTGTGTGTGCGTGTGTGTGTGTGTGTGCGTGTGTGTGTGTGTGTGGG
>CM051014.1:21938863-21983863 GCA_027704905.1 Muraenolepis orangiensis
CTCTGGGACAGTCGCCAATTACCCAGGGTACAACAGTACAACAGAGGGGGGGGGGGGGGGGGGCAGGGGGAATTAAGCCAAACACAAATGTATCTCCAACGACATATAAGTTACCGGGCCCAAACACTGGATAGACCGGTGGGCGCGTTATGCAACACACAAAGACTCAGAGAGCCTGGCTTTTGTTTGGCGATGGGAAACTAAAATGAAGTTCAACTAAACGGCTGGTTTTGCCGTAAAAAAAAAAGAATGACAAATCGCTCATTTCTCAAGTTCAACAGATCAGTCGGAGAGTGATTTGATAAAATGTCCTTCTCACCCTTTCTCAATTCTACCAAAAGTTTTTTTTTTTTTTAACTGCAAGATCATTCAAGATCAACACATCAGTAGGATGTATCAAAATGTAATAACAAATTCTAAAACCGTCGACCATCTTCGACCGACCCTATCCTTATTGTATGACCACAAGGAACCGGAACATATCAGTCCTAAAATATTACAATCATAGTACAGGGCTCTTCAAGTCCTCCAGGTCTAACCAAAAGCAAGGGAGCCTCCCATCGAGCCAGGGGCCCTACAGGGATCAATTTAACACTGTGTCAAGTCGTCTCAGAAACCTGTACCCACTCATAACGAGTACAGTAATGGCAGCATTTTGACAATAGACCATTTCCAGTTAATGGGCCATTGACATTTGTGCCTCAATCACGCATGCAGAAAATTAACTTTTTATGAGATGAACAAAGAAAAGAACATTCATCCACTTCTTCAGACACTTCTCGTCTTATGAAAACTGACTAAATAGATGACTTCGAGTGCAAGTTCCCGTGAAAATCATTTAAAAATATACTGTAAGTCAGTGGCGGCTGGTTGTTGAAGGTTGGGGAGGAAGGTGTGCTGGGTGAAGCCTGGTGTAGTTTGGTGTTGGATGGAGATGTTAGGGAGGGCATTTGTGGGCATGTAAATACACAGACACATTGGAAGCAGCATAGGGAGATTGTATGTAACTAGTGAGCTATACCAGAGGAAGATTGTGCTGCTAACAACCGTCTCTTCTTTGTCTCATCAGAAATAAATCAGCTCTTATTTAGAGATTATTGAAGTCTGAGGAGGAGGAGTAAGGAGGAAAAATAAAGTTTGAAAAATGTATAAGCCAATTAAGTTTTCTTTTGGATCTTACAAAATTAAGATCAGTTCAGTGGGAGACATCATTGAGCTTAAATTGGGATTGTCGTGAGACAAGAAGAAGTATATTTCTTAGAAGCTGAATTTAAGAAAATGGTCAAAATCTCATACTGATCTTAAATTGAGCTCAGTTTTGGCTGGGAGAAATAGGCTAGACAAACTTTCCCTTTCTCTGGGAGTAAGCACTGATTAAAGCATAATTCATAGCCTGGGCGGCTAGTGGGAATGACAGTTGTATTCTGTTCTTCACATAGGCGTACCTCATCCGACCTCACTATCAATTTTGACAGTGTATAAGTGGGTCATTTTAGCCGATAAGACAAACAGAATGGAAATCTATTGTGATCTGAGGGGGAACAGCAATTTAGCGATTTGTCTCCCTCTCGATTACTCCATTAATGATGAAAATCTGAAAAATCTGAAGAGAAGTTCTATGTACAGTGGCTCGTTCTACCAAACAAACCTAACGGAATTTAAATTGAGTATGACTTGAGGGAGAAGCGTGTTTTTGTGTATATTTACCTGTATTTAATTAAAATAAGACATACTATCATATAGTAAAACCAGTTATGCACATTATTCACATAAATTGTCTAATCGCGAGCCAAAGAAACACCACCTTGTCACAGTCAGCCATGCTTACTGTTTATGTTTAGCGTAATGCACCTGTGCCATTCACCATTCACTCTGCTGATTGGTTCACAGCCTCTGTCTAGACCCGCCCTCAGGGAGGATGGTCCTCCCTCACTGCCGTACACACTCATGATGAAGTTAGTGATCCCGATCATAGCTTGGGGAGGACGATCCTCCGTACATTTAAATCCTACGTCATTTAAATCAATTGCGGTAGGGGGTTCTGTTGGTATTTTGACATGGAGGACATGATTTGTGTGCCTTCAAAGTGTTCAAATAATATTATCAGTATTTTCACAGATTAATCTGTTACATTTATGTGTATTTATTCTTGCAAGTTTATCTTTCTCTGAAATTGTAGGGAGGATGATCCTCCCTTTCCTCAATGGACGAGCCTCCCCCGGTGTATGTGATTGTGTTTGATGAATAATCTCCATAATAGCTAATGGAAAGTACACGTTGACCTTTTGTCCCAGGCCCACGTGTATGTCCTAGCATGAGGAAGGGCCTTGACCTCTTGCGGAGAGTAACTCGAGAGAGTGGGTTTTTTTTTTCTCGTGTTCAAAATGGCCTCCTGTTGAACAACTAAGTGCACCCACGTTTTCCGGACATCACCGTTAACTCTCCTGTACATTAGGATCCCGTGATCGCTGCTTCCAAAGTTAATACCGTATACCGCAGACCCCATTACAAGTCACTGTTCACCCGATGGCTGTGCCAGATGGCTTGTTACACAGGACCATCTGGGAGGGGGTTTGGAATAGGGCATCACCTCTCCCAACTTCAACCAATCCCATCATATGCCAAAATATATTTAGCAGACTAGTCTTTGCTAACCTATTTGGTTATTCCGACCTATAGGACACAGATTGGTGATCCAAACCACTGTTGGTTCAAGTGGATAACTTGAAGCCGTGCAAGATGGATTCTGGCGTCTAACACACTATCTGATATTTGGGGTTCTGTGTTATAATCATAATGATTGAAAATTGTAATCGTTTTTAATATTATATATATATATATATATATATATATAAATAAACCACGAAGAGCCCAATGGGTTGCTTACACACACACTGTTGTGGTGCCGTGGTATTCCGATCTGTTTTGAGGGATTCCAAATACAAAGCCACATGAGCGATTATGGACCCTATCGTGACGGTAAGTGGGGACCAAGGCAACAAGACGCCTCAGTGACTTCTGGTGTGTCCCATTGGAACTGTGCAACAACACACACATAAGATAAGGATCGCAGCTTTGAACCTGCACTGTGGAACTGGCCTGTAATCGCATGCTCTGACGTCGCATAACATCCATAGCTAACGTTTCAAAAAATGATTTACTTTCCGGTTAAAACTCTTACTCGGATACACATTGACCCTAAGTCAGTACAATACACTTCAGAACTGCAAATAATATTATTTTATTCGGGACTAAAAAAGTATAAAGGGTTATAAAATGGGGGAAGATTCTCTGTAAAACACTTGAAGGTATGCTACTTCCGGCCATAAATGACTCTCAGTAACGGCCCTCCCCCCTGCTCCTAATGAAACCCAATGTGTCCAAATGTCACCACTGCTCAGATCTCATTTCTCCTGCTAAAACAGGGGGCGAACCCGTCTGCTTACTAGACCACACGCATGCATGCACTAAAGCATGCATGCATGCATGCACTGGACATTCAAGGTCAGAGTTCAGCCCTATAGAGGGCGTTGCGTTGGTCCACTCCTCCTCCTGCCTACAGGTGTGTAAGAGACACCTCTTCCACAGGCAGGAAGAGGATGGAGAGAGAGAGAGAAAGAGAGAGAGAGAGAGAGAGAGAGAGAGAGAGAGAGAGAGAGAGAGAGAGAGAGAGAGAGAGAGAGAGAGAGAGAGAGAGAGAGAGAGAGAGAGAGAGAGAGAGAGAGAAAGAGAGCGCACACAGAACAGAGAGTGCACACAGATATTACAACCCACTCCGAACACACAGTCGTAACCATAAAAGCCATGACAGAGTCATGGCCATGCCGCAGCCAATGTGGTGGTGACCGCCCTGGTCTCTCCCGTCGCTCTCTCTCTCTCTCTCTCTCTCTCTCTCTCTCTCTCTCTCTCTCTCTCTCTCTCTCTCTCTCTCTCTCTCTCTCTCTCTCTCTCTCTCTCTCTCTCTCTCGTCACGCAGGATCGAACAATACTTCAGCCCTTTTCATCAAGCACTTTAATTGACCCATTGAGTGGCCTGGTTGTCGCAGGGCCTCCTCAGAGGGATGGGGGTTTAGGTGTGTGTGTGTGTGTGTGTGTGTGGGGGTGGGGGGGGGGGGGGTGGGAACTCTCTGGGAGGAGCTCATGGCGACCCTCCATCAACACGACAGCCGCCCTCTCCTCCTCCAATTGGGGATAGGAGAGCAGGGAGGGGGAGGGTCAAGAGGGCTCAGCATGGGTTGTTCTCGGCAAAAGAACACATGTCACACGCTCACACACACGCTCACACACACGCTCACACACACGCTCACACACGCCACACACTCACACACGCTCACACGCTCACACACACGCTCACACACCCACTCACACGCTCACACACACGCTCACACACACCACTCACACGCTCACACACCCACACTCACACACACACTCACACACACGCTCACGCGCTCACACACACGCTCACACACCCACTCACACACTCACACACTCACACACACTCACACACACGCTCACACACACGCTCACACGCACACACACGCTCACACACCCGCTCACACACCCACTCACACACCCACTCACACGCTCACACACGCTCACACGCTCACACACACGCTCACACACGCTCACACACACGCTCACACACACGCTCACACACACGCTCACACACCCACGCTCACACACACACTCACACACACACTCACACACCACTCACATACACGCACTCACACACACGCTCACACACCCACACTCACACACACGCTCACACACGCGCTCACATACACGCTCCCACACCCACACTCACACACACACTCACACACCCACACTCACACACACACTCACACACACGCTCACACACCACGCTCACACACTCACACACACGCTCACACACACGCTCACACGCACACACACGCTCACACACCCGCTCACACACCCACTCACACACCCACTCACACGCTCACACACGCTCACACGCTCACACACACGCTCACACACGCTCACACACACGCTCACACACACGCTCACACACACGCTCACACACCCACGCTCACACACACACTCACACACACACTCACACACCCACTCACATACACGCACTCACACACACGCTCACACACCCACACTCACACACACGCTCACACACGCGCTCACATACACGCTCCCACACCCACACTCACACACACTCACACACACACACCACACTCACACACACTCACACACACGCTCACACACCCACGCTCACACACACACTCACACACACGCTCACACACCCACGCTCACACACACACTCACACACACGCTCACACACCCACTCACATACACGCACTCACACACACGCTCACACACCCACACTCACACACGCTCACACACGCACTCACACACACGCTCACACACCCACATTCACACACACACTCACACACGCTCACACAGTCCCCATGCACGCTGCTGCACAAACAAAAGAACAGAACACGTCAACGCAAACACGAATAGGCTCTCGAACGCTTCTACCCAACAAGCCAGTTCCCACCACACATGCTTCCGCAGGGCCCGCACAGAGATTGCAGGTGTGTGTGTGTGTGTGTGTGTGTGTGTGTGTGTGTGTGTGTGTGTGTGTGTGTGTGTGTGTGTGTGTGTGTGTGTGTGTGTGAAAAAAAAATGACAAATGTACAAAAACAATAATTGAAATAATTGCAGAATATATGAATCTGTGATCAGACACAATACAGTACAGTATATAAATATAAATATGAAGAGAAGTGCAGCGCAGATAGTCCAGTTGTTGTTGTGGTGAAAGGGGGAGTGGGGGATCAGGAGAGAGGAGGAGTCCGGCTGCCTGTCTAACTGTTGGTGTCTGGCTGTTTTGTCTGACTCAAGTCTATTAAGTGTCCAAGTTAACCAATAGCCCTGGCCAGAAAATAGCATCCTCTTCTGTCGCCATGCCACTTGCAGTGGTGGCACGGCGGTTGCTGCTGTGGTGAGACGTACTCCCCCCCCCACCCCCCCTCCCTTCTGGTTCTTTTCACTGAGCCTTTGTTACCCTACAGGCTCCAGGCTCCAGTCTCGTTCGTTTCTTGGCCTCGGCCCACGATGTGTGTGTCTGTAGAGGTTAAGAAAAAAGGGGACAGGGGTCTGTTTGTAGTTCCTTCCCCTTGCTTGTCCAGCCTCCAAAGCTATTCAAACACTCCTGCCTTGTAAAATCACTCTTTTTGCCATTGTTGCCTTTCAGCATAGAGCAAAGCCCTGCTCCCGGGAGAGTCTTAACTGGGCCGGCGGGCGATCGACTGCAGTGGTCACTGATTTAGCACCGAGGGGAGTGGGTGGTATGTGAAATGAATACAACAGAAATATGGTTGTTTCGGGCACTGGGAATGCTCATCGCAAGCCAGGATCACATCAGACGGCCGCCTACTGGCACCTGCTCTTCTTGCCGCTAATCTTCTCTTCTCACACTTGCGTGGCGTCTGACAAACTCCTCTCGTTTGTCTCGAGGTTGTCAAAATACTTCTTCTGTGGTGGCTCAGGCGAGGATTCGGACAGACGGACGCCCCTTTCCCACTGAGCCACCGCTGCAACACACGGCACAAGCCTTGAACACACCCCTGTGTTTGGAATGGTGAAGGTCTTTGTAGCTCCCCAAAGAATGAGGCATGTGAGTGTTTGCTTGTTTAGACAGATAGGTAGATAGACAGATAGATGGACTTTATTCATCCCAAGGGAAATTGTTGTGCAACAGTCGCAATACATACATAGATATACACATACATACATCCCCCGGCTCCTCCTGGCAAAAACTGTGGAGGTGTCCTTGAGCAAGACACCCTCACCCTAACTGCTCCTGACGTGCTGGCTGTCTCCTTGCATGGCTGACTCCGTGTTGTTGTTGAATGTGTGTATGAATGTGAGGCATGACTTGTAAAAATGGATAAAAGCGCTATATAAAAGCATCCATTACCATTACAATAGAGAGAGATTAAAAAAATAAATAATAAAAATAAGATTAAAATAAGATGGGATGAGGTGTATTACAGATAACGTGCAATGTTCAACAAGATGAGGTAAGGTGCAGTATTCAGCAAAATAGCCACATAAAAACACAGTAGAGAGATAGAGAGAGAGAGAGAGAGAGAGAGAGAGAGAGAGAGAGGACCTCAGGTCACTGTGCCTCCTCTGTCCATCTTACCACCTGAGGTGGATCCATTGTAAAGTCTTATAGTATATTCATTCAGTTATAGTATATACTATATATATATATAGTATATAGTCTTTACAGCAGGCTTATTGTTGTTAGATAAACATTGGGCCAGGATGAATGCAGAAGATAAGATAAACGCTGAAAAGATTTAGTTTAAATGTGCATAAATTACTGTTTTCATATTAGCCCACATATTTTCTATCAGTCATAACTCTGCTCAAGAAGGGCCAGGAGCTTGGTCACTTCGGAGGTGTATAAAGAGAGATCTTTCTTCTTTTCTTTCTCTCAACTCTTGTTTTTCTCACACTGTGGGAGACGGTCCCACCTGACCTCTCTCTCTCTCTCTCTCTCTCTCTCTCTCTCTCTCTCTCTCTCTCTCTCTCTCTCTCTCTCTCTCTCTCTCTCTCTCTCTCTCTCTCTCTCTCTCTCTCTCTCTCTCAGCACTGACACGGCTCTTTGTTGTTGTCATCTGCGCGCACAAAGGGAAGTTCAGAGAGAATATTAGATCCAAAAAAGCCCAATCGTTACTTTGTGTGAAGAAATATATGTCCCTATACAAACCAATGGCTGCCACACTGGAAATCCTCCTACCGCCTAGCCAAAACAAATGGCCACCAAAAACCCCAGAAAACATATTCATGTCGTTTTCATTAGCCAAAGTAGGGGGGGGGGGGGGGGCGGGGTCAGTGCAGCCACACAAACAAACAAACATACAAACAAAAGCTGTCTTTTCTTTCTTTTTTTAAACCTGCTCTCCCGGCTGTCTTTGTGGGCTTATCCTCCACGGCAGAGGAGGAGGAAGAGGAGGAGGAAGAGGAGGTGGGGAGAAAGAAAGCCACAATGGTCCTGACCTTGTCGAGGTATCTCCATGGACACAAGGCCTCGCCGTTAACTATCCCCCGCTGTGCACGGCTGATAGGCCTGACCACATGCTTAACGAGGCCCGGCACTAAGACGCACATGTTCCACACACACACACACACACACACACACAGACACACACACACACACACACGCACGCACGCACGCACACACACACACACACGCACACACACACACACACACACACACACACACACACACACACACACACACACACACACACACACACACACACACACACACACACATACAGGCACACACACACACACACACACACACACACACACACACACACACACACACACACACACACACACACACACACACACACACACACACACACACATATACAGGCTCACACACACACACACACCCACACACATATATAAAGGCTCACACACACACACATACAGGCACGCACACACACACACACACACACACATACAACAGGCACGCACGCACATGCACATGCACATGCACACGCACACACACACACACACACACACACTTTTTTGTTGAACTTGAACAAGATTCAAGATGTTTTTATTTTCCATTTTCAATGGCATCATTCATTTTCTGGCGGTGTAAAACTAATCTTAAAATAAACTTGTTTACGACGCCCCACTATGAATAGCAAACAAAGGGTTCCGTTCCCAAATTAGCTAAGAAAATAGAATTTGGTTGATTACTTCAACCTATACTGCTAGCCTTCTGCGGCAATAGCCTCTGAGTGGGAGGACACAGCGGTGGTGCGCTGGCGGCTAAGTGAAATCAGCAGCGAGATCCAAACGGACCTATCGGGTGTCTCCAATAACGAGGCTGAACGACCATCCCCCCCCCTCACCCCCACCCCCCACCCCCTGTATAAACGTGGCCCGGCGGGAATGCTTGTCAAGGGTTATACTAGCCACTAGTCACCTGCCTGGCTCTGTGAGCTCACTGCCAGCATGGGAGGTAACAGGTTGTATGGGAGGTATTGGAACAGGGTTTGAATCGGGGCCTTTGGTTTGATTCATTAGGTTATCCAACTCAGCATCGCTTGTTAATAATGGAAGCTTTCTTTGTTGTTTTTCTTTTCTTTTGTTGTTTTTCGTCATTCTAGTGCACTATGTAAATTGTGCATTTGTAAATGTATATGTCTAATGTCAATACATATTTACAAATAACAGTTTTATATATGAATATATATATATATATATATACAGTATATATTGATATGAGCAATAAACAATATTACTGGGAACAATGCAAATGTGCACAAACAGTTCTTTATTGTAAACAAAGCGACACCTTTGTTCCAGTAATCAGAGGAAGAAAGAAGTGCGACAGTACATGAAGTACAGCACAGAAGACGCCGTGTTCCTGAGTGTCGAATGTGGCACACGCCATCCAACGGGTCACGGAAAGCACACAGCACACAGAGTGGTGTTTTTGTCCAGCAAGAACAACAAGGTAAGCTGACCCTAGTGGCTCACCCGCTGCGAGCGAGCGCCATGCTACACTGGTCCGGCTGGTCTGGTCTGTTAATTACCAGATTACTACAGGGCTACACGGTGCGTCAGTGTGGGAACACGCATTGCCACAACAACAACCAGAGTTAAAAAAATAAATAAAGTGCTCGGTTCGTCAACCTAAATGCGACACTGGAAGCTGCAGAACGTACGTCAACTTTCAATATCTGTAACACTGAGCCTGTGAATATACTCTCCTCCTCCTCCTCTCCCAAATGTACTGTCACACTTCTTTCTTCCTGTGAAACCACAGCCGCGGTGTCGCTTTGTTTTCAATAAGGCCCTGTGTTTGTGGCGTTGCTCATATCAATATGCTGTATATCTATATCTTTATTCAACTGTTGTGTGCATGTGTTTTTCAGTTTGAAAAAAAGACAAAACACACTCTATGAAAGAAGGATGGCTTTGAAGGACACAAACAGGGATAAACCATAGATAAACAAAGCCTCCTAATCGATAATCACATCTTATATGATATTAATATGATACTGTTTTTGTACATATTCATATAGATATATAGCCATGTCATGTGTTAATATGTATTGACATTAGACATATACATTTACAAATACACAATTTACATTAGACTACAAATAGAACGACGAAAAACGACAAAGAAAGCTTACATTATCAAATGAACTACAGGAGCTCAACAAAAAAACCCAAAAAGTCTGCAGACGGCCATGCGGATCACGACGCTGAACTGAGCTGTGTGTGTCACCCCAGGAGGTCAATCTGGGAGAAGAAGACAGACAGCAGAGCAGGTGGCCCCCTGCCACGCTTGCATGCTTATAATCTCAACAACTTAAACCACCTTGTGGCTCATCTGTGTCTCAGGAGGCTTAGACAGACTCAGGTCCACCCCCCGTCAGCAATAGGACCACTAGCCCTAAAAACCCCCAAGCTGCGAGTCTACCACCCTGCCGGCTACAGCTATAGCGGCAAGGCATGGGGGAGCAACAGTGCTAGCGGCGACACGCTAATCTGCCTAGTGCTTACCTGTGGCGTTTTTTTTTTGCTGGCAGATGGCAACTGCTTGTGTGCAGCCTGTTGCACAAACAAAGGCAGTGCAGGAGGGGGGGGGGGGGGGGGCAAGGGTGGGGGGGTTGGGGGCTTTTTTAGATCAGTAAGCAGTCCTGTGTATTTGCTTAGGAGTGATCGGTAAGATAAGTCGTAGCCTACATATGGCACTGGGGGGGGGGCGGGGCGGTGTGCTTCATTTGCTTAGCTTTGTATTTGTACGCTACAGCGCTTGCTTGAGATGGGTAGATATGTTGAGGTGTTAACCAGGGTCGACCAGCATGTGAGCCTTATGTATATAGGGTCAACATACTGTACATCACGTGTATATTGTAAACATTGACTTTACGATTTCATTCCTCTCTTCTATTTTATATACGTATATATTTTTTTCTTCTAGTTTATATATATATATATTTATTTATAGTGGCTTTCTATATTCATAATTGAACTGCTTCATTGTCAATTAATTTATCAATATCTCATCCAATTGACTTAAATTGTGACTCTGAAATAATACATTATAATTGTAATAAAAATTGTATTACTATTATTATTTTTTTTATTATTATTCCTAATCATTTTAAAATAGAAACAAACACACACTTGATTTTCAATTGAACCCACCTGGAACCCACCTGGAACTAGAACTCAATAACAAATGGTGATGTCATGTCTGAGGGTAGAGGTTGCTATGAGCCTTGCTTCTCCCTGTTTTCCTATTGCCTGATTTGTGATGCAAGCCCTCCCCGGGGAAATGAAGGTACACACA
This sequence comes from Muraenolepis orangiensis, assembly GCA_027704905.1. Classification (NCBI taxonomy): domain Eukaryota; kingdom Metazoa; phylum Chordata; class Actinopteri; order Gadiformes; family Muraenolepididae; genus Muraenolepis; species Muraenolepis orangiensis. The sequence goes on from CM051014.1 coordinate 21,950,241, forward strand.
GCACAGTACATGGGGTATTAATCCATCAATTCCAATTCATTGCATGGATTATATATGGATTAACATCCTCTCTTAACTCTTGGCTCTGGAAAAAAACGGCTTAAGCCCAGACACTGGTGTGTGTGGCTGTGTGCATATACATTTGGCACAGGGCTGCTAAACTATTAGCCTTTTCCAGCCTCTGCTATGGAAGCAATTGTAATACTACTATTTCTATATTGATACTGTAGTACCCTTGATGACTACACACACCACACACACACACACCACACACACACACACACACACACACCACACCACACCACACCACACACACACACCACACACACACACACACACACACACACACCACACACACACAGGAATGCATATTAGCAACTTCCCAGGCCCAAATGTAATTACTATTGCATCGTCTAACACTCGCCAGTGGTGTTGATTGGGCTCCAGGAGGGTTATTTTGGCTAAGTGGCTTTAGATAGACCATCTATTTTGGGAGGTCATATATGCAAAAATATAGTAGCCACGATAATGTCAACAGTTAGCCGTGTAGCTTAGCGTCGATGTGTGAGAATTCATAGATGATGCGTACAGGCCAATTCATTTCGGTGGAACTAGAAATCAATTCAATCTTATAGCAAATATTACAATACGCAGGGATCTCGATTGAATTGCCTTTCATGTTGTCCAACTCCAATTCCGTGGAATGACGGAATATCTAACCAAATGTCAAACCTCAATGTCAAATGACTTATTTGGTTCTTTAGCCATCATTGGGAAGGAGCCACTGGATGGAAGAGCGTTCCTCCTCCTCCTCCTCCTCCTTCTCCTCCCTCCTCCCCAGTGTGTGTGAGTCATCCACCTCAAAGTCTAGGCACACGTGACTGAATCAAATGGATCCGTCTGAACTCTCTGTCAATCTGCCTCTCTGTCTGCCTTCTCTCGCCTCTCCCTCATTACGACAGCAGAGTGGCAGACACTCCACAGCTCCACCGCTCATGGCTATAGAAGCACCCGGCTCATACAGTATACATTGTAGATTGTGCCCACAACCGCCTCTTCAAATGAGTATGATCACACTCTCTCTCTCTCTCTCTCTCTCTCTCTCTCTCTCTCTCTCTCTCTCTCTCTCTCTCTCTCTCTCTCTCTCTCTCTCTCCTCTCTCTCTCTCTCTCTCTCTCTCTCTCTCTCTCTCTCTCTCTCTCTCTCTCTCTCTCTCTACGCAATGTATGCATACACCTTTTAACACATAAACAGAGGTATGGAAACAGACAGACAGGCAGACAGACACATGCATGCATGCACGCACGCACACACAGGGAGGGGAGTGGAGTCAGAGAGGAGAGCTGACCTGTTCATCCAATCGGTGGGCCACAACTGTGGCAACATCCTCCTGCTCAGCTTCGCTCAGGGGCCGAATCCTCAAGGCAACCTGGGGGGGGGGGGGGGATGGGGAGGGGGGGGGGAGGGGGGATGGGGGGAGGCCACAGAGAATAGGAGTCAGAGCTCAGCCAACCAGACATGTCAACACACACTCTGTTTTCTCAGTTGTATTCTGTTAGTTTGTTCCGCTGACGGGGGTAAAAACTCAAATTAAGACCTTCATTAACATAAAAATGTACTTGGAACTGTAATATGTGTTGATGAATGAAAGCATTTAAAACTGAAAGGAAATTATGCAATAAAAACAGCACTTCTGCGTCCCCATCACAGCAGGATACGTTTCCTCTTTCTGGCTGGGCCGGATAATTGACTCAACATCATGATGACATGGGGCGATGAGGTGCGTCACGGGGCTGTGTTGGTGTGGAATACACAGGAGTGCACTAGGGGAAAAGGGTTTCCGTTCCTTTCAGGGCTTTTTTCTCTTTGCTCAGCATGTAACCTGTTTTAACCTGAGCACCGTCTCTCCTGCTGCTCAGGGACGCAGCAGGAAGTGGGGGGGGGGGGCAGGTATGTTCCTGTACCATCGGCAGCATCGCCATCTCCACATGGACATGGGTGGTTGATTGGTTGTTGATGATTGCTGATATAAGATGACATGAAAACTATAAAGTAGTTTATAAAGTGGCAGAGCATGTGAAGCAACCAACTGTACAGGAAGCTGGAACACAACACTTACATCACATGACATCATTATTCATCCCCTGGGATATTGATAACAAACAGTTATTAACATTTTTATCAGCTGAATATTCCTGGAAGAATAGTCCATTCCTTCAAGAATATTAGCTAGAATATGAGAATATGGAAAAGGTGTACAATGCCAACACGAAGACAAGGTGTGGCGGTTAAGATTAGAACCTCAAGCAGAAACTAAACGGTTAGTGACATCACCCAAATGGCATTATTTGAACCGCAGTAAGTAGGTCCTGTTCCAACAATAGTCCACCCACAACCAATTTAACAAACAGTTCAACTGAACAAGTGAGACAATTGTGTACAGTTAAAGTACAGTGTATGTGTATGTGTATGTGTACGTGTATGTGTATGTGTGTGTGTATGTGTATGTGTATGTGTGTGTGTATGTGTATGTACGTGTGTGTACGTGTGTGTGTATGTGTGTGTGTATGTGTGTGTGTGTGTACGTGTGTGTGTATGTGTGTGTGTGTCGTGTATTAACAGCATAGTGGAGGCAACCGACCTGAAAGACGTTGAATTATTCAGACACGGGGTATGTACCAGCATGGCTATTGAGAATCTATCAGTGGCGGCTGGCCCATAGGGGGCGATGGGGCGCCGCCCCCCCCCCAAACCACACGCACAAAAAATAATAATAATAAAAAAATAATATATATATATATATATAAATTGTCAATATGTGTGTGGAATGCACCCAGAAATATGTGTAAAATATGATTTATGATTTAAATATATATGATTTAAAATAATTTGCGCAACATAATATGCTTTTCCTAGTACACATAAGCCTAGTACACTGCAGCCTTAAGGGCGCATTTGTATGACGATGCTGCTGGGGCGCTTTTCAAATCGCCCCACGGAGGCGGGTCTCTGTAGCAGTTTAGCCAATTGCTGATTCAAGATATAAACGAGTGACATGAAATGTAGCCAATCAGCGTCCTCAAAACGTCTCCCCGCGGGGCGCTTTTCAAATCGCCCCACGGACTTCGTCATTTGTGTGCGTCACATATGCCTGAGAAACACTCTGTCTCTGTGGGCGCCATTTACTACTAGTTCAACAATGGCGAGCATGAGCACTACCCCAAGACCGGTCCCTAACTCGGTGAAATCTATCATTCAAGAGCCGTTTGAGAGAAGACGTTTGGCGGACAAACTTAAGGTGAAAGATCTGGGCCCAGATCAACCTGATATTGTTATCAAACAGGCAGCTAGTGACAAAGGGAAGACCTATACGCGAGGCTTCTCTCATAGCTGGTACACCAGAAAGGCCTGGCTAGCTGGATGCACTCATGCCAATGCCTTATTTTGCTTTCCTTGCTTGCTTTTTAAAACAACGAGGGGGACAGATGTAACATCAACTGGAGTGAAGGATATGAAGCACCTGTCTGAGAAAGTGAGGAAGCATGAGAACACCAGGGCGCACATGGACAACGCTATGAAGCTAGCCACGCTAGGCAGAGTGAACATTGCTACGCAGCTGGACGAAGGCCACAGGATTGCCGTGAGGAAGCACAACGAGGAGGTGGACAAAAACCGGCATATTTTATGCAAAACAATCGACTGTGTCAAGTTTTGTGGGGCTTTTGGGTTGGCTTTGCGTGGGCATGACGAGACAGAATCTTCCGTCAACCCTGGTATTTTCAGGGGATTGGTGGATTTCGTTTCCTCCCTGGACACTGTGCTGGAGGAGCACCTGAAGACCGCCACCGTGTTTAAAGGCACGTCAAAGACTGTACAAAACGAGCTGTTGGACAGCATGTTGTCAGTGCTGAGGGAGTACATTCTGGAGGAGGTAAACAGCGCTGATTTCATCGCCATTCAAGCCGACGAGACGACGGACGTCTCCACCTACTGCCAGCTGGTGCTTGTGCTACGCTACATCGACTGTAAAAGTGTTGTACGAGAGCGGTTTTTCGAGTTTATAACAATCAAGAAGTCAACTGCGGACACAACCGCTACAGCGCTTCTGGAGAGGCTAAGCACCATACTCCCAAATGGACAAAAGGCAAAACATATCGCCCAAGCTTACGACGGCGATATGTTTTTCTGTTATGAGGGGAGGCACTGGCGGAGTGCAGCGGAAGGTCATGGATGTGTACGGGAATGCACACTACGTGCACTGCTATGCACATCAGCTGAACCTAATAATGCAGCAGGCAACATCACACATCCCCAGGATCGGCACTTTTTTTGGTTGGATTTTCTGCCTTCTTCTTCTTCTTCTTCTTCTTCAGTGCTAGACCAAGTGGTGGCGCACAGACTCCCCAGAGCTTCGACAACACGGTGGAACTTCCACAGTCGCGCAGTAAACACTGTGTGTGAGCAAAAGGATGACCTCCTCAAGTGTTTCCAGACCATCAGGGAGGACTCTGTGAACTCTGATCCTGTAACAGTCAGAGAGGCTGGGGGCTTTTGTGAGGATGCTTGAAGACCAGGATTTTTGTTTTTTCCTGGAATTGTTCCACAGGATCATGGCACACGTGGACATGTTATTCAACCAGCTGCAGAAGAGGAACATCGACCCCGTCTTCATTAAAGGACTTGTCCACAAGTTCACAGACAGCATGCAAACGATATTTTGGCTGACAAAGCTTTTAGTAAAAATCAGTTCCTCACGTCCATCTGTCCGTCTGAATGTGCACGTCCATCTGTCCGTCTGAATGTGCACGTCCATCTGTCCGTCTGAATGTGCCGTGTCATCAAAGTGAATGAATATCATGTATCACATCACATTTATATTTGCTTTAGTATTTAAAAGGGAAAGAGAAGAGACTCTCAGATTTGGATAATAAATTATTATCCAAATGTGTTTATTACTACCTTACCTGCATTATTATTAATAATGCAGGTAAAGTAGTAATACACACAGTTTGTAATAACAGGCTTATTCAGGTGTCCACCGGGTCAATTTCTAGAGTAAACCTATAGTTGTTTTCATAAATGGATGTTCACTGAATAATCGTATTTAATAATCGTGATATCAATACTGACCAAAATAATCGAGGTTATGATTTTTGCCATAATCGAGCAGCCCTAGTTTAAAGTTAATTATATATATATATACTGTAAACAACAATCAGTATATTGCACACAATGAATATAATTGCACATGAATGAGTTTGATGGCAAGTTAGCAACCTAAACTTTATCTTTTGGACCAGGGCCTCCATTTCCTCTCTGAGTGCATGTGACCAGCCGCAGGAGGCCATCAAGAGACGGAGGACGCTGGGAGCAGGGGAACCACAGAGGCCAGAGGCTGCAGAGGTGAGTTATGATCTGCCAGTGTTTGCCCTAGAATATTCTTCAGTGATTGTGGTACGTAGCCAAAATAAAACCTAAAGCGACACTGCACACAGGATAGCATATTGCCACAATGGTCGAATGATGCAGCAGGCAGTCTGCAATGTATATATTGGCATTCATGTTTTTGTTTACTATTTTTGTAGATTCCAGGTTTGTCAGAGCGGTTACAAAAAGGATAAGGCATCCTCACATGTAACAGAACATATGTGGTTTACTTATTGAAAGGCCACTCTAAACCTTGCTTTGTTGTGCAAACCAGTAGAGAGTTAAAGATCAGGAGATGGAAACATGATGTGAAGTACAATTAGGAGTAATGGTGTTAAAACCTTGCAATTTTTGATAATGATATATCTTTTACAGGTTTGTGATACCATCCTTATGCACACCGAGGAGCGGTTCTCCTTCACCCAGCACCTCATCAGCGCAACACTGTTGCATGGAGAGATGTTCCCACAACACAGCGTGAAGTTCCCTGAAGCAGTGCACTTGAAACGACATGCAGGCGTACCCCATGTTGAACAAGGCCAAGCTAAAAACGGAACTATGAAATAACTATTAACAAACTATTAAAAGAGACAAAGTAAGTGAAACCTAAAAAAGTATTGCTTGGACTCACGGTCAACTGCTGGTCCTTTGACTCCCCGGTGTCCTTCATCTCGGGGGGTCAGGCGGCGGTCGGGACGCGGGAGGAGAGACGCTCAACGGAGGAGGAGGAGGACGGGACGCTCATCCCGGCTCAGCAGCATCCCGCTAACGGACGGGTCGACACACCTGTGGCTCCACTCTTCTTCGCCCGAGGTCTCTTAGCAGTCAACTTGTACGGCTTTCATAGTATTAACATTCCTAATAATAATAATACTAATAATGATAATAAACAGCGCTGTTAAAGTCGTGAGAACGCGACCTCCCAACGGTCAAACAAATAATAAGAAGAAAAGAAGCAGCGTTGTCGTTAGTAACCGACAGCGCGTCAGAGAGCCCCTATCGCTCCTATCCTAAAAAAACAAACTGCTTAAAAACAGCGCGATTTGCACTATACGTCGAATCGCAGACCCAGAGAAAACACACGGCCGGCACGACAGTCCAGACGGCTTCCAGACCTGCTTTTACGCATTATTATCCCGACTAGACTAGATCGCTCTCTCTCCAACCAACTGGTGTAATGTCGTGTGCGTGTTGTCCCTGGAGATCCGCGGTGGTGAATACGGACATCGGTAGAGAAAAGCCCGCAGCTCCTCTTCTTTTATCCACGCTTTAGCGACACCTGGTGGCCACATCGCGGAGCTGCATTGAGGGATCATATTCTACGCACACACGACATGCATTTGAATGTATTGATGCCTATATATATATTAAACATATTATATATTACATGTATATTAAATATATATAAAACTAATATATATACAAATACTACTAATACAAATTATTAGTAGTATTTGTATTCGTTTTATATATATATATATATATTTTTTTTATATATGCACGTATTCATGGTAGAAGTTGTAGTATTATTAGTAATAATACTTCGTACGATTGTTTGATTGAATGTCCATGGTGTGTTATTGTAAACTAACTATGCCTAAATAAATACAACTAATACAAATAATACAATTAATACTACTACTACTACTACTACTACTACTATAAATACATGTGTTTTATTGCATTTCCATGCTGTTATTGTAAACTATTGATTCCTAAATAAATACTATGAATACAACTACTACTACAACTACTATAAAGACATGTGTTGTTTTGCATTTCCATGCTGTTATTGTAATCGGCAACATAGATACATCATCCACCATTTTTTTTATGGGGGCAACATAATGCTATCAAATGCGTTCAAAGAATAAGCTAAACAAGTGAAAAACACAATTGCACTATTCTTTTATTCAGGTTTTTGAAGGTGCAATACACACACAATAAATACTGTGCATAAACAAAACTGAATCAACATTCATGAAATGTAACATCCTAAAGGAAGAATGGGGTCGGCATAATTAGGATTCCTCCATGAATATCTTCTCTTCACAGACGTCCTTCTCCTGAAATGAAAAGAAGAAGAACATAAGCACAATTTCAATGCCCCCCCCCCCCCCATCCTCCCCCCATCCATGCAAGAAAAGAGAAGAAGAATCGAGCTTCCTTTTTTCTATGAGGGGCCTTAAAGTATTGAGATGCTTAACAGCCTTTATCTCCAGGAGCCAGGCACAGCGACAACAAAGACCGACGCTCCGCGCCGGGTGGCGGCAATGCCGATGACGTCATCCATCGTCCCCGGTGACGTCAAACTAGCCGAGGAACAGGCGATGGCTGACGTCTGCACTGCAGGTATGAGTCAGCTACGGTATATCCAAGGCCATTGGCTGCGTGCTATTTTTATTCGATCGAGTTGTTGTTTTTCCGTCACAAAAGATGGAGACGTGATGTGGGACGGTGACGTGCTCATTAGTGTGTTCCATGACTCGTGCGATAGGTAATTATGGAGGTGAGGAGTCACATCCATCACAATAGATGGATTTCAGATGAGATGAGATGTTGTGCCTAATACATCCCAGTACAGGAAACCATCAAGGGGTTCTACCATGAGCAGAAAGTACATACAGGACAGCAATAGGAATTTAAAAATATATATTTTCTTATATGACAAAATAATTAAAAATAATATACATCTACACTATGAGTCGTACAAATGTAACTACAGAAAGTATCACGATTCAAGATTCAAGATGTTTTTTATTGCCAAGTACAATGGAATGCTTAATCCCCATTCCCTCCCGCAGTATGAATTTCAACAACAATTCTATACTAAACTATACAATACTTATTAGTAACTATAATAAACAATACTATACTATAAACTATATATTATATATTATATAAACTATATTAACTATATACTATATACTACCTATGATATGCTATACTATAAACTATAAACAACACTATACCGGTATATACAAGTAGTTAAGTAGTAGTGTAGTATAATAGTAATAGTATACTAGTAGTTGAGGTAGAGACATAATTGACAGTATATGCTACATTATGGAAACATTTCTGACGATCATGTGTGTGTCTCTTTCATTTCTAACAGACTCCACATCCGAGCCGCCGTCAGAGAGAACTCACCCTGTACTTCTCATCCTCCTTCTCTCTCCTCTTGAGCTCCGCGTTGACGATGTCAAAGAACTCCGCCTCCGCCTTGGCGATCAGCTCCTCGGGGCTCTCCTCGCCGTCGGCCTCCCTGGCGTTGGCGTTGGCGGCGTCCTCGTCCTTGCCCTGCTCCGAGCGGCTGCGCTCCTTCAGGCGCATCTCCCGCTGGCGTGCCTCCAGGATCTTCTCCCGCTTGGTTTCCCGCTCAAACATCTGAAAGGACGACACCGTGCCGGAGGTGAAACTGTTTGAACTGATGAAACTTGAGGGTTTGTGTTCCATGGGTGGCGTTTTCAAAAAACATAATTTTATGAATATAAAATCAGATTATGTGAGAGTCCAAGAGACCCTTTTCACAGAGGCGTCGTCATCGTGGGACGAACACAGGTGTCACTCATAGCACTAATTACAGGTCTGCTATTTTGATGTACCAGGCTAGTAAACGTATCTTCACTAGTTTAGTCTACTATCCGTGCCCTGGTCCAAAAGTAAAAGAGCAGACCCGTAATTTGTGTTCCGACTGCGGAAAAGGGTGTAAGGTGGATGATGAGGACAGACACAACAACAAAATGGTCTGGAGAGGACTCTTACGGCAGCGGCCAGGCTCTTCTCGTTCCTCTGCAGGGTACACAGACCGGGGGAGATTTCCAGCAGCGTGGTGCTGCCCAGCTGGGAGCCGCAGGACAGGAAGCGACCGTTGTCCTGCATGCGAAGGCTGTAGAGGGCCTCGTCGCACACCTGGCCAGAAGACATATGAAACGATGTGTACTGTTATCTGTGGAGTGTGTGTGTGTGTGTGTGTGTGTGTGTGTGTGTGTGTGTGGTCGGTGGCTGGTTTAAGCAGCCTCAACCTGGCCCGAGTCAGACTGATCTCAGAGTCAAGGGCTGGGTAAGGCTGCACACCTGTGGGTAATCAAGACCAGCCGTCACTACCACACACACTCAAAGAGAAGCGCTAGCATGTACCATCTGCCCTGTTCACTACTACAAACAGGTTTTCTCATCCACCTGTGTCCTTGTTTACACCTGTAGTCGTCTCTTAGGAGGTTCACATACCATCACTGTGTGGATACACAGTCACCTTTGGAACGTTTTACCCCCGCCATGGCGTCATGGTAATGACACGGAGATGAGAAGGTTTGCTCACTTTGAGGCTGAGCGTGGGGTCGTTCTGCTTGAAGAGGATGTCCCACACGTCCAGCGTGCCGTCCATCTTGATGGTGGCGAACACAGAGGGTCGGACGGGGCTCCAGCAGGCGTCGGTCAGGAAGGACATCTGGTACCTGCAAAGACACTTTATTCCTTTATTCATCTCAAGAGTCGATTTGTCTGAATATTTGCATCATCGGTGTACAACCGGTGACACTGTCTCTTTTTAAAATGAGCCACTTGCTTTGTGGACATGATGGAGGACTCCTTGATGTCCTCGGACCAGATGCGCGCCGTCCAATCCCCCGCGGTGAGGAAGTTCTTGGGGAAGAAGGGGTTTCTCTGCAGGGCGTAGACAGGCCCGTGGTGACCGCTGTACGTGCTGACTATCTTCTCCGCCGGGGTCTTGGCCTTGCGGTTGCAGGAGACCACCAGGCCCTGTTCTGTTCCTACCATGAACTTAGTAGGCTAAAGAAAAACGTGAAACAACAATTAAGATGTACTTTATTAATCCCATGTGGGACAAGTATAATTTGGCAACATTTTGAAAAATATGTAAACTTGTGGAAAAATATAACTTGGAATATTTTGCAAAATTGTGTAAAATGTTAACATTTCCACAATATTGCTTCTACGCCTGTTCATCATTGGATTGCAGTCAGATGAGGCTCACCATGGTCGACTCAAACTCGAGACAGATGGCTCCCAGGGCGTTGTCCAGGTTGCCCTCCCTGCTGGGGTCCAGCACCAGCCTCTCTGTGGGCTCACTCATCTTACGGATGTCCCACCACAGCACCTTGAGGACACCACAGAGAGAGGACACCCAGGCCTTCAGCTAGCTGAAACCTACTTTGACAGACCACGGTCAGCCCTGCTAGCTGCAAGGATTCATTCCCCTTTCTTTGCAGAAAGAAGAAGGAAAGACAAAAACAGGTGTCATGAGATCTGGCAAGATGCCAGAAAAATGCAAAAAAAAATACAATTATTGTATGGATTGTATTATTACTGAAATGCATGGATTCTTTCTAATATAAGTGTGTTTTTAATATGACTAGTTGCCTTGCTAAGGATCTGCCATCAAACATGAGTGTTTTCAGTCTCCTCCTATTTGGGCTACTCTCTAGCTGAGCATCTATCCATTCCTCTTGACGTTCCCCTCAGCTGTCAGTCAGATAAAGGGTCCAGTGGCCGGCGGAGGTCGGTGAAAGTGCAGCCCGGCCGTTTTTCGCTGCCGTATCGGACTTCGCCGGCCCAACTAATGGACTTAAGGGCCCTTTTCTCTGTGCCACACCGGGCCCCTATTGTGAGGATGAGGGATAAGGTAACAGCGAGACCTTTTGTAGCACCGCCGGCCCCGGCGCCGCCGCCGCCGCCGCGGGCTTAGCTCACCTGGCCGTCGGTGGACGCGGAGAAGGTATCGGTTCCCGTCTTTGACAGCAGCCAGATGATTTTGTAGACCGGGTCCCTGTGGCTGTGCTCTATTTTGGACATCTCCACCGGTTGGCTGCCCTTGCGGGTGTCCCAGTAGGCTGCAAAAAGAATAACACAATACAATCACACACACACACACACACACACACACACACACAGACACACACACACACACACACACACACACACATGCATGCATGCATACAGGCACTCACACACACTCGCAGAGACATGCACACATACGCGTGTGTGCGCGATGCACGTACACACGCGCTTAGGAAAAAAGGGCCACCTTGAAGTTATTCAACGTTGTTATAACAACAGTTTTGTCTCCCTTGAAACAATACACTGGAAAAAATACGACAATACTCAGAAGATTTGTTCTTTGATATGATAAAACACTGAAGGTCACGCTATCACAGCCCATAAAAGATCCCCTTTGTCAGAGGAAAATAGGCAATGCGTGACAAATAGCAGCAACCATTTCCCGTCCTAATATTCAGTAACTGAAGAGAGACAGTCAGAGACAGCTTGTAGTCCCAATATGAAATACATGATAATGTATTTATCCACAGGCAATGTGCCTACAGAACTGCTAGGAGGGCTGCCACTATCATAACATTGTCATTAACATAACACTATCATACTTTGCTGAACGTTCTGGACTCATTACAGTTACTGCACTGTCCTGCACTGTACTGCACTGTATATATGTCGTGCTGCACTACTGGCACTTTAAAATCAAAAGGTTTTTGCACAATTGAACATGAATATATCATCATCCATCTGTCACTTTGATGATATATGTATAGGTGTGGGGCTCACCGATCTGCCCGTTGTAGCTGCCCCCCACCAGGATATGGGAGTCTTTGGGGTTGTACTCCAGACAGACCAGGGGGGACACGGGCTTGATTGTCATCTCTGGCTTGTTTGGGTTCTCTAGAAATAAAAAGGATAAATAAAACTGATTTTAAATCTAGGCTCTATGACATTTTATATTTTTATTATTTTTAATATTATTATCATTATAATTATTATTATTGTTATTATTATTATTATTATTATTATTATTATTATTATTTGTTTTATTATTATCTATTTATTTATTCATTTTGTCTTAATTATCATTCTTTTTTATGCCTGGAAGAGGAGGTATTCAGGAGGATGAGAAAAAACTAAAAGTATCCCCGGTCTCTCCGGTGCTCCTCCCGGGCCGACCGTGAGCATGTTGAAACCTAACCCACCGATGTCCCAGATGTAGGAGTCAAAGCTCATGTCTTTCGTGGCCTTCTGGAACTCCAGGCAGGAGTAGGCCACCGCCAGCTTCCGGCTGCCGTCCGGATGCCAGGACATGCTGGTGGCAGTGCGCTTCACTTTGTTAGGGTCTCTGCATGATCAAAAAAAACAACCAGAAGTTTAAGCTTTAAAAATGAAATGTCATCTTCATATCCTATCTCCTTATTCTATTTCGCCTCAGAATGTCGACATATATCGGGAGTGGCAGTATAGCTTGGCTTGGGAACCGGGAGGTCGCCGGTTCAAGTCCCCTAAAACACCTGGTCACTGCCGAGGTGCCCCTTGAGCAAGGCACCAGACCCCTACCACTGCACCCGGGGCGCTGTGTATAAAATAGCTGCCCACTGCTCCTAAAACTAGGATGGGTTAAATGCAGAAAAACAAATTGCAGTGTGTGTGTGTACATGTGTATGTTGCCAATAGCAAGGATGCAAATCCTCTCAGATATACATTTAGATTGAGCCTCAAGCTCTGTGATCATATACAGTATATGATTCTGGCTCTTAAAAACAAGCGTCCTAGAGAGGCTGCAGGTGTAGCGATGGCGGGTGGGTGGCTGGAGGCACCTAAAGACGTTGATGGTCTTGGCTGAAGGACACTCCTGGGCGTCCTCCACCAGATCCTCGTCGGCGAAGTACTCCTCGTAGATGTCTATGGCGTTGTTCTGTTTGATGCAGTGCTCCATGATCTGTGGTCATGAGGACAAAAAAAGAGACCGAATCCACAGCATGAATCACTTTGATTTAAGTGCCAGCGCACAAACGTGCTTCTACACATATTGGATGTTTTTGAAGCATCACATATAAAAAAACAACACAATTTAATTGCCTTTGGGCTGACAGAACTCACTAATTCGATGGCGGCTATTTTTGGTACATGTGGTATGTGCAGCAAACTACGGCTGCCATCTTGAAACATATCTTTGAACTGCAGGCTACTTATTAATTAATTATTATTATGTATTATGTATTATGTATGTATTCTGAATGATGTAGTATGTATGTAATGTATTAGTATATCTTATTAATGTATTATTTATGTATGTTAATGTATGGTGCATTATAGTAATGTAAAAAAGGAACCTATTTCACTTGAGATTAACCAGAATTAATGAATAAATCAATGAATGAATGTTCCAATATGCAAAAAGCTACGGCTGACATCTTGAAACATGTCTTTGACTGCAGGGTATTTTTACATGAGAGTAACCATAAATGATGAATATATGAATAAATGAATGAATGAATGATCCCGTTACCAAAGTTTTAAAATTATGCAAAAAAGCTACGGCTGCCATCCTGAAACCTCTTTGAACTGCAGGCTCATGTTAATGTATGGTTTCATTATAGCAATGTATAACCCCAAAATCCACCATATGTAATGAATCAATTCATGAATGAATGATCCCATTACTCGTTAAGAATGAATTAATAATAGTGGAAACTTGAGAGTCAGTCGCCTGTCGCACGGCTCATCAAACGAATGGAGTAGAATGAGGACTCAGACATAAGCGTGACGCCAGTGAAAGCGACTTGCTCCAGACACGCACACCACCGAGCTGCAGGACAGAGTTGCTGTAGTGCTCGTCCTTCTCCACTTTCTTCCTGAAGCGAATGGTCTGCTCCATCTCCTGCGGGTTGATGTCCTTGGGCCAGCCACCTTCCACGTGGTTCATCCCGCAGGACACGGACTCGTAGCGCTCGGTGTTCACCTGTGTGGGGCAAAAGGAATAGAATGAAGGTATAGACTGAACACACCTTGCAGTGACTGTACTGTCACTGTGTGGAGGAGGTGATGGAGTAAGGTACTCTCAATAAACCATGCAGGCACTGTAGGCTACCACTGTGTGAAATAGGTGCCATGTTTTCTATATCCTAACATTGACCTATAACAATAATAACAACTGGGAGTAGGGGGTAGGGGGTAGGGAGTAGGGAGTAGGGAGTAGGGGGTAGGGGGTAGGGAGTAGGGGGTAGGGAGTAGGGAGTAGGGAGTAGGGGGTAGGGAGTAGGGAGTAGGGAGTAGGGGTAGGGTAGGGAGTAGGGGGTAGGGAGTAGGGGTAGGGAGTAGGGGTAGGGAGTAGGGGTAGGGGGTAGGGAGTAGGGAGTAGGGGGTAGGGAGTAGGGAGTAGGGGGTAGGGAGTAGGGAGTAGAGAGTAGGGAGTAGGGGGTAGGGAGTAGGGGGTAGGGAGTAGGGAGTAGGGGGTAGGGAGTAGGGGGTAGGGAGTAGGGGTAGGGGGTAGGGAGTAGGGAGTAGGGGGTAGGGAGTAGGGGTAGGGGTAGGGAGTAGGGAGTAGGGAGTAGGGGTAGGGAGTAGGGGGTAGGGAGTAGGGAGTAGGGGTAGGGAGTAGGGGTATGGAGTAGGGAGTAGGGGTAGGGGGTAGGGAGTAGGGGGTAGGGAGTAGGGAGTAGGGAGTAGGGGGTAGGGGGTAGGGAGTAGGGGTAGGGGGTAGGGAGTAGGGAGTAGGGGGTAGGGGGTAGGGAGTAGGGAGTAGGGGGTAGGGGGTAGGGAGTAGGGAGTAGGAAGTAGGGAGTAGGGGGTAGGGGTAGGGAGTAGGGGGTAGGGAGTAGGGGGGAGGGAGTAGGGGGTAGGGAGTAGGGAGTAGGGGTAGGGAGTAGGGGGTAGGGAGTAGGGGTAGGGAGTAGGGAGTAGGGAGTAGGGGGTAGGGAGTAGGGGGTAGGGGGTAGGGAGTAGGGGGTAGGGAGTAGGGGGTAGGGGTAGGGGTAGGGAGTAGGGGGTAGGGGTAGGGAGTAGGGGGTAGGGAGTAGGGGGTAGGGGGAGGGAGTAGGGGGTAGGGAGTAGGGGGTAGGGGTAGGGAGTAGGGGGTAGGGAGTAGGGTGTAGGGGGTAGGGGGTAGGGAGGGGTAGGGGGTAGGGAGTAGGGGGTAGGGGGTAGGGAGTAGGGGTAGGGGGTAGGGAGTAGGGAGTAGGGGGTAGGGAGGAGTAGGGGGTAGGGAGTAGGGGGTAGGGAGTAGGGGGTAGGGAGTAGGGGGTAGGGGGTAGGGAGTAGGGGGTAGGGGGTAGGGAGTAGGGTGTAGGGGGTAGGGGGTAGGGAGGGGTAGGGAGTAGGGAGTAGGGGGTAGGGAGTAGGGAGTAGGGGGTAGGGAGTAGGGGGTAGGGAGGGGTAGGGGGTAGGGAGAAGGGGGGTTGGGAGTAGACAGTAGACAAATAAAAATAATAATAATTATTATTATTATTATTATTATTACTATTATTATAATCGTGTCATGCATGTACATGTATGTATGGTCTGTCAATCTAAAACATGAATGAATTGGTGCTCCAGCATGTGTGTGTGAATATTATCCAGAAGCAGAACTATAATGCATATAACAATATGTTGCTAGGAATAGGATGCATTTATGTTGCATGTGTTTCAATTGGTATGCATTTCAGCTTTGTTTTCTGGTCATGTTGACACCATTAGATTAGATTAGATTCAAATGTATTGTCATTGCACAGCACAAGTACAGTACAGCGAACATAGTTAGGCATCTAACCAGAGTGCAAATGTTGCCGTAAAGTGCATGGGAATATATCATTTACAGTTTACAGTTGCTAAAAAACGGTCTACTGCATAAAAACAGTTATATATACGATCACTTATATAGTATGTATGCGATATGTGCATAATAATAGGTACTATATATATATATATATATGTAAGTATGCAAGTATTTAACAGGTAGATCAGGGGTATGCAATTATGACAGGATAAATATATACAGAGGGATACATATATTGTAGGTGCAACCTCCCCATCACCTGTCGCCTAGTATATGTACCTCGTGCTCGGACATGTCCCGGGAGCACTGTAGGGGCACGTCGCAGGGGTCTCTGTCCAGGAAGTGGGCCCCCAGAGCCGGGTCGGGACATATGTCTACGCGGAGCTCGGCGGGCCGGTCGGAGAAGCAGCAGGGCCGTCCGAACTCACTGCGCTTCTTGGTGTAAACGTGGACTATCTCCATTGTGCTGTCATCTGATTGAAATGTTAAGGAAATGATGATGATGATGATGATGATGATGATGATGATGATGATGATGATGGAAATGGGATGGGATGATGATGGGAAACGTATTAACGGCATCTCAATGAATGTCGATCACTTATTATAGTTTAATTATAATCACGTAATAATACAATCTCGTCATATAACACCAATTGTTATGCATTATTAAACAACAACATTACACAAACGGACGTACCTGCGTGTCCCCCGGGGGGAATGAATGGATGACAGCTAAACGTGAAGTTTACACACTTGGAAACTTTCAGATGCCAGCAATGTTTTGGTGGACAGGAGGGAGGCTGATGTTTACCGTATCCTAGCAACGCGCTGAGACCACGCCCTCATTTCCTCCTCTCTCCACGGAAAACACTCGCGCGGAGCTGTGGTGTCACGTGGTTGACTGGGTGCCGTTGCAGAGACACCGTTGATTGTTGTCTCTTTACCCATAGGTATGGATTCGGATCTGCGGTAAAGTCTTTGTTCCTTAAGTTCCATAAGTCATCTAACCACCACATTCCAGTCCAATTCCGTACATCACTTTTGGAGTTTGAGGAAAAACAGAACGTGAACTCGCGAGATCGGGGTGGTCTCGCGATGCTTGTGCAGACCGTGGATGTATAAATGTGACGTAACAAGTCAGTAAACTAAGTAGTCTAACAGGCTAGTAGGCCTTATCACTTGTCACTATTACTTATCACTTGAGTATCGCGGGGATGAAGAATATGAAATCGAAAGAAAAAGCATCTACTACAAAAGTTTTTTTTATTCAGTTCACAATAATATGTATGCACGTCACACATACAATTAAGCACCATGGCTGTATGCTACAGTGTAACATGCAACGGGGGGGGGAATAACATGTAATTAGTTGTATGAAAAAATAAAATAATTATAAAATTGAAAACAACAAAGGCCAAAAGAAGGTTGTCGAGATTGAAGACGGTACAATTAGTTTGGTTAGGTATTTACGTCTTGTTTATCTCTTATCACAGTCAAAGCATCGCAACCTCCATCCAATGTCATTTAAAACATTTGGTATTATATAATGTTAGTTGTACTGCATGTGCTATATTGTATTATCAATTACATCATACAGGGGAGGGGGGGTTCTTAAAAAATAGATTGTGCGACAAAGCTAGGGACAAAATGCTATATTATTACTAAGGGTGAGACATTGAGACAAATACAGATAATTAAAATAAAATTATGTTCATATACAGTCCATAGTTGTCCAGTCCACATTATTTACAGTGTGTAGAGATAACAATGTGTGTGTGTGTGTAGTGTGAACATGTGTAGACACATTTGTAAATATGACTAACTTAACTAACCGGATTGATATACCTTTACGATATATCTTCAACACGCTTACAGCGTTTGTGCAAAAAATCAAATCCTGATCTGTGAGCACAACGCACACAGACGATATGCACGTGTTCCTGCCAACCCTGTGCTGGATACCTGTCACACCTCACATTTCTGTCATTTTTAGATGCATTTTTTTTTAATACCTCATCAGAAAACAAATCTCGGGTTGGCAAATGGCAAAACAGGGAATGGACCGTATGTTCACTGGTGAATCGGCTTCTGGGTCGAAAGGGTCACCGTAAAAATAATACAAATAATAGTATCGACAATAACGACAAAAAGAATAGGCACAAGAACATGCTCTTCCCACTACCTAATCTCAAGTTATGGACACCATTAGTATCAGTAGTATTTCCAATCCTTTTTTTGTTGTCCATATCGGTCATCGATCCATTTCAATCATCCCCATAATGTAGTTATTTTGTGTAAAAACAGGAAACCGAAGAAGATTCCGTTGTTTTTTTTGACACTTCGCCCCAAACCTCCTTCACACACACACACACACACACACACACACACACCACACACACACACACACACACACACACACACACACACACACACACACACACACACACACACACACACACATACACATAAAGTAACTCCCGTTCCCGGGTAGCAAAGCAACTCAATGTCAACATCAAGGCAGAAGTCTTTTTTTTGTTTGTTGGTTTCATGTTGTTGTCGCAACACGGAGTTTTGGGGCTGAAATGTGAGTCGCCAGTTCGAAGAACACCACCGACGCGGGACATCGAGGAATCATTGTGTCGAGGTGGAGGAGGCGGTGGTGATTTTAGCGTGGACATCAAAGTTCATATCCCAACTACAAATACGACAAACGGCAAAAAAAACAGGAGATGCGGCTGTTCCTCCGTTCACGCCGCGGGATAGACACGACGATCGGACACATAGTCGTTTGCTGAAGCTGCACATGCTGAGGAGTCTCTGTGGCGGGGGGTGGGGGAGAAATACGAAGGAGGCAGGTGGACAGAGAGGGACGGAGAGACGGAGGGAGGGAGGAGGAGCTGGAGGAGGTGGAGGAGGTGGAGGAGGAGAAGCAGGCAGGGCCTATGCCTGGAAGTCGTTCCCAAAGTGTCTACTCTGTTCCTCGGTCATGGACAGATAGGTGGCCCTCATGCTGGGGGAGTACTGTGGAGGAGAAGGGGTCAGGGGATACAGACAAGGTTACAATCGGCACCATACCGGGTTTTCCCGCCATTTAATCACACAGAAGAGGCTTTGGAGTATACCAGTCTTCACATTCCAGGGGTAGGCTAAGCCTGGCTATGACTGGCTATGGCTTAACAAAACAGACCCATTATCTAGAAACAAGTACAAGTAAGGTCAATAGATCAAACTGGATGATACTCTTCATGTCAAGGAGGCTTGCCATTCACACTGAGGGGAAACACATCTGGGGGGGGGGGGGTCTTGTTATGCTGTTGCCACAGACATCGCAGCAGCGATGTCACACGGGGAGAGTTAGAATTCTATAGCACCGCACACGCTATAGAATTAAAATGACAGGATGTGTGACTTCATGCACAGGTCAACGACGTCTGTATGTGGGAATCTGGCGATGCCACTATCACGTTTTTACCACTAGGGGGAGTCCTAGAGTCCCGCACGAGTATGTGGGACTCTTGGAATGTCACTACCACCACTGTACCACTAGGGGGCGCCATCGCCACGTTGAGGTAGACCTTGCATAATGAGGAGGGGGGGGGGGGGGGGGTAAATAGTGACGTTGGTGCAACAAAACCATGCCGAAAGAGGAATGGAAGAGAATCTTGACAGAGATCAATGTCAAACAAAGGATGCATCAGAGGAAGAGGAAGGGATTTTCTCCTTGAAGAAGGAAGTGAAAGTCGGGTAAAGAGGACTTACTCGGTTTCTATATTGCTGAGAGTATGCCTCCAAAAGTTGATTTAAAAATAAAAAAAAAGAGAGCGACATATTGAAAAGAAAGATACAAACAAACAAAGAAATGACATACGCACAAAGAAAACATACATAAAAGAAGCTGTTAGCTATATAAAAAAATAATAATAGTATGCCATAAGTTGTAATAGAGGAGGAAAAGGATGAGTTCATGAGTCACTTGCATAGTTTTGACACCGCATTGGGTGACTGTTGATGTTTCACTTCAACAACAGAAACCTTTAGGGTCTAATCCAATAAATATTAAATCAATCATACAAAGATGTGAAAAGTGTCACAGTGGGATGGCGGAATTTGTAATAAACCAAAAACAAAACCCACTAAAAAACAAAACTCAAGGGAGCATGTCAGGCCCCAGGCGGTACCACCTGTATCTGTTCCCTCGGGGGGGACAGTGTGTGTTCCCCCACTGAGACACGCCATGATGTGTGGCTGCTGAATTATTAAAGAGGCGTCTGTTTCTTTAATGATCTGTCTCTCCTGTACTCTGGCACTACACGCCGAGCTCCTCTTTGGGAAGATAAGACACCAGAAGCGGTACGACAGCAACCTATGCTAGTACGAACAACAGAAAGAACGGGACGTCCCTTGGAAACGCATTGAGGCCATTTAGTATCGTACAACGTGAAGCAGAACTGTTCAAAAAGCTGAAACAAAGCACAGTTCCACCCGACATTTTGAAGGACATTTAAGATAAACCCTAATCAGACAAACCGCTTCATTCATATAAACGTACTGTATGCATCGTAAAAAACATAGACCTATTTTGTTTCTTGTAAAGCAGACCGACTGTTAAGTTAAGCTCAGAACCACGGGAGGAAGTGACATCACAAGAAGGACTTTGCCTCCGGGACCCAACGCACCGAGGGGGGTGGCGAGCCTCGGCCGATCAGAGGCACGTTCTCGTAGCGTGGGTTCCCCCCGAACAGAGCCGCCTGGTTCCTACAGAGGGCACAGAAGGAGAGGAGAGGAGAGGAGACGAGAGGAGAGGAGAGGAGAGGAGGAGGAGAGGTGGTCAGAATCAGCAGCAATTCTCCAACACAAACAAACAAACGCGGTCGCGGTCGTAGCTCAGTCTGACGGGACTTGGCTTGGGAACCAGAAGGTCCCCGAAACACCTGGGCACTGCCCAGGTGCAAGCCACCAGACTAGGATGGGTTAAATGCAGAGTAACTCATTTTACTGTATGTGACCAACAAAGAGGATTCTAAATCTAAAGGAGGATCTGGAGGATTAAATCCTCTTTATTGGTACACACACAGTAAAATGAGTTACTCTGCATTTAACCCATCCTAGTATTAGGGAGCAGTGGGCAGCTATTGTATACACAGCGCCCGGGGGGGCAATCAGTCCTCTAGATTTAAGCAAACACGCATGGTGAATCCAGCATGTGTGTTTTTGGGGGCGGCAACTGAGAATCAATGGAAGAAACAAACTTTTTCTGAGGGAAAATTGAACGCTGGAGCTTCCATAGGCCGACCAATAGGAAGGACGAGTCTCTTTCCGTGTCAGCGGATGAATTAGATTGTTTCAATATTTCATATTACAGTTATGTCATGAGTTGCTTTGTCCACCCACGCATCTCCCTAGCCCTTCTTCTTCACACACACACACACACACACACACACACACACACACACACACACACACACACACACACACACACACACACACACACACACACACACACACACACACACACACACACATCACACACACACACACACACACACACACACACACACACACACATCACACACACACACACACACCCACCCACCCACCCCCGGCGCAACTCTCTAGCCCTTCTTCATACACACACTTAACACACACACACACACACAACACACACACACACACACACACCCCTTCCCCCTCCCCCTAACGATCCCCCCCCCCCCCCACACTCACATGTAGTCGGCGATGGGGGCGTTGGAGACGGCGGTGGGGGGTGCGGCGGGAGGCAGGCTGCTCTGGCTGCCCATGCTGCTGCTGTAGCTGCAGAAGCTGTGCACAGTGGGGTGGGCGGGGGGGTGGGCGGCCCGGCGGGCGCGCGGGTTGAACGGGTCCTCGTCGTCCATGTCGTCGTAGTCCCGCTCCCTGCCAGGGGGACGGTTGGCGGCGGCGACGACGACGACAAAGCGAAACGTCAACACGAGAGAGAGGGAAAGGTGGCGTCGCTTGGACTTGAACACTATGTTATAGCGACCATATTGTGTGTGTGTGTGTGTGTGTGTTTGCATCTGTGTGTGTGTGTGTTTGCATCTGTGTGTGTGTGTTTGCATCTGTGTGTGTGTGTGTTTGCATCTGTGTGTGTGTGTTTGCATCTGTGTGTGTGTTTGCATCTGTGTGTGTGTGTTTGCATCTGTGTGTGTGTGTGCTTGTGCCTGTACAGTATGTGTGTGTCTAAATCTAATTCTGGAGGATTGAATCCTCTTTATTGGTCACATGTACACACACAGTGACATGTGTTTCTCTGCATTTAACCCATCCTAGTATTAGGAGCAGTGGGCAGCTATTATATATACAGGGCCCGGGGAGCAGGTGGGTGTGTGTGTGTGGGTGTGTGTGTGGGTGTGTGTGTGCGCGTGCGTGCGTCTGTCTGAGCAGCGCAGGACATTAATAATTGACCGTTGGTTTTTCAGCCCGCGGTGAACCTGGAGCATTTAGCCCCCCCCGCCCCCCCCCCCCCGTGGCTCCAACCCCTCTGATCTCTGAGCCCCGGATATTGAATGGAGAGATTTGCTGCTTGTTTCATCTAGACGTACGGCACACAGCTCACTTACACTACCGTGATGCCTCACCTCTACAGCATAGAAACAAATGGAGAGCATAGAGAGGCTTGGGGGTGGGTGGGGGTGGGTGGGGGGGGGGGGGGGGGGGGGGGGTGCACACGCAGTCTCACATAAGACGTCGTTGATGTTAAATATGATTGGGTTTTGGTGTTTTAAATATTTGTTTTAAACCATTATGTCTGCAGAGGTTTCAAATCAAACCCCCTGTAGCCCCTGTAATGCCCTCCTGAAAAAGCTTCATCCACATCACGCAAATTTGTTTACTATGGTAGAACATCTCCGTCACCAAACAGGAAACAAGTCGTAGCTCCTCCCCTTTGGTTTACTCCCCCCCCCCCCCTGCCCCCGCCCTTGCTGGACCGCAAGATTAGTGTATACACAACACAGCGTTTCCGTTGATAATATTCTAATATTATATATATATATATATATATATATATATATTGAAGTCAGGAGTTCAGGTTGAAACGAGGCCAGGAAAGTAGGGCAGACAAGAGAGGCGGGACAGACCTGGACGCCATCTGTCTCCACGCCCGCGGGATGGCACACAGCATGACGCAGAAGGAGCAGGCGGCCAGCAGGGAGAAGAGGGAGAGGTAGAGGAGACCCTCCACTCCGTCGTAGCACACGCCTACCAGCGCATCCAGGTAGTCCTGGTAGAGAGGGAGGGGGTCAGAGGCATATTGTTGCAGGCATATTGCACACACATGGTCACATGGAACACCCCACGTGGACACACACACACACACACACACATACAGGTGTTCCTTGTCCACCTTACCCCATCTGTCCATTCAGCAGTCTGCTTCTGTTTCCTTCACTGCGATCATGACTGTACATGACCGGACACCCCACCTGAAGGCTACCAGCTTTGCCTCCAGCCGGCACCATAGACAACATTCCTCTCCTGTTCGTTATTAGTACTTGTTAGTACTTGTTTTTGTGTGAATGACCATGTATGGCACTATTACGGCAGCCATGGCACTCCTAACCATCCCTGGTAGGAGGGATCCCCCACTCCACTGCGTTCGTTCTCCATATTTCTTCCTCGATCGTAAGGCAGTTAATTCTTGCCCTTTGTGGGGCTAGGGTAGGGGGGGGGGGGTAAATATGTGGCCTGTGAAGCCCTTTGAAACACTAACTGTTTAAGGGCTATACAAATACAATTGACTTGACTTGACTTGACACACACACTGACTCCCGGATGTCCCTCCACTTCCACCAGATCCTGGACGCAGGTCTACTCGTACTCTTTACTTTGCGTACGCATGCTTTTTCAGTTGGCCTACGTGTTGTGTTGGCTGGGGCACGAGGGCACAGTGGACTGACCTTGTTGAGACCCCTGCAGTCCAGCAGGGCGGTCAGCTGGTGCAGGCTGGCCTCCGAAGAGTTCAGCAGGTTCTGGATGCCCCGGAGGTCTCCCTGTGCACAACACGCCGTGTTGTTACATCATCCAGGGTCACAGGTTAAAGAGACACAGGAGACTGAGGGACTACGGCTTCGGTCGTTGAGTTTAGTTCCGATTTATTTATTTATTTTGTATATATTTTTTAAATTCAAACCAAAGCCTTAACCGATAATGTTTTGTTTGGGGAATTTTTTTTTTTCAGGGATGGTAAAACATCCCAAAAAATGTAAGCATTTTATTCCCCACAAGTAAAATGATTATAATAATTATATCAGCATTTGTTAATGTTTAATTTATGTATATTTGTGCGTGTGTGTGTGTGTGTGTGTGTGTGTGTGTGTGTGTGTGTGTGTGTGTGTGTGTGTGTGTGTGTGTGTGTGTGTGTGTACCTGGGCGGAGGGGAAGAGGGGAACAGCGAACTGCAGGAGGCCCTGGATCTGGATCTGCATGGTGGTTAGGGACCTCTGGAACACCGTCAGAGACTGAGAGACAACAGACACACACACAATCATTAAAACACATGCATATCGCGGCGAATGCACACACACACACACACACACACACACACACACACACACACACACACACACACACACACACACACACACACACACACACACACACACACACACACACACACACACACACACACACACACACACACACACACACACACACACAGAACAATAAAGTGTTTTTAATTTATTTACTAATAGTAAAAAGGTCCTGACCTTATAAAGAGGACCTTATTTTATGAGCCACTAAATAAAAGCCGACCAGACGTTCTTATGAAGCTCTCGAGCCTTTTAATGAGCTATTAAATAACTTAAATTTGTTGTTTTATAGAAATGTTAAGCTCCATGTCCCTCCTAGTATTGAACACACACACACATACATACATATATATACACACACAGACGGGCTGTGGTTATTGAACATCTAACTTTAAAACCGATCAACTGTAGATCAAAATGAGCATCACACACACACCCACACACACACACACACACACACACACACACACACCACACACACCACACACACACCACACACACACACACACACCTATTAAGGTATGTTATTTCCTCGTCTTTATTTAAAGAACTTTTTTACTTTATTATAACTATAAACCTACTATATATAGGTTTCAGCATTCCATAGTTTTGGAGCATATTATAGTGTGAACATAATTCAGTTTGACTGTGACCGAGTACACCATCACTGATCCATGTCGATGTAAGCCTCATCAATCCAACCTCGCGTCATCTCTGTGTATCAGAATTCCTTCTCGTTAAATAAGAACGAGAACACCGCCCGATCAAAGCGGTTTCCTTCTCTCAATAATGAAGCTTAACATTCTTGCCGACTTCTTTCCATACGCCGTTTGCATTTTCTTCTCCCTTTGTATTCAAAATGAGCAAGCATTTATTGTAAGCGTTTGTTTCTAAATGTATAATGACGTCCAAGTCCAAACATCTTAGCGCTGACACAATCGGCCGACATTTAAGGCCAATGACTTCAATCGGGGCTTTAAACTAAAAATACCTCTCCACTGAACTTTGGAAGAAGCATTGACAAAGGCTCCCGTCTAAGCACGACAACCGTATCACTGAATCTTGAATCTTAAATTCCCCCCTCTGATCTGGTCTGACAGGAAGAGGCAAATTACCATAATACCAGAAACATGACGACTCTCCTCTCTCTCTCTCTCTCTCTCTCTCTCTTTCTCTCTCTCTGATCTCTACCCTGCTACCCTGTTTGTTCTCCGTGACATACGTCCAAAAATTGGGTGACCTTTTTTCTCCCCTGCATCAATCCAATCAGGCTTTTGTTCAGAGAGGAATGGTGGCTATGTTAGGGGGCTTTTCATGCCACAGGAAGTCAGGGCATGCAAAGGGTAGAAAAGGAAAAACACTGAACTAGGGGAATGTGGGGAGAGAGAGAGAGAGAGAGAGGAGAGAGAGAGAGAGAGAGAGAGAGAGAGAGAGAGAGAGAGAGAGAGAGAGAGAGAGAGAGAGAGAGAGAGAGAGACATTACACATGATGGGCAAAACCGCGGGTTCAACTGACACAGTACAAGGACACAGAGGAGGCTAAATACTGCGGGCATAGCTAGCAGTAGAATAGTACATGTGCATGTGTACAAGTGTGTATATGTATGTGCATGTGTGTGTGTGTGTGTGTGTGTGTGTGTGTGTGTGTGTGTGTGTTTGCGTTTTCATTTCATTTCATTTATTCATTGCAGAGGAGTAGTCTTGTTTCTTACTAAGTATGTGGAGTGTGTGTGTGGTTGGTGGCTGGTTTAGCTCACCTGACAGTCAGAGTCTGTGGCTGGTGAGGCTGCACACCTGTGGGTCCTTGGTAATCAAGGCCCACAGGTTAAACCAGCCTCCACCACACACACACACACACACACACACACTCAGGGGGAGGGAGAGCTCTAGCATGTTGCATCTGCTCTGTTCACCATCAACTGCCAAACTGTACAATAAACCACCGGATTCCTCGTCCCCCTGTGTCCTTGTCTTCAGGAGGAGCCCTCAAGCAGCCATTTGAATGGCTTGTGGTAGAGTCGACTGCTACAAAGCGTATGATCTTGAATATGAAGTCTAAATGTATCACATGTCAACTGTATGCTCTGTGTATAACCAATCGGATATTGGGGATGCTTTTCCTCCTTTAGTACGACCTTTGAAGCTGATCGGCCATCGGTGGACATTTTCCCGTCCGACATCCTAATGATGATCCTAGAAGCTTGGATCCCTTTGTAGTCCTTTAATTAAGATACCTTTAACTGATACGGCCCCCATCCTCACCCCAACCTTCATGCCTAGTTCTCTGTTCTCCTACTGCTCCTCCAATCGTTGTCCAATCGTTATTTTGTATCAAATTCGATTTTGTTGTTGTCCATAACAGCCACAGTCTCCCTCTCCACAGGTTATTTATTCTTTCATCTCTTCAGCCCATCTATGGACCACATCACAGTGATGTATTTTCATGTAACATCTATTCATCCACACAGAAACACAGCCAGGCATGTCAAGTTTGATCTTCTTTGGAGACATTTTCAAAACCGGCTTTGTAGGAGAAGGAGGAGAGAAGGAGAAAATACGTATTAAATAGACGTGTATTTCCATTCAGCAGGCCTAGTGTGGACATGGCCATAGAAGATGCTGTTGCAATTCACTCCAATCCACTGAGTATAACCATGTGTATCTTCCCATGGTCAAGTTTTCTTCAATATAAATGCATAGGTGTCCACAAATGTATGTATGTATGTATGTATGTATGTATGTATGTATGTATGTATGTATGTATGTATGTATGTATGTATGTATGTATGTATGTATGAGATGAGGTATATAGAGAGACAAGAGAGAGAGAGAGAGCAAGAGATACCTTTTTGGCAGTGTACGACTCACACTGTTGAGGTGTGTGTGTGTGTGTGTGTGTGTGTGTGTGTGTGTGTGTGTGTGTGTGTGTGTGTGTGTGTGTGTGTGTGCATGCAAGTTTGAGACTGTATGTCTGATGTATAGCCCCCCCAGAGAGAGAGACAGGGGGGTGGGGGGGGGGCTACTGTTACTACTTGGCCCAGAAGTATCTGTGCTGAGTGCCACAAAGAGTCACAAAGGACACACACTCTTCGGCCAGCCATTTCTTGACCCTTGGCGAAGCAGGAATGGAGAGGGACAGAGAGAGAGAGAGAGAGCGAGAGAGAGAGAGAGAGAGAGAGAGTGAGAGAGAGCGAGAGAGAGAACGAGAGAGAGCGAGAGAGAGCGAGAGAAATGCACTGTGAGGCTGTGAAGGTTGTCTCTTTGCCTTTTCTCCTTCTCAATGTATGCAGACAAAGACAGACAGAGAAAGGAAGCGAGAGAGAGAGCGAGAGAGAGAGAGAGAGAGAGAGAGAGAGAGAGAGAGAGAGAGAGAGAGACAGAGAAAGGAAGCGAGAGAGAGACAGACAGAGAAAGGAAGCGAGAGAGAGAGAGAGAGAGAGAGAGCGAGAGAGAGAGAGAGAGAGAGAGAGAGAGAGAGAGAGAGAGAGAGAGAGAGAGAGAGAGAGAGAGAGAGAGAGAGAGTGGTGGGGTAGGGGGGGGGGGGGCGAGAGACTCTGTACACACAGGAACTTCACCTCGACCGTAGACAGTTTCCTCTGGAATGCAAAATCCCTTTGTCTCAGACACCACATGACAAGACGAGAATGAAAGCAACACCGCCCTTAGTGTGCAGAGCCCGTTCCCTTCACGCATGGAGGGGGGGGGGTGGGGGGGGGGGGTCAGACAGCGGGGGAAAGGAACAGACTGAGGAAAGAGATGAAGAGGACGACACATCGGAAGATGGAAAGAAGTGTCAGAGAGAGTTGCAGAGAGAGAGAGAGAGAGAGAGAGAGAGAGAGAGAGAGAGAGAGAGAACTTTATTTATTTATTATATATTATTATTTTTATTATTATTATTTATTTATTTATTATTATTATTATTATTATTATTATTATTATTATTATTATTATTATATATATTATTTAGAGAGAGAGTAAAGTAAATAGTTGAAGAGAAAAGAGTTGGAAATAACACAGCGATTCAGATGAGAGGACTGAGGGTTGAACCAATCAGTGAGAGAATCAAAATCAGCAATGTGTAAATGTGGCCTACCTTCTGGAAGGGGTTGGACAGAGTCTGGTTGCAGTACACGTAATAGTGCAGGATATCTGTGGGAGAACACACGCACATACACACACACACACACACACCACACACACACACACACACACACACACACACACACACACACACACACACACACACAGCAAACAAACCCTGTTGCAATTAAGACACCCTGGCACCAATTACTTTCATGGGCTGGTATTGCGTGGCACAGTTTTACTTCCAGCCACATTAGCGTGGTCATTAATGCCGCGGTCGTTTACGTTCAAACTCACCGGCACTGATAATCCCCTTCGTCTGGGTCATCAGGAACTTGTCAGGGGCCACACAGAAGTCGCTGGTTCCCTGAAGCGCAATGCAGAAGAACAAAAAGACGAAATAATGTTACCCAGAGGACGAAAACGGCGAGACTAAAAAAAAACCCTGTTTCAATTATTAGATGTTAAACGGGGGGCCTGGTGTCTCAAAAGGAGAGAGTGATTTATATCTGAAGAGACCACGGTATTAACCTGAAGAGGTTCTGACTCCCTCTACGGAGCACGGATACAGAACAAGGGGGACTTCAGAAGTCACGATCCATGTGAAGTACGTTTATGTTCCGGCTAGCGACAAAGCTTAATATCAACGCCCTCTCTCCTGAGAAGGAAGGACAGAAGGTATCAGTTAGGGAGTTTGACCAAAGTGAGCGAGAAGGTGGGACATAAAGAGAAATGTCAAAGTAATATAAAGTAAAGCAAGAGCTGAATCCCGGACTTTTGGCAATTTAGAAATCCCGGACAGACGCATTTTGAGGACAAAAAGAGGACGTCTCTTCACCCTATATAAATAATACAGAGAAATGGCCCCAGTGTGTGTTAAAAGGCAATGTGTTCAAACCACCTATGACTTGGTTTTCGTCTCACAGCGAACGCCCCAGCCGACCAGGCTTTTGCATAGCTACACGACTATGCTAGCATAGTCGCTCCTCGGTTGCGCCCAGCGACTGGGCTTCACTAAGTGGGGGTAGCGATAGCTTACGCTGCACGGATGCTGGATCTCCACAGCTAATTTGTTGCTAGCACAGCATGCCATAAAGGGACAGATCAGTCCCATAGACTTCTTAATACCGCCGCTGGAATCAACAGAGATTTGCAGGAGAAGGGGGGGAGGTCTTTATTAGACGCTAATGTTTAATGTACCCCGGCGCTATGCTAATTGGGGCCTGCGCAATTAGCCAGTCACACACAGAAGTGCACGCACGCACACACACTATTGAATTCCTGTAGGTTGAATTGCATGGGCCATAACACTATACTGTTATAATATAGACACACACACGTAGACACACATGCAGACACACGCAGACCCCCCCCCCCCCCCACACACACACACATAGACACATGTGCAGACACATACACACACATACTTTTTAATCAATGTAGGTTTAGTTGCCTAGGCTATTACACTATACTCTCCTGTTCTAATATAGATACACCCGTACACACACACACACACACACACACACACACACACACACACACACACACACACACACACACACACACACACACACACACACACACACACACACACACACACACACACACACACACACACACACACACACACACAGACGGTGCTGTTTAATCCACTGCCTGTTGTGTGAGCCGGGGAAGCAAATAATAAGCAAATAATTGCTCTGTGGACAGCTGTTTGTCATGCATGAGAGAGCAATTAGCAGCCCTCTATGTGTCCTGGTGACGGCGCGGCTGCCGGCTCTCTCTCTCTCTCAGGCTGACTGAAGGGACGAGGACCACGACCGACCCTTCACCCAATGCGGTGCGGTGGTTTTTACGACGACACGGTTACACTACAATTAAGGCACAGTGAGTGGCCCGGTTCAAAGAGCGCCTGTTCTAAGAAAGCAGCTTTCCGGGGGAACCGCTCATCACTTACTTACTTAGGTTACTAAGGTGTGTACTGGTCGCGGATCGTTGACCCCTATGACCAGATCTTCTTGTTCTCTACTTGCTTCCTAGAGAAATTGCGACTGCTTAGGCGAGTGTTTTAAAAGGTGAGAAAACGACAGATCCGCATCCGAAGTGAAAGGCCAAGGGTGATCCTTCCAGAAGTCCTCCAGCCTTGAATTGAACGCATTATGACTTGCCTGCCGAGATCACTTCTTCTGGTAAATAGTTCCAATCACTTACAACTCTATTGGTGAAGTTCTTTTGTCTTATTTTCTTGTTGACTGTGCTCACAATACACTTCCGACACACACACACACACACACACACACACACACACACACACACACACACACACACACACACACACACACACACACACACACACACACACACACACACACAACACTTCCTCAGGGTCGTCAGTGAAACGAGATACGATAAGTCCATCATCGGATTAACGGTTGTTCGAGAAAAGCCATACAAACATACATAATACATACATTCAGTACATTCAGAGTCCTGCCATTACTGTGAAGCACTGAGCAGGAATAACCCAACAGGCACACAGAGTGACCCAGCAGGATAGAAACATGTCTAGTAAGAAGCCCACTGACTGTATATTAAGGCTTTTTTTGAAGCCACAAACATTTAGGATACCCATCGTTCGTTCTAGCTCTCACCAATCTCCCCAGGGGGGACGAGAACAATGTAATTGTCTATTTACACATGTGATAGGACAGAAGATATAACATGACAATATGAATCCCAGATGTGAACTCCCAGGGAATGTGAGAGATGAGAAATGGGGATTGACCACGGGAACATTTTTCTCACACTGTGCTGTGCCGGTCTGCGCATGTGCACACACACACACACACACACACACACACACACACACACACACACACACACACACACACACACACACACACACACACAGAACAGGTGTATTTATGTATATGTGGTGTCTGCATATTCTCTGATGGCCCCACACACACACCATGCTAATAGCATCAGTTGGCAGGGGTAATTGATGGTAATTTGAGTCACTCAGTCAGTTCACCTTGGAGGAGGAGGAGGGAGCGGGTGAGGGATAGAATGAAGATGAAGAGGAAGAGGAGGAGGCGGAGGAAGAGGAGGAGGGGGAGGAAGAGGAGGAGGGCGAGGAAGATGAGAATGGGGGAGGAGCAAAGGGACTCACCACAGCGGTTGCCAGATCTACACCGAGGGAGGCCCAGCTCAGGATCAGGGTCAGCACCCCACACACCATCATCCTGCAGACAGACAGACAGACAGACAGACAGACAGACAGACAGACAGACAGAAAGTTACATCACGGTCCAGCGTGGACCTTGGAATCTTTCTGCAATCAGGAAGCTGATTGCTTCTGCAGGTATAATATATTTTCCATAAATCGAAACCAAATCAGTTGAACACCGTTTTCACTTAGCGGACCCATCATAGAGACCAAGCATAGTGATTGATCCATATAATGGAAAATAGATTATTATTGCTATTATTTTGTTGTCATTTTTCATCCTATAGTAGAAGCAAACTGAATACGGCATTAAAGGGTTGGTCGTAAGAACACTTTTTACAGTACATAGAGGCCACATAAGACTAGAGAGGCAGAGTTTTTAAACGTCTGAATCAGATTACTGGATAACTTTCATGCTGCCATTCCCAACCTCCCCCCCCCCACTCCCCCCCACGCTCTTATCAGGATCCCACAGTGGGAATACACCATGTGACACACACCAAGTCTTTCCCCACCCCTCCCCCCGGTCTCTCTAACAACCTAATCCGCTCTGGGAGGAAAACAGTGCACGCCTTTGCCCTGCAAGGCGGAAGCCATGATCTCAGCTAACCCTATCATCTAACCAAAAGGTCGGAGGTCATTTGCATCACTCAAGGACTCCCCCCCCATTTCCCCCCAAAGGCCGCTAGCCTAGGCGTTTGCTGGCAGCAACAGCTGTACTTGACATGTCACAGAACACTGACGCTGATGTAACCGCAGTGAGTCACATGGTTCCAGTACATAGATGGTACCGCTGGGGATAGGAAAATGCGTTTGTTTTGGTTTATCCCTCCTTTGTTTATTTAAAACATAGATTAAACAATAGATTCGCTGTGTCGACTTATCCTTTTTCCGTGGAGAGTTCTTGTCCCCTATAGACGGCCTAATCATTTAATTTCTCACAATCGGCTACGCACATACACATTCACAAACTAAGGGGGGCGGTGTCAAAAGCAGCTTAAAATCAACAAGGCGGGAATCGAACCGACAACCCCCTGAGCTGTGAAACCAATGGAGACCAATGGAGGTCCAATGCTGGTCGGACCAATCGGACTCTATGCTGCAGGATTGTTTTGATCGCGCTGACTGGCACATGTTCCGCGTTCGGATATATCCCAACCAGAAACCGTGGATTAACGGCGATGTTTGCGCTGCCCTACACGCGCGTAACGCCGCCTTT
Source organism: Muraenolepis orangiensis (assembly GCA_027704905.1). Taxonomy (NCBI): domain Eukaryota; kingdom Metazoa; phylum Chordata; class Actinopteri; order Gadiformes; family Muraenolepididae; genus Muraenolepis; species Muraenolepis orangiensis. The sequence continues at coordinate 21,983,326 of CM051014.1, forward strand.
GGCTCCGGGAATACGGAGGAATATACGAGAGCCCGTTACGACCTCCGTAAGACCATCGTCACTGCCAAGCGGGAGTATAAGGACAGAGTGGAGGAGAAATTCAAGAGCCACGATGCGAGGGGCATGTGGCAGGGGCTACAGACGATAACGAACTTCAGAGGGAGAACCAGTTGTGTAGAGAACTCCTCTACCTCCCTCCCAGGAGAGCTAAATACTTTTTTTGCTCAGTTCGACGTAAACGGCAGCCCGCCGAAGCCAGCACCGCCTGAGGAGACCAGCCTGCTGAGCATCTCGGAGGCGGATGTGCGCCGCACCTTCAAGCGGCTGAACATCCGTAAGGCGGCAGGCCCCGACGAAATCCCCGGCCGCGTCCTCAGAGCATGCGCAGACCAGTTGGCAGGAGTCTTTGCAGACATCTTCAACCTCTCCCTGTCCCAGGCTGTTGTCCCCGCGGTCTTCAAGATGTCCACCATTGTGCCTGTCCCTAAACAACCCAAGGTAACATGCCTGAATGACTATAGACCTGTAGCCCTCACCT
>CM051014.1:21991363-22001363 GCA_027704905.1 Muraenolepis orangiensis
ACAGGTTATTAAATATCTGTATTCAAGATACTTTCTTTTTGCCAGTACAATGGAATGCTTACTCCCCATTCAGAATTCTGAACAACAATACTATACTATACTACAGTCACTACACTATACTATATAATACAATACTATACAATACTATAAACAACACTATATACGATATACTATATACTATACCATGTACTATAAACAACAATATACTATAACAATACTATACGCTATACTATACTATAAGCGCCTTGAGTGGCCGCACTGGTTAGAAAAGCGCTATATAAATGCAGTCCATTTACCATTTATACAAAAACAAAAACAAAAAAAGGAGAGAGACCAATAATTAGTATATAGGATATTAAATATATGTGTTCAACATTCAAGATTCTTTATTTTTGTATGTAGTACACTTCTTGTATGTGTCCAATACTGTACATGCAGTATATATCGACAATTCTTTCTTGATCCTGGATTTAGGTAAAACATCAAGCATCTGTCTTGCGTGTACAGCCACTGGTGCGAGGGCTTAGACGTGTGACCACCGTGCTTCCACGATGCCACCCCCATGGAGCGGCAGGATAGCTCAGTCCTGTTGGGACTTGGGAACCCGGAAGGTCGCCGCCGGTTCAAGTCCCCCGTAACACCTGGGCACTGCCGAGGTGCCCTTGAGCAAGGCACCAGACCTCCTACGCTGCTCCCCGGGCAGCTGTATATATACAATAGCTGCCCCACTGCTCCTAATACTAGGATGGGTTGAATGCAGAGAAACTAATTGTACTTTGTGTGTGTGTGTGTTGTGTGTGGGTGTGTGACCACACACACATCAATCATTTTTTCATTTCCATAGCTCTTTGGGAGCGGATGTATTTCAGATACGTTTTGTTTACATATTGGACAATGTTTCACATATTTCTGTCCCATGAGTGCCCCATGATATTAAGGGGAAAAAAGCGGGTTAAATTACCAGAAATCAAATAGTGTGTAATATATTGTCCAATGTCGAGTCTTTAGAACAAGACAAATCTGAAATAAAACCTGTCCCTTTTCAACAAGCGAATAGTGTCAAACTAAAATCATCACAGTGCGCTTCCATTTAAGCTGTTGCTGCTGTTATGTGTTCAGTATTAGGCCTGTATATTGAACACTTTGAGAGACATTAATATATTGATTTGGTTGTGGAGTGTGTGTGTGGTTGGTGGCTGGCATGAGCAGCCTCCCTGGCCCGAGTCAGACTGATTAGGATGGGTGAGGCTGCACACCTGTGGGTCCTTGTTAATCAAGGCACACAGCTTAAGCCAGCCACACACACACACACACACACACACACACACACACACGAGGGGAGCGCTAGCATGCACCACCTGCTCTGTTCATCTACAAACTCTGCCATAAACCGGATTCCTCATCGCACTCGTTGTCCTCGTTCCTCGTTGTCGAGAGGAACCTCAAGAAGCTATTTGAATGGCTTGTGGCAGCCTTGACTGCCACATTGGCATACTTAATATATTGTATATAATACATACAGACAGAACAAAGCTTTTATCTGGCAATGCTGGGTGTGGATGGCTGCCTCGGTTTTGGACAACCGCAGGCTTTGCCTTTGTGGACATTTCGTCTTCGTCTTCCTTTTTTCCCCTTTATCTCGTCCATGAAGTGTTTCCAGTGGAATAGGAAGTGCTACCCGCTGGGTAGCAGTTCCTATTCCACTGGAAACACTCCACTGGGTAGCAGTTCCTATTCCACTGGAAACACTCCACTGGGTAGCACTTCCTATTCCACTGGAAACACTCCACTGGGTAGCACTTCCTATTCCACTGGAGCGTGACATTCAAGGCGTTGATGACAGCTGTGGTGTTTGAATAGTCAGACTGTGCAAAGTTCTACAGCCTCCTCCTCTCTTAAAATATCACCTTCATTATGCAAATGGAAGGTATTAATTGTGTGTGTGTGTGTGTGTGTGTGTGTGGTGTGTGTGCGTGTGTGTGTGTGTGTGTGTGTTGTGTGTGTGTGTGTGTGTGTGTGTGTGTGTGTGTGTGTGTGTGTGTGTGTGCATATGCGTGCGTGTGTGTGTGTGTGTGTGTGTGTGTGTGTGTGTGTGTGTGTGTGTGTGTGTGTGCGCTATGGGAGAGGCACTGATCATTCAACGTCTACAGCCGGCGTCTTCCGTCTGGATGGTTAATAATGAATAGACCTGGTGTGTTTATTGTTACACCTCGGCCTCCTCTCTATAGCCACCCATCCACCACCGGATCGATTCCACTCACCTCTTACACATCCCTCTTTTGTAAACTTCAACTCAACACCCCCCCCCCCCCCCAATGGCTAGGCACTGTGTGTCTGCAGGCTATAGTTCCCTTGTTTCCTTGACCTCTATGGCTTTTGTCTTGGTGTCTTGCATTTAATTCCTTTTTTTTTAGCTAATAGCTGAGAGTTTTAGCTGCTACCACTCACCATGGAGTCAGCCGCCGTTTGCATATCATCCATTGAACACTTAATTGTCTTTGTATAGTATTGTTGTATTATTATGTTGTATAGTATTGTTATAGTATAGTGTTGTTTATAGTATTGTTAAGAATAGTATTGTCAATATTACTGTTGTAGGAATTCATACTGCGGGAGTGAATGGGGTGTAAACATTCCATTGTACTTGTTACACTTGGCAAAATGAAGAATCTTGAATCTTTCCCCCATGTTCCCCCTTCCGTTCTTCTCTTTCTCTCCATTCTAAAATCTACACACATACATGTACACACACAGAAATTGTTTCTCTGCATTTAACCCATCCTAGTATTAGGAACCGCGGGCAGCTATTGTATATACAGCGCCCGGGGAGCAGTGTGGGGATTTGGTGCCTTGCTCAAGGGCACCTCGGCAGTGCCTTCGGGGACTCGCACCGACGACCTTCCGGTTCCTAAGCCAAGTCCCAGCAGACTGAGCTACTGCCGCCCCCCCCACCGCCTCCATTGCTCCTCCCTCCATTTTGTTATCCCTTGCTTCTTGTCCACTACCACACGAACACACCCTGGGCGCCTATGCCATGTCTTCATCTTCATCGTTTGAAACACAGGGTTCACTCAGGGGCCACGTAGTACACTGCAGTGTAGCCCACACACTTGTTATCCCTCCACTCGTCCCAGTGTCGGGTACTATTAGTGTCTATTAGGATATAGCTCAGTGTATGGAGCCGTGTGGCGGAACCTCAAGGAGTCCCATTACAGATCAATGGACACACGCTGGGCTGTTGGGTTCACATCGATACCACTACTGCACCCATAAAACACTGACGGCCAAGAGACGCTCAATCACCGTTTGGGTCACTGGGATACTTAAGGTCCGCGGCCAAAGAGGTTATTTACTACTATTGTCTCTGGATAAGGCCTGCATCATTTTGTCATAATTATGTCTATTGAGGTGACGATGGTGCATTTGAGTTTTTTTGCAGTTTGTCAGTCAATGTGGGGGCGGCAGTAGCTCAGTCTGTTGGGACTCGGCTTGGGAACCGGAAGGTCCCCGGTTCAAGTCCCTGAAACACCTGGACACAACTTTGTACATGTATGTCACCAAAAAAGAGGATTCAATCCTCCAGATTTAGGTGTATCAGTGCTTGAGTATATTTTTCAGCGCATGTATGCAAGTGCATGTGCGTTTTTTAGACTCACGTCATCAATAACAAGGTATGCGGACACACCATTGCGTTTGTGATTGCATAGGTTTGCATTAGTCACCTCTCAATCGCTCCTCTCCTCAGGGGGTTTGGAACATAACAGGGTGACGCATGCTCTCAGCCACATTACGAATAACACATGATGATGTATTCTGGTCGTAACATGCAGGATAGTTCCATGTAAACATGAATTATTCAGGAGAGCCGTCGTGCAACGCAGGCTCGGTCGGAGGGGCTGACAATCAACTGTCAACTGTGGATCCCTGGTCGCCGAATAAGCGAAGCGGTTAGTAGTCAACCATTGACTTGTTTTTTCTCCAGCTACTGTATTGATCTTGCAATGTACATTCCACCTATCAAACTGCGGCTAGGACTTCAATATTCTTATGTACACTGGCTTTACTAGCGTACTAGCATCTTACTAGGTAGATTGTTTGCTTGTTTGCTTGTTAGATATTGTTCTATTTTTTGCTAACGTATTGTACTTTTACCTGAGCACTGGTTACCTACCTCTCTTACCTACAACCTGCAACGTTATGTAATGTATACATAATAAGAGGTCTGTGTCATTATGAAGGTCTCAGTTGTTGACAATAGTCTATACACAATATGTCATTATGAAGACCCTGTTGTGCTCTACAGACACACCGTCAACATATCCCCTCTACTCTAGTGGTCATTGGTAACCGCCTGTGGTAACCGCCTGTGGTGCTGTATCGTTGGCGTTAGTAAGTCTGGAGGATTGAATGGTCACAAACATTTTTCTCTGCATTTAACCCGTCCTAGTATTAGGAGTAGTGGGCAGCTATATTATATACATCGCCTGGGGAGCAGTATAGGGGTCTGGACTTGAACCGGCGACCTTCCGGATTCCAAGCCTAGTCCTAACAGACTGAGCTATCCTGCCGCCCTAACCTATATCTCACCTAAAGTACTCAATTGTTGTGGCTTGTTACCGACATCTCACCTGTCTTACTCTATTGTTGTCATTAGTAACCAATCGTCTCACCTGTAGTACTCTATGCGTGCGGTCTGGCTGGCCACCGAGGCCAGATCCACCTGGGCCTCCATCCAGTCGGGCAGGCCCACGAGCTGCTTGATCACACTGTCCGCCATCTGCTGCATGAACTGCAGCGTTTGGACGTAGTCGCCGCGCGTGGCGAAGATCTCGTCCAGCCTGGCCAGGTGCTGCTGCAGCCCCCTCCGCATGCCGCCCATGGTGGACGCCACCTGGAGGGGTCAGGGGGTATACACATGGAGGAGGGTGGGGATAGAGAGAGAGAGAGAGAGAGAGAGAGAGAGAGAGAGAGAGAGAGAGAGAGAGAGAGAGAGAGAGAGAGAGAGAGAGAGAGAGAGAGAGAGAGAGAGAGAGAGAGAGAGAGCGAGAGAGAGAGAGAGAGAGAAAACAATTATGCAAAGCTGTGTTGGTGCTGATGCTGGTATGAGGAGTCAGGAACGATGAACAGTGCCAGAGAGAAGTTTATCATGAAGAGCAAATTTGGTCAAGGTGGCGCCACCAGAATGAGGACAGTTTGAACTCCCGGAGCCGAGAGGATTTGGATCCCTTAGGCGAGGCAAATTCATTTCCACCTTCACCTCCTCCTCCTCCTCCTCCTCCTCCTCCTCCTCCTCCTCCTCCTCCTCCTCCTCCTCCTCATCCTCCCACTGCACTACTTGCTTGGCAGGAGGTTTGCACTCAAGAGACAGTGAAGCTGCACAGCAATTAACGGCAGTGCCAAATCTCAAGTCATGGGACTACACAAAAGACCTGGGGAAATCCACTTCCTCAGAACACCTCGCTATTCGCCTGAGAGACATATAAAGGCTGCAGTTTAGGAAGAACTTCCAAGAAAGAAGCTCATTCCATTCATAGTTTGAGGTGTCGGCCTTAACTTAACTTTGTACCATAACAAGATCAATAACAGCAGGCTTGCGTCAATGCAAAACGGAGCCGAGAGACGCTGCTGTTTGATTATTAATGGTTGATGATTAAAAGGCGATTAACGCCTGTATTCAGCCCTGGGTACTTGGCATTCACTAGAAAGAAGGGCCATATTGTCGCTACATTCGTTAGGGGACTGGGAGGAAGCTGAGAGGGGAATAGGTTGGGTGGAACTAATTTTCAGGTTTTACATTCACTGCATGGCCCACAATTGACTGCCTATGGCAAGAGCGCACGTCAGGAATAGAGAACGAAAGAGGACGAGAGAGAAATAGATGGAGGAGTAATTTTGAGGACAGAGAAAAACAAAGCAATTAAAAATGACAAATCTGCTTGTTTTTCTTTTAAATAAAGGATGACACAAATGTTTTGTTTTCTTTATCCTGCTATTTAGTAGTAGAATTTAGAAAGTATTTTTCTACTTTACAATTCCACTCATAGTGCCATCATAGTGTCCAAACTGTCCAAATGTAACCATAAACCAAACTAAAATGCTCAGAATAAACTACTAGACACAAGTTTTATAATATTGTCAATTTACTACAATGTCCATGGTGCATTGCACGGCAACCATAAGTCAAGCCGGGCATTACAGGAACTTGTTTACATCCGAGTAGTTGAGGGTGTTTCTGCCAAAACGCCTGATCTAAGGCCTGAACATGAGATGAGACGAGATGACTTGAGAAGTTGCAACTGCATTGGCGTTGCGCGGTGGCGGTGGCGGCGGCAAGGCAGGCGAGGGTTAAGTCACACACAAGATAGCGTCGGGGCTTCGCTCTCTCGCCCGCGGTGTTTCGGCAATCCAATTCTACCATCGACATGTCTTCATATCGAACCCCTCAGACCCTCGGAGGAGATAATATCCATGATGAGAAACGTCGTCTCGTGTTGTGGTAGTGACGGAGTGGGGTGGTGGTGGTGGTGGGGAGAGCAAAACGTGGGAGGATCTTTCTTCCTGCTTCCATGGTAATCTTACCTTGGAGCGTTCTGAGAGACGGATGATCCCGCTTATCTTGCCATGATCTCCGTCTGATCTCTGAGCACGGTACGACATAACCCAAATGGTTTAGGGGAGATATGAGTCCCCGGTCCTAATCCCCTTCCCCCGTCTATAAAGCTCTGTCTCGCGTTTTGAGGGCATGGCAGATGGTGTTCTGAGGCAGATTTCTAAGATTTAATAAGCAATTTGATTGCACGCTGCCAGACTAGGACAAAGATGAATTGGATGAAAAAATAACAAATAACCAAACAAATTGGAATACAATGGTTAACGACAATAAAAAGGAAGACAGAGATTTATTTTTTTGCAAAAGAAGATTGAAATTATGGACAAAGTCTGAACACGTCGGGGAAATCAATATATCAATTCACTAATCTAAATCATTGTTTAATGAAGACATTCATAGAACATCAGCCATCAAGGATTTGAAAGAAATTAAGGTCTTTGTTATATGTTATGTCTGTAAAGTTAAACATTGTGGACAATGGTTGACGAGCGAGGGACAACGTATGGTTTTTAATGAACCGGGCCGGGAGAAGAGACAAGAGGCATCCCCCTGGAGAGTCCACCACGCGTGAGGTCGGGTTGTTCCACGGTCGGTTTAAGTCGGTTGTGGAGTTATATTCCGTGAGTATTGAGAAAGTGTCAGCATTTTCAACTGTCAACAATAAAGTGGCTTTGCAAGCACAAGGAAGTTCAAGAGTGCACAGGGTTCACAACAATCTCAACTGAATCATCAGCCTGCCCCTCCCTTACGGAGCAAAACACTTGACCTTGGACATTGACGTCACACTTCTTTTGCTGGACTTTGTGGACTCATTGCAATTCATGATGCTGCTGTACTACTGGCACTTTAAAATGCTTTTTGCACAATTCCCTATACGATTATACTGTATCATCCATCAGTCACCTTATTGTTTATTGAATCACTCTTTTTATTGTTTTTAGTATTGTTATAATATAGTGTTGTTTATAGGATATAGTATTAGTATAGTATATAGTGTTGTTTATAGTATATAGTATAGCATATCGTAGGTAGTATATAGCGTAGTTTATAGTATAGTATTGTATTGTTTAGTATAGTATTGTTGAAATTCATACGGCATGTTCCGTTCCATGTTCAATCTTGAGGTGGAGCGGGAGGACACATTAGGCCATCGAGGGAGGTGTACCACAAAATGCTTAACATTTTGACTACGCCTTCAAGACCACGTCACGTAAAGGTCACGTAAAGTGCCGTTCCGCTGTAAAAGACGCTTTACGAGGTTTGTGTTGTGTGCATAAGGGTATCATCGAGAAACTAACTAACTACGGCCCACGCCTCTTGATGGTCAGTCGATGGGTAAATATGGTGGAACATTGCGTAACATCAGGTGGCTCTCTTTCCTGACATTGTTATAAGAAACAACAAAGGAAATCCATTCAAGATATCATACGAACGCCCATCCTACCTCCTCTGCAACGTTTTGACGTAATTACCTTTATATATTTTATATATTTGTACAAACATAGTTTATTGCAATTATTTCTATTGTATTTTGCACAATTTCTGCATGGCACTACCACTTTAATTTCACTGCTTATCCTGTATGATGTGTTTGTGTGACAAATAAAGTTCTTCCATCGTGAATCTTGGTTCATAAACTTCCCTTCATTTTATTTTGTTTTTTTGGGTGATCGTACACACCTTTCTATGGAGACTCATAACTATAGCTGTAATTAGTTTCCTGGCATGGACTCCCCGTGCACATCAGAATGTTGGCTCACTTCTCACAGCGAACTGAACGGCGCTGCAACACGAGGCTTGGCCTCCAACTGCTGACTTCCCAAAACAACTCCCACTGTCACCGTCCACTCCAAACAATAGAGTTATTATCGGTGGACATTCGGCTTGGTTCGAATATCAAATGAATTGCGTGGCCTCAGCGGTAAGCATTTCAATTAAAAGTGTTTTCCCCCCCCCCAACACCTCTATTGTACACGGGTCGGTGTGAGGCCAACATCCCCAGAATGGCGCCCCTTGACAATGTGCAGCTCATGTTAAAATTCTACCACTCACTTTCAAAGCGTTCCCAAATCGTGTGTTTGTGTCTATGGAGCTGTGTGTGTGTGTGTGTGTGTGTGTGTGTGTGTGTGTGGTGTGGGGCTCCTTGTGAGAACGGATAAAAGCCTACACGTCACAAACATACGGTTTTAGACTAGAACGAATTATTGAACAGAAGTTCATGGAAAAGCCTTCATCAATAATGAGTGTTCTCTCTCTCTCTCTCTCTCTCTCTCTCTCTCTCTCTCTCTCTCTCTCTCTCTCTCTCTCTCTCTCTCTCTCTCTCTCTCTCTCTCTCTCTCTCTCTCTCTCTCTCTCTCTCTCTCTCTCTCTCTCTCTCTCTCTCTCTCTCTCTCCTCTCTCTCTCTCTCTCTCTCTCTCTCTCTCTCTCTCTCTCTCTCTCTCTCTCTCTCGGCCCCAAAAGGGCCCCGGACGCCGCTCAATACCAATCTCCCGGCTAAACCTGCCAATCAGGCAGGGGGTTGGCACTGGCCTCCATTGGCTTTTGTCTCCTGGGCTCACGGTTGATTATGTGGGGGGGGGGGGGGGGGGGGGGAGTCTGGGAAGCCTGTGTGGTACACTGGCCTCTTTGTGCCTCTCGGCAACTGGACCTCTTTAACAGTCAATGATCAGTTGCCATTGACACACGCAGCGTCCCACACAGAGGTGCGCGGAGACGAACAAACACTCCAAAAACTACGCTCGTAACTGGGAAATGTGTGGCCGTTAAAATGAGCCCCTGAGGAGTGCACACAGCACCCCTGCTCATAAAACGACAACACGACAAGTCATGTAAGAGTTACACGGGGAGACACGGTTAACGGTGAGCTAACGGTTACCCGCCAAGCAACATAAGGCCCCTTCTTCACATGACAATCAATCCTGTACTGTACTGTCTGCTGGCAGCTCCGAACATAAAAGTGCATTCAGACGTTTTGACTATAAATTAAGTCTAAATCAAACGCATAGCAGGAGCAAAGGCCATGGATGATACAAAAAAAATGCTCTCTCTTTAACCTTATAAGGTTAACAATCGATTTCCTTTTCACAGCGCACCACCGTAAACTACACGTGTAAATGAGGTTGTGTTACAGTCAAACGAACGCTGTCGGCTATCCCCTGTGTGCCAAGTTTACGCTTGAGGGAAGTGTTGAACCGTCACTCAGAGAGTACCACAGAGCCCACACACACACACACACACACACACACACACACACACACACACACACACCTCCATTACCACAGATGGAAGAGACGTAATCCCATCGAGTTCACAGAAAGCCATCCAGGGTAATGGCCAGCATTTATGTAAAGGAATGTAAAGGCCCTGCTTACCGCAGAACAAAAAGAAAT
>CM051014.1:22006363-22011363 GCA_027704905.1 Muraenolepis orangiensis
CCTAAAAAAAACCTACATTAATGCCATGAATACCAAAAACAACACTGTGAGTTGCTTTGGATCAATGTTGTTGCTAAATGCAGAAACAGTAAACAGTAACTCAATTGCAAAGATGAACCTAACTGTTAACTATAGCTTTTAATGTGCACCAAATGTACAGCAGGGATGAACGACAAAGTTTTGACACCATAAAACAGCATGTTTTGTTTGGAATGGGGAGTAAGCAGTCCATTGTACTTGTTACAAATGGCCAATAAAACATCTTGTATCTTGTGTCTTGTGTCTTGTATCGTGTTTAGTTTCTATCTGGTCCAGACGTGTGTCTCCCTGTAGCCTGCCCTGCACATTGCAGCTCATCTTTCTGAAATCAAATGGGGCAAAGAGAGGGGATTTCCACTGGGGGATGGGCACGCCGCACGTCATTCATTCATTGAGGCACGACAACTCATCGAGTCTGGGACTCCCAAGACCGCCGTGTTGTTGGCAGACCCAAAACAAGGCCTGGTGTTGATCTAGGCCCCCATATAATTGGATTTGCATTGAGCGCCCGCCGTGGTCTCAGAGCAGATGGGGAGCGATCAATTGTGATAAAGAACAGAGTTAAGACTGCTAGATGCCTTTTGGCAGCACCTCCTTAAAAGGATTATTTTGCAGATTTTCAACCAGTTTTGTACCATTACAATGTTGGGTACGATATGCAAATTAACAATGATCAATTCCCCTTCATTTAATCAGAATTCAGTTTAGCAATTTTTTTTCGGCAGCCAAAGTCCGCCAGGGTGACACGTGTCTCGTGGCTTGGCGTCTCCCTTAAACCGGCTTTCATGAAGCACCAATTTTTATTTTGCACCTTTCTACTGCATTTCTACTGTACACAGTGCCGTTTTACGAAAGTCTCTACTTTCCAGGGGGAAAAAATGATAGCCGAATGCATCAAACGCAAAAGCATCTGCCGGATGAATAAATAATAATAGCTTTCGACTTGATGCGGATCGTCGGGAACTTTCGATCTGGCGAGATTACAGAGTGAAGTTACTGTAAATTTAAGCATGTGACTTCAGAATGAATCATAATGAACTGCTAGTTGTTACTACAGTAGACTTGGGACTTCATCTTGTGTAAACTGAGGAGAAAAGGGAGTTTGTGTGTGTGTGTGTGTGTGTGTGTGTGTGTGTGTGTGTGTGTGTGTGTGTGTGTGTGTGTGTGTGTGTGTGTGTGTGTGTGTGTGTGTGTGTGTGTGTGTGTGTGTGTGTTCACATGCAGTTAGTAACGTCATAAAAGTAATGAAATGCAGACTGTCAGTGAGCGGTCGCCTGGGTAATGTTTAGCCGTCCATGTCTCTGTGCTGGGGGGAGTGGCTGGTGGCAGGGAGCGTGTACTCAGCATACACATGGTACAAGTACACGTTTATAGCACATATTCCATTCATATTTCAGCACATTCAATATTTAAAGCACAGCACCGGGATTCCTAACATGTACTAAAATAAGATATTTCTATTCCTTATCTACGCCCAGGGGCAACATGTAACTGTTTAAAAAGCACACACACAGGGCAACACAGTGCTCGTTCCTTAGCATTAAACACAAAAAGTAAGTCAGCTAAAAAAAATCCATTACGTAAACAGCACCCTGAAAGCAACGCTTCTTCTCCGAGAAGCATGCTTGCTTATTTCGATTCGCTCCCCTACTTTTAGGAGAAATAATGTTAATAATTTAAACACAACATGGTTAAGACTAGCAGCCTTGTTCACTTAACTTAGAGCAGAAGCCAACATCACTCTGAATCAGGGCGGCGAGGACTCCTGGCTTAAGTATAGCCGCCGAAAAAACAATGGAACGCAGACCAATTGTTATTATTATGACTGTGTGTTTTTAATAATATTATCATTATTCTAACAATGTGTCCTTTCGGGGTTCATGGTAATACCATCATTGTAGCACCATCGCTTTCACGGGCCTCATGTTGGAAACTCCAGAGAGAGAGAGAGAGAGAGAGAGAGAGAGAGAGAGAGAGAGAGAGAGAGAGAGAGAGAGAGAGAGAGAGAGAGAGAGAGAGAGAGAGAGAGAGAGAGAAGAGAGAGAGAGAGAGAGAGAGAGAGAGAGAGAGAGAGAGAGAGAGAGAGAGAGAGAGAGAGAGAGAGAGAGAGAGAGAGAGAGAGAGAGAGAGAGAGAGAGAGAGAGAGAGAGAGAGAGAGAGAGAGAGAGAGAGAGAGTAACATGCAGTATGAGCAGTGAGCTCGACATACTGATGTCCCTGATTCAGAACCCCCTAGCTTCTCTCTGCAGGCGGCTCTTTGGTCGGTTTGTGTTGTTTGTTTGTTTCTCTGTCACATTCTGTCGTTCTGTCAGAGATTCCTGATTTTGGCTCCCAAAAGAAACACACACAGAAAGGCAAACATAGTAGTTCTGGAGCCTCAGACTAATTTAATTATACCTTTTAATTTGGTGGGGTAAGGATTCAAATGCAGTTTGACCAATGTTTGCGTGGAGGGCTTAAGTTGTGGCCTACATGACCAACCAATGGTGGCATGCGAGAAGGCGGGACATGAGGAGAAATGTAAAGTAATGTAAAGTAAAGGCGACTGTAGAGTCCCGGACATTTTTCTCGATTCAGAAATTAAAAAAGAACTTCTGACGTCTGGTCACCCTTGTGAGCGTCCATTCTTTCAGGGTTTGGGTTAAGCTAGCTACGCTATAAAAACCGCGCACAATCAGCAACCCTCCCTTTAGTCGGAATATACCATCGTAGGACGTGCTCGCTGACAGAGCAGCATTGTTCCCCTTCATGTGGTGGAATGCAAACGGGAATATGCAAACAGGAAGGATGAGTCACCGGTGAATCCTGCCCGGCCCTTCAGGGGCGTCTGGCCCAGTTATTTTAGATTTCACATCAATTTTTTTTCCCATTGTGAAAGTGGGTCAGGTGGGAAGAGACCGGGTAGTTGAAATGCTACCTGGAAGGCTAGCTGAAAAAGTTTGCGTCGCATAAATGCCAACGAAAAAAACATGGTGAAAACTTGAATTTCAAAGCGTGTGTCCAATGTCCAATGTTTGAGCGTTGGCGCTTATTATCAAACGGTATATGGTGAAAAAAGATCATTTTCTTACCTCCAGACACGCCGCAGCAACCTTCAAAAGTAAACCAAAGTAGAAAGGAGATCTAACAATAGGTTATGTGCTTGTCTCTTCCAGCCAGGAACAGGAGTACAGAGTCATTAAGACTGACCTTTTTGGGGATCCGCAGGCGATTGTGACTGTTTTTCGTCATAGGGCATTGGCTGTTTTTCCCCCCGAGACTCAACCCCCTATGACCTCATATGACCTTTCATGCAGCGACGAGATTTTTTTTTTGATAGCATTGTCGTGTTGCTTAATTAGACTTTTATTTGTTTTTACAGTCGTGCCGTATCTGGGCTCCATACGCTGTGTGTCCGCATTACATGACATTACCTTACAGTCATTTAGCAGACGCTTTTATCCAAAGCCACTTACAATGTGTGTTTCAACAAAGGAAGGTAAGAGAACAACTCGTCACCAGAAGTCAAAAGTGCATTTCATTCCTAAGAAGTCTCCAAGAACTGAACCAGTGCTCAGGTAAATGAACAATACGTTCAGGTAAAAGTACAATAAGGTAAGAGCACAATAAGTTACAATAGCAATAGAACAATACCTACCTAACAATCGACTTAGTAAGACGCTACTACACTAGTAAAAAAGTGATAGGAGGATGCGCTTAATACACAGACACACAATTCTGAATGTTTTCCCACACCACGGATCACATGAGTTTGCACAAAAAAGGAACGTGCTTTGGTATATTAAGAAAAACAAGTGTTTCTAAAAATGCCATCTCGAGACGTGACAGAAATACATTCCTGCAATGGAAGTGATTTACAGAGGCCCCGGGCATCTCTACCCAAACCGACAGTTCTCTGGTGAGAACACACACAGGCTAGTCATAACAACAACAACAACAGCAGTGACATGTGTGCAATGAAAACAGCATGGCAGTCTGAAGACCACCCCCCCCCCCCCCCCGCCCTTGTTAGGACAACAAAATGCTGACCCGAAGAATAAATGAACGGTGAGGGGAACAGTTGCTTTGCATTCTGCAAATTCAGCCAGACAGGGAAGGGGCATGCGAGTAAAAAAAAAAGTCATAATTACTCATGTGGTGGGGAAATACCCCTGGCCTGAACAAACCCACCGTACACTTACTGGGTTTTGTATGGTGTGGTGTTTCTTATGGACGGGGCAGCTATCTGGAGATTGTTTGTTGAAGTTGAAGCCCAACTTTGTTCCAACTATATTAAAGGGGGCCCTGTTATACCACGGGGTGTGTGCGTGTGATTCGCCAATACAGGCGGGGTTTTTTCTAAATTGCCATGTGACTACAATTGTCTGTTAATTGGTGACATCACAAAGTGGGAGTGTCCACCCAGATCTATGATAAGATAGATCGGTCGACCAGTTTATACAGTCCACACTGGGTGGTAGGCTGATCTATCTATCCATCATAGATTTGGGGTGGACATTCCCACTGTGTGACTGGTCACCAAGTAACAGTAGACAATTTAAACAACGGCAAGAAGAGTAAAACAACCTAACTTTCATACGACTGAAATAGGTGTTATATAAATTATGTGTGCGTGCGTCTGCGTGCGTCTGCGTGCGTCTGCGTGCGTCTGCGTGCATCTGCGTGCATCTGCGTGCGTGTCTATGCCTCCCCCCCCCCCCCCCCCAGCTAAAATACAATTCCTCTTTTTGAGGTTGCCATAACCTCATCATTTAAATACAAAGGAGATGCGTGTATCAAAGGACTGGCTTTGGGTAATTATGCCATAAGAGACTAGATGAGTCATTTTAAAAGTGGGCGAGTTCACATTCATCACATGTTTCTCAGCTATAGAGAAATCATTTCAGCATTTCAATCATTCCCCCCCCACACACACACACACACACACACTCACCAGCAGATGAGGCCGGCGGTGACGGCGG
>CM051014.1:22018863-22038863 GCA_027704905.1 Muraenolepis orangiensis
AGGCTATACTCTATACTACCACCAGGATACTAGGCTATACTCTATACTACCACCAGGATACTAGGCAATACTCTATAGTATAGAGTATTGCCTAGTATCCTGGTGGTAGTATAGAGTATAGCCTAGTATCCTGGTGGTAGTATAGAGTATAGCCTAGTATCCTGGTAGTAGTATAGAGTATTGCCTAGTATCCTGGTGGTAGTATAGAGTATAGCCTAGTATCCTGGTAGTAGTATAGTGCATAGCCTAGTATCCTAGGCTATACTCTATACTACCACCAGGATACTAGGCAATACTCTATACTACTACCAGGATACTAGGCTATACTCTATACTACCACCAGGATACTAGGTCATACTCTATACCACTACCAAGATGGGCTATGCTCTATAATACTACCGGGATACTAGGCTATACTCTTTAATACTACCATTATTTTAACAGGTAGGGCTACTTTAAAATGCTTCCAGGCAGGACGGCTCTATAATGCTAACAGGGTATAGCATGTTGGTAACGTAGACATTAAAGCCAATCTATTTTTAACTGGGGCGGTGGTGGAGACCATAATTAATACATGGAGTTGGAAAACCCAAACCATCTGTTGGGATGCGAGGGCAATAAGCTCAAGCTAGTCATGGTGGTAGCTGCCTGGGCGTATAGCGATGTCCCACAAGCTTGCAGCGGTGCTCTCTGTGTAGCTGGGCCCCTACGAAGAGGCCTGGGGGTAACACTGGTGGACCGGCTGTGGACCACTGTGTGTGAAGACGAAAATGGGTTCCCTAGGTGCCGTGGGTATGTGTCAGGGAACAGGAACTATGTGTGTGTGTGTGTGTGTGTGTGTGTGTGTGTGTGTGTGTGTGTGTGTGTGTGTGTGTGTGTGTGTGTGTGTGTGTGTGTGTGTGTGTGTGTGTGTGTGTGTGTGTGTGTGTGTGTGTGTGTGTGTGTGTGTGTGTAATAAAGGTTAACAGCTCCTCAAGGTTATAAGCGTGGAAAGGCTTGAGAACCATTTCATCTGTGTCTGACGAGCCCTCCAAGCTAAATACAAAACGGCGTAAACAATCCCATGACTTCCATTAAATTCCCTCGCTACCACCAAATACAATAGAAGCGGTATGCGCAAGTTTGGAGTGAAGTGGTTCATGTTACCCTAGCATGCTATGACCGCATACCAAGGCCATGTAAACGTTGTAGCTCAATTATGATCAGAACCCCCATGGTTGAGAGAAGAGAGCTTCTGAGAGAAGAGAGAGGAGGATGGAGTGGAGTAGGGTGGGGTGGAGTAGGGTGGGGTGGGGTGGGATGGATGGGGTTGGTGCAGGCGGAGGATCTGGGAGGACAAGGGGAATTTTCTTGGAGAGGGCGGTGTAGTGCAGTGCACCACTCCCCACAGCTGGCTGTACGCCGCCGAGAGTCCCAGCAGAGGAGACTCTGTTGGGTTATGGATGAGCTGTGGGGAAGATGGGGCTGTGTTGCTGAAGCCTCCCCATTTAAACACGATATGCTGCTCCCCCCGTCACTCACAGTGCTGGTCACGGAGCAAGAGAGGGGGAGGGGGGGGGGGGGGGGGGGGTACATACTACACATTTTAAAAGGGACTTCATCCCAAAATTGTCTTTCCTCATATGGCACGTCTATATGATAAAGTAGACATTAAGCCGTCTCATTTGAGATTAGGACACTTATGCATGCACTACACATCGACCCACATTTTGAACCCTTTTTTTTGTCCTTCATAACCCCATCACCCCTGGGGATTGAGTGGGCGGGGTTCCCAACCCTCCCACGCCCAAAGAAGCCCCGCCCTCTATTGACTCCACTGGCGAAGCACATACTTACATTGTTGTTTTCCTGGAGGGTAATGGGGCGCATGAGCCCCCCCACCCCCACCCCCAGGGCTGTCAGACCAAAAAACACAAGCTCTCTGGTGCACACAACGCAACACGCTATCTGACACCCAGCAGCTCCAAACCCCAAAAAGAGAATTGAGCCTCACTTTGGAAATGACTATTGACTATTAACTCAAATATTGTGGACATTGAGCACAGTCATTCAGCTGGTTAGAAGTCAGCATTCAGGTGATGCAAATCATTGACTTAACGCACTAAAGAGACAGATTGAGGCCAATAAGCCTCTGCAGGGCCGGCGGGGACTGCAGACAGTGTGTGTGTGTGTGTGTGTGTGTGTGTGTGTGTGTGTGTGTGTGTGTGTGTGTGTGTGTGTGTGTGTGTGTGTGTGTGTGTGTGTGTGTGTGTGTGTGTGTGTGTGTGTGTGTGTGTGTGTGTGTGTGTGTGTGTGTGTGTGCGTGCGTGTGTGTGTGTGTGGGCATGGAAAGACTACAGCCGTAGGAGCATGACAACATGGGAATACGTGTGTGTACCATCACTGCACTTAACTAAACACTAAGTCGACCGGCGCACACACACACACACACACACACACACACACACACACACACACACACACACACACAATGGATATGATGATGCGAAAAGGCAGCGGACAAATTAAGTTGGTTTGCATCCAAGGATGCAATGTGACAAATTCATATCATTACAATGCATGCATAATGGCACGCAGTTCATCAACATGAACTCAAAGAAATACAAAAATACTGCTTTGACTCGGGGTGTAGAAGTAGAAAATGGAATCTTAGCTTCAGAAAGTATCAACCCATGTGGACGCCATCAGGGAGACCAAAACACAATAAATCCTAAAAGGACATTTAGCTGCTCCTGCACATTGCCCCTGCACCACACGCTCAACCTTCCCCACGTGCAGATCTCCACACGTTGCCTTAGATTTATTAATTTCATGCATTTCTACTGGATATGCTTCTCTAAAAAACTAAGGACCAGAAAACATGGACGAGAGAGAGAGAGGAGCAAGAGAGAGAGAGAGAGAGAGAGAGAGAGAGAGAGAGAGAGAGAGAGAGAGAGAGAGAGAGAGAGAGAGAGAGAGAGAGAGAGAGAGAGAGAGAGAGAGAGAGAGAGAGAGAGAGAGAGAGAGAGAGAGAGAGAGAGAGAGAGATGGAGGATGGAAATTGTTTGGATGCAGTCGGGTGGAACGTTGTTCCTATGAACATTTAATGGTGACCAGATATACTTATCGAGTGCTCTTTAATGGAGAACACCACTGGGCTGGAGGAGGAGGACAGATGCATTGTGCATCCTACTCTCTATTCAAGTAACTACTAAACACACTCTTTGTGCGAAATAAACTGCAAAAGGTTAGGTGCATTATTTATAATATATTTAGTGAATCCTAATTAGGCACGGACATCAACCATGGACTAAGCTTCTCGATCTTGTGTTTTTTCTCCTCATTAAAAGCAAGGCATTTTGTACTCAGATCGGATGGATTAGAGTAGTCTGTAGACATGGGTGTGGCTGCAAAAAGCCTTTTCTATCATTTGTACATTGTAACATTGCAGCTTCCCTTTTAATGAATTGAATGTGGTTTAGCAATAACAACTGATTAAAGGCCCCTGATTTTACCACCAGGTGAGTGTGATTAGCCATCACACGTGTGTCCACCCAGATAGATGTATGACGGATAGGATAGCCTGGCTAATCACACTCACACCCGGGGGGTGAAACAGGGGCCCTTTAAGTTGCATCTTACATATGAATGACACAGTGGTGGTTGTGATACCTCTGTGGACATCCACATGACCAACCATCATAGAGGATGACAACCAAGCGTTGCACTGCACTGTGTGAACGTTTTTAGGTGTTGGTTTTTCAGTAGGTTGGTTCCGCTAGCTCTGCTCTGCTGGTAGCTAGCAGGTGTTTTGTACTACCTGCCATCAGCTTGTTTAGTTTTCTGCTGGAACCCACTGTACTGCACTGCTTTTATAGTGCTTGATATGTGGTCGCACGCCTGTGTCTGTTTCTTGTGTGGTGGCAAATAACAAAAATTCAATAACATCTATCTATCTATATATATATATATATATATATATATATACACAGTATCTCGGAGAGGTGAAGATTATTATTGGTCATTTCAACTGAAGATAATAACCAGCCAGGCTTCCGAAGCACTCAGCTCCCCCGTGTGTAGAGGTCCATTGTCGAGGGCTACCAGTCACTGTCTTAAGAGCATATCCACAAAATAGGTAATCAAGCGTGTGCTGAGGCTGCATTGGGGGTTTTCTGGGGGTTTTACAGGCAGGAAAACACAGTGACTTCTCAGGGGCCCTGGGAACGCAGGGGGGAGGGGAGAGAGAGTGAGAGTGAGAGTGAGAGTGAGAGTGAGAGTGAGAGAGTGAGTGAGTGAGTGAGTGAGTGAGTGAGTGAGAGAGAGAGAGAGAGAGAGAGAGAAAGAGGTGAGAGAGGAGAAGAGCGGAGAGAGGAGGGGGGGGAGGTATTCTGGTTGAACAGTGATAACAGGACTGATGTCTAGGCACACCACATTAGGGACACAGCTGAATAAAAGGCAGTGGACAATCGTTTTCGGAAAATAAACCAAACACGCCATTTTACCATCTCTATGTATAAACACAGGTGGTTATAGCCTACACGTTTTCTGATTGCTTCACAGTGTTGTGTTCAAACTGTTCACGCGTGCGACACCAAGGATGTTAGGGTGACTCCACAGTGCATTGGACTCAGCCAATACGACACAACAACAACAACGGTTGCATAATCGGTGTCAGCTGCTATCTGGGTGAATACAGCTGCGAGTGGTGGGCCATTTCTGATATTTCGAGAAGTGAAATTCAGGGAACAGTTTGGTCAATATTTGTCGAACGGTAGAGGCCAACGTTCAGCGGGCGATGTAGTACAGGACCGTCGCTCTTATGTAGTACAGGACCGTCGCTCTTATGTAGTACAGGACCGTCGCTCTTATGTAGTACAGGACCGTCGCTCTTATGTAGTACAGGACCGTCGCTCTTATGTAGTACAGGACCGTCGCTCTTATGTAGTACAGGACCGTCGCTCTTGATACAACCACAGAAAACAATTGGACGACAGAAAAGATTATAACACATGACACATGCAAAAGGGCACACACGTGAAGACACACACACACACACACACATGTTTACTCTTTAGAGAAGGTAATGCATGCATGCAACACACAGACTCAGAAGACATGAAGAAAACTAGGCTCCTGCCCTATTTGTGGCAGAACTCTTTCTGAATATGGTCTCCGTCAATCCCGAGAGAGAGTGAGAGAGAGAGAGACAGAGACAGAGACAGAGACAGAGACAGAGACAGAGAGAGAGAGAGAGAGAGAGAGAGAGAGAGAGAGAGAGAGAGAGAGAGAGAGAGAGAGAGAGAGAGAGAGAGAGAGACTCACAGTTAATTCAGTGGTGCGTGCCATTAAGGAGCAGATAAGGGGGTTAGATATTAGATATTGGGGATCGAATCCGGTACCATTTGGTTGGGAGCTGCTGAAAAACCCTAGCCAATCAGCTGTCCGAGGGACAACTGACTGACTGACTGACTGACTGGCTGATTTGGGAGCTTTGTTGTTGAAAGTTGCAAAACTCAGTGTGATATCAGGTCAGGTGATTCAACTACGGCCATCACATAATTGAAGGGCAGCCACGAGGGCCCGAGGGGGATGGTTGCAAACTGTGGGCCGGACACTCACTCACACACTCACACTCACACACACTCACTCACACACACACTCACACAGAGCTAACAAAAGCAGCACAGTGAGAGACTCCGACCCCTCGGCGCTCGCATTCCATCCCATTCTACGGGCCAAATGTGGGGATTTTCTTTTTTTTTTTTGAAGAAGAAGAAGAAGACAGAGCCAATTCCAATTCTCCTGACACAACACTAGGCTCCCGGGGCCAGCGAGCGTGGCTTCAGCCCGCTTGCTGAATGCTCTCCACACAGCGACGTGTCTAGGCTGTAGCGCCGCCGGTGTCAGCAGTTCCTCCAGCAAACACACAATGTAGCCTGCTGAAGGAACCTCCTTATCCCACAGTCTCGTTCTATTATCTATCTCTGTGTGTGAATAGCCGCTTGACGAATCTTAATCGGGGCCCATATTACAGTACATTACATGACATTGTGTTACCACCGCTCAGTGGTATTATAAAATAAGGGGCCAGGAGGCACGTCAAGTGGTGGTTAAGCACAAGCATCGGGACTGTGGCGAACAAGGTTTAGAATAAGTGGGGTTTGTAACTACTTGGTTCGCTGGAATCTGCAGCCTTGATAACACAAGAGCAGGCTATTTTTGTTCCGCTAGTTCACATTGGCCTCATCGAAGAGGTTTTAACACTGCTATTGTTGGCCAGGATACCCCCCCCCCCCCCCATGTAAAACATGCTAGAGGAATTAAACTATACTATCTCGTAACATAATATTATCATACTCTTATCAACACACCCCCAAAAGCTAAATATATGTTGTATGTTGATTTTGGCCCCAATAGGCTTTCTGTAATGTCATATCAGTACAAGGCCTTCTGACAGTAAAGATTCATATTAGACCATTTAGACCATATTAGAACATTTTGTGTAAAAATAAATAAATAGTAAGTTGGGGTTGGCAAACACACCAAGATCGAAACATATTGACAAAACAAGAAGGGGAGAAATAACCAGTCGTTATTCTTTATTATTTTTTAAGATGAAGGTTTCTCCATATCGCTGTGACTCACGCCGGGACGTCCCAGTCCACTGCCCCCATATCACAGATAAAGAAACACAGACAGTGATAAGGTCAACGAGCTCCCTCGCTGTCCCACTTATCGATCTGTTAAGATGTTCCCGTGACCATGTGGTATCTAATCTATCGCGGATAGGGACTGAACTTGTCCAAATGTAAACATAAGCCAACAACATTCATACAAGTTGGACTGTAAAAGGTCGTGAATACACGACAAACCTCATGGAGCCTCAATGAGTTTACAATTGAACGTGAACGTAGTGATAGGCTGCCTATAGGGTCCGTGTACCCAAAAACAAACCTTTCCCATGTAGCTGCTGGTATTTTGGGGTTTTTCCGAACTTTTTAACAGTTGAACCCAAACCAGGCTGCTGGGGATGGAGCGGATCATTCGGGAGTCACGTGTTTGGCTGTGTGCGCTGACTGGTTGTCAGAAAGAAACCCACTGACTGAACGGCTTGGGACCACGGCATGCACCAGGCGTACAAAAGTCGCCTTTGTTTTATTGACAAATATCTTAATATACCAAAAAATACCAAATATCCTAAAAAGAGACTTGACTTCAATTTGGTCTGGAGCGTACATACACATACACATATAAACGGTGGCACATAGTTGATCAATGAAACGCATATACAGCAGACATGCGTTCACATAACGTAGTATTTGCATGTTTTAAAACAATCTGAACCAGGTGCAACATTTACGCATTACGCATTACGCATTTACACGTTTCAATCGGCCGTGTTTTCTAAGCCCTTGCGGGCATCCCGTGATCCCCGGTGTCCCCCCACCAACTAACCTGCTGGTAGTCCTCGTCCTGGGGATCGAAGGTGTTGTCTATCGGCTGCACTCTCAGGTTTATGTGTGGGAAATTGTGAAGCCAATAAGTCCACCAGGGAGCAATGTAATCCACTCGTGCCGAAGACATGTTTGTCACCCCCTCCCAAACAAAAAAAGTTAGGCTTTAATAGATGAGCTTGGCTTTACCATACACACTGCTGGGCTGTTAGGTCAGCCTCCCCGAGGAGCCCTTTATACGGTGTCATTTCAAACAAAGGAAATGAAAATGCATGTTTCTGCCCCCCCGGATTAAGGCATAGTCGAATGCAAAGTAACAAGTGTAGACCGGCGGTAGTCGAAAGTCGCAAAAATGTATTATTCCATGCGTTGATTTTTTTAAAAGCGAAACAAAAATTCAGTGCGCCTCCATGGTCCGTCCGCTTGTTTAAGTCGCCACTAGCTCTCTAGACAGCTGCTCTCCAACTACCAGCACCGCGGGGGGGGCAGCACGAGGCACTGCCACAGCAGCCAGGGGGGGGGGGGGGGGAGGCGCAACTATTGTTTGACAAGTGATGGATGATGTCGGATAGCTTGGATGTCCATATGCCAATCCCAAAGTGAACCGATTTGTATGAATTCATTCAACTATAGATCGGAATACGAAATGATAGATTGAGAAGTAACCATACTGCCACCTAGCGGGTCATTGAGAATTACACTTACCCAGTAGCCTGCCGTTGCCGTATTTATATATCGACAAAAAGCTTAATAAATCCATCCCCTCATACAGTGAATCGCTGCATGCTCCCTAAATTGCTTTTGAAACTTTTTGCACAACTCGAAACATGCAAGTATCGGTCACTATAACGTTAATTTTTTATTGTATTTTTGATTGATACTGAGGGAGGGAATGGGAGTAAGCATTCCATTGTACTTTGACAATAAAACATATTTTATCTATATGACTATCTACATTAGAGAATAAGTACGCAGGTACTACTATGTTTGATGCGGACTAGAGGGTGTAGCGCTGTAGATTGCCTGGGAACAGTTCCAGTTTAGTTACATGCAGTTGTTTTCAAATCTGAAGAAAGAAACGTAACACTTCAGGTGACTAACAGTGACACCTAGTGGACGCTTTTATACATTGTACAGTTGAAAATGTGGAAGCTTCTCACTCTCATGGCAATGAAATAAGCAGGTGTTGAGTCACAAGGTACAGATTTGCAATTGTAGAACTTCAATTAAAAGACAAGAGTGCCAAATTAATTTTTTTCCCAATTTTTATTACAATTATCTGTACACAGCAAAGGTCCTACTTCAGCTCCTTCACCGCCAGACCTGTAAAAAAACAAACATTTGGCAAACTATAGCAAACTATTTCATTGACTTCACTCATTCAGAACACGGCGAAAAGCTAATTCATAAATTCTGTAGAAACAGGCCTATTCTCCAGCAAGATTGAGAAGTCGGGCAGTGACAAGCTTGCTGTGGCAAATAAAATGTTCTTTAGGGCACTTCTTAACAAAGAACCATTTGCTATATTATATGGCTCATAAACCGAACTGGCAAACACTTAAGCATTGGATTTCATCTTTACATTGCATTATTGAATAGCAGGCAGACATAAAACACTAAATAAGAAACCAAGATGTCACACAAGTCTGATCAGATAAGCCACAGCCTAAATCAAACTTAATATTCCAGCTTTATGGCAAACATCCCTGCAGACACTACACATTACAAGTCAAGTGTCAAGTGCAATATTAAGCACAGCCTTGTTTTCAAGAAACTGCACAAGGCAAATAGTTTGAATGAACAGTAACCATCCTACAATTGTATATTTTGATTTCAGGAAGACGCTGGTGGCAGGGAGGCAACAGCTGGAGGTGATTTGGGGGCCAAATTAATTCGTACACAAGTCTACCGCCAGTTTTTTTTTTAACTACGCTATTTTAAGTTGGTGAAGTTTAGGCATTAAGAGTGAAATGGTTTTAAAGACAGTCCAGTACGGTCAAGGTCTAAACTTATGGCTGATGGTATAAATATCAGGATTGCACTTAACCACTGGCAGGTAAAGTCAAAACTCTAAATCCACAGTGCAGGCGTCAGTACTGACCTGGGGGCAGGGACTGCTTCAGCTTCTCGGCCTTCTCCTTGTCAGTGATGACCAAGGTGTACAGGTACCGGCTGCACCGCACCTTGAACTTAACATTGTCCTTGTTCTTCTTGATCTTTACGGCTGGAGAGAGACCGAAGACACTTTGAGACATTTTTTACTGATGAAGCAGACTTCACATGCACCACATTTTTGATTAATTCAGCAGACATGGTGAGCCAAAGGCAACTTTTAGACCCATGTCATTGAGGAGCAAGTTGCACAAGGATGCATAAAGGGAGACTGGACATTGGGGTTAGAACCATGAGCTTTCAGTTGGAAGTCACACACTTTTAACTACTAGATTACCCTGGCCCTCAAAGTCTTCGTGATAAATGGTATTTTTATGGCACATTTTCGGTTCTACACATAAACTTCCATTCATGTGGAATTACATTCATGTGGAAGTGATCACACAGAACACATACGTTTGGAGAGTTGCTTTACTTTTGCCATGTGCAAGTACAATAAAATGCTTAAACGCCGTTTGCTTC
Organism: Muraenolepis orangiensis; assembly: GCA_027704905.1. Lineage (NCBI taxonomy): Eukaryota > Metazoa > Chordata > Actinopteri > Gadiformes > Muraenolepididae > Muraenolepis > Muraenolepis orangiensis. Next base: position 22,028,934 of record CM051014.1, read on the forward strand.
TGCATTATGAATTTACACAATAATATTCTAAACAATGAAGCGTCTAACTAGGGATGATACATATGGCAGATGGAGCAAAAAAGTAAAGTGACCGTAGTGGTAGCAGCATAAATACAGCGCAGTAAGTCCAGGAAAGTCGTATGACAAAGTGTAATATTGGGTGACCATGGTACGATACGATTGTGTCACAACTCCTAACAGTTCAGTAGGCGCCGTGCCTGTGCAGCTAAGCACTTACATACATACAATACACAACAACGAGCTGGAACGTACAGTACACACACAACGGGTGACAAACTTACACTTGGCATCCTTCCTCCTGGCGGTCAGCAGGAAATCCTTGATTTCTTCAATTTTTCGTGGCTGTTAACGAAACAAAAAAAACACTTAAAGTTCCTTGTGGGCATGAGTCAGAGGAACCAAGGTGTATAGTGCACATCCAAACGTAGTGCCACTGTCCCTCCTTGCATCTAGCAAGCGTGCAAGTACACCAAAGACTACTTTTTGTCGCATGTCATTAGTGTATGACAACTCGAACTTGCTGATCAATTAGCATGTTAATACATTGTTCTCTTCTTGGAAATAACCCGATAACACAGCAGCAGTCGACACTTCTTCACAAAACGGTGTGGCGGCCCTATCAAGCTAGTAGGCTAACATGTAGCCGACTACTAGCGCTGTATACTATACATTAGCAACTGTAAAAGGGCCACATAAAGACACACGGGATTAAGCCTCGATAACTATCGTTATCGTTACGTTAAGCCAACGGAAAACATATATATATATGGAATTATACATATTAATGACCGGTCAGCCTTACCATGTTGCCGTGTTAGCTGACTGTACCCTGTGGGGGAAAGCAGGGAAAGACGCAATAAGAAAACGGGTTGTAAGATGAAAAACCCAAACTGCTAGAGATACATGATCATTAGTCGAAACAGCTCACATGCGAGATATCATCGATTTTACAGAAACGACAGTATATTGTTCATTTTTAAAGCAGATGTTTAATGATTTTGTTTGCGTGGAAGATATGTAACTTACACAGTCAACCAGAGAGGGGGATGAAGAGGGCGGGACTTCCGCTTACATTCCTTTTATACTTCCTACGGCAGGCGACGATGGACAAAATGCATTCAAACCAAGATTCAAGATACAAGATAACTTTATTTATCCCGAGGGAAATTAAGGTGCAACAGTTGACACAGGGGGAATAAATGCACACACAAATATACTAATATCTAAAAGCTAAAAACGAAATAACAACAACTAACTAAACAAAACTAGTATAAACAAAATTAACTAAAATAACTCTAAATGAAATCTAAATGTATTGATAGATGAATAGATGAATTGCATATTTACAGTATTATTACAGTAATACGTAGGTATATACAATACACAACAATACGTATAGTGGAAATTGGCAGTAATAATATATTAATAAATAACTCAGATGAATACTGAAAAAGTGACATGTGAAAAGTGAAAAGTGAAATTGAATTTACAGTGCAAAATTACAGTGAAAGGATTTACAGTGCGTTGACCAAAAAAAAAAAATAATAATAACAGTGCGTTGGCCTCAGGTCACTTAGTCTCCACTGTCCCTCTCATGACCCGAGGTAGATGAATTATAGAGACTGATGGCCACAGGAAGAAAGGACATCCTGTGGCGTTCTGTGGTGCACCTGGGTGGAATGAGTCTGTTGCTGAAGGTGCTTCTGTATGAGGGTGAGAGTTGTTGTCAAGGATACTACGCAGCTTGCGCAGCATCCTCCTCTCAGACACCACCAACAACAATGCAACAATGCAATGCAACAATGCAACAATGGTTTAGATTATCGATTGTCATTAGATTATCATTACACAGCACAATACAGTACAGCGAATATTATTTGCCATTTAACCAGTTATTTTAGAACTTTTTGTACTGTGCAACGACTTGTATCAATACTCATTAATATAAAAAGGATTTCCCTGGTGTGTTATTTGGCTTTACTTTTAAAATATCATTAACAATTTAAAGCGTTTAGCAAGCCAACATTTAACACACTGTGGAAATAGTTTATGTAAAACAACAATATGTACAGAGGCAAAAGCATACCTAACCCAACAATATAGGGTATGCAACCCCCCCCCCAACTCTCACTCACTCACTCACTCACTCACTCACTCACTCACTCACTCACTCACTCATACACACACACACACACCACACACACACACACACATACACACACACACACACACACACACACACACACACACACACACACACACACACACAGTGAAATAGGCCCTACACGTAGCATGCATGCATACTTTGAATATAAAGTTATCTGAATAAAGCTTTTCATACCATGTTCAGCCATACCTGTGCTGTATGTCAGTAGAAATAGCATTGTCTTTTCTTGCAGACTATCTTTTCTCTCTTTGTGGAATTGCATCTTCAGATTGTGAAATGCCATAATCTATAATTAAAATCCAAAAGTACGTTCATCCATCATTTCAAATAGCTGGCAAGCAATTTGAAGGTATATTAATATTCCTATGTTAATTCATAGTTCCCTTCAAAAATTAATTATTAAGGCATTCAGATTCACGTTTTTCAGAAGCAAAAAGTAAATTACATTTTAAGGCTGCATTTGTCCTGTTAGCGCTCTAAAATGGACAGGGCATTGTGGATGGGATTCTTTCACAATTTGCTGCATCCAACAACCCTCAACCCTGGAGACAACAATTAGTGTCATATTGTAAATTATTAAAACGTGTGTCGCTGCAGCTAAAATACAATTCCTCTTTTTGTGGTTGCCACAACCTCATCATTTAAATACAAAGGAGATGCGTGTATCAAAGGACTGGCTTTGGGTAATTATGCCATAAGAGACTAGATGAGTCATTTTAAAAGTGGGCGAGTTCACATTCATCACATGTTTCTCAGCTATAGAGAAATCATTTCAGCAGTGTTGTATAATGTTGAGTTGTTTTTGACACATTTCTACCCATGAATGCACTTTTATTTAATTTTAAAAGCCGCCGACTTGGGAATAAGGAGTTTCAGTATTTTTGGAATCCAATTGAATACCTGTTGAAGTATGCAGAGTTGAGATGGACCAACCCCCCCCCCCCCCACACACACACACACACACACACACACACACACACACACACACACACACACCCTCCTGGCCAATTATTGATATTCAGTTCTGCGTACGTGAGCTAGGCTTTACCTTTGATGGTCTGGCGTTTGAGTGACGCGTCGGTATTGCGTCTCCACCGGGAACTGCTCTCTGACTCCGTATTAATTCGCAGCACACATCAGGCCAGACGATTTATGAAAAAAATACTAATAACTAGTATATCTGCCTGTTACAGGTTGAGTTACCCCTAGGTGCTCAATCAGTGTCTGAGCATTGGACATGTTGGACCGTGCTGTTTAAATATTGAGTCGCCTTCTGTCAATCAGGCAGAACATTGTTGCAGGAATGGGAGCTTCTGGGGCCTCCATCACATCGGAATGATTGATGCAGAAATGATGTCTAAGAAAACAAACACAGAGTCAACTGTAAAGTGGGTGATGTTTCTGTCCGTCTGTTTTCAGCGATTATAATTGTTGGCCTGTCAACCGGTTTGATCTCAGTGAGGTCTCGAATGCTTTGCAGCTGCAGAAAATTATATTTTTCAGATTTGACGTCAATTCATAAAATCTATACAAACATTACTATTCCCTTTATGTGTGCGTAATGAACAATGTATGGGGCTAATCTAACATCCATAACGATGGCATGGCATAACCATGAAAGGATAACAGTAGGCTACTATTAGAATGCTGAAACATATTGCTGGTGCCTCAGAAAAGGCGGTATAGGCCAGAGGTGGCTAGTGAACTTCCTGACGTGTGGCGTCACTGTGTGGTACGGCAACACCACTGCACAGGACAAGAAAGCCATCCAGAGGGTCGTGAGGACGGCAGAGAAGATCATCGGGTGTGCACTTCCATGCATTGAGGAGATCTTTAGGACCAGATGTCGGAAGAAGGCCATCTCCATCACTAAGGACCGCAACCACCCTGGGCACCATCTCTTCTCCCCCCTCCCGTCCGGTCGCCGGTTACGCAGCATCTGTACAAGGACTACCAGGTTTAAGGATAGATTTGATCCACAGGCAGTGCTGCCACTATCGTAGCATTGTCATTGATATTACACTTTCATACTTTGCTGGACTTTCTGGCCTTATCACAGTAACTGCACTGTATTCATGATGCTGCTACACTACTGCCACTTTAAATGCTTTTAAGTCTTTTGGAGATTCATACTGCGGGAGGGAATTGGGAGTTAGCGTTCCATTGTACTTGTTGCAAATGGGCAATAAATATTTTATCTATCTGTATCTACAAAAAATCTTTCGAAGGGTACATTAGGATAAATATTTTGAGAACCACTGGTATGGCAACGAAATTCTTAATATGGCTAAATGGAAGTAGAAGGCAATTTCTATATATGCACTTACTAAACGTGTGTTATTATCCCGTGCCTACAGTACAGTATAGGCTATTTAAGCAGTTATGTATGCGACAGCTCTGGACGATGACGTAATGGCTTGTCTCTTTGGTCTGACTGTAAGGAGCGCAGATCGCACTGACATTGCAATGACGGGTTCACGGGATCAAGCATGGACGGATAAGGGCATCGGAGGCTTGTCATGGACATGCCTTGTTCAGGTTCAACCTGTCCGACAGCTTCAACATCCTAACCTTTACTTATACACGACTACAGCCGTGTATCTATTTATGTACTTTTGGAAGTGCAGTTACATTACCCCGACAGCAGAGGGCACTGAAGTATCACCGATAAAAAAAAGAGGAACGGAGTCTTCCACCGCCCCTGAAACCCATCGAAGACGCTTGCAGGGACGGAGGCATACACTATAACATTCATTATTGCTATTCATCATTGGGCAAAAAAGGTTGAAGCTCTGATTATTTTTCAATCTTGAATTCATTATTGTACGCATCAAACCCAACATGAACCTATACCATCTATCATAAGGTTAAACGTATTTATCAATGATCCATATGGGTAAAATACTAGTTACATCTCCAGATCAAGGACGTCATAGACATCTTTTATTCATTAATCCACATAATGAAACTCGGTTCAGTGTACGCCCCTGGACTTCAGCTACCAACAGACTCAAGCCTTGTTCCTATTTGGTACTACTGCAATATAGGCTTGAACTGTGCTTCCTCCGTGTCTTGGATGTATGGATTTTCCCTTCCGCCAATCTTTGAATTAGCATATATATGCATTACTATTCCTTCCTCCCCATATCCAAAAAAAAAGTAGCTGTAGTACACTAGCTATAGTGATCTAATTCAAACTCCACCACCACTTTTTAAATCTTAAACCCCCCCCCCCCCCTCCACACACACACACACACACACTCACACACACACACACACACACACACACACACACACACACACACACACACACACACACACACACACACACACACACACACACACACACACACACACACACACACACACACACACACACACACACACACACACACACACACACACACACACACACACTTCCTCAAACCATAACCTTTTATTAACTGTGTAAAACAGTTATCAGAATGAAATGAAAATGGCCCTGAGCCAAAGAAAGGTATAGGCGTGGCTGATTCAAAATGCACACAGCGCCGCTAAAAGGGGCTCCGGGTGATAACTCGCTGCGAGGCCGTGTGGGCTGTGGTGGTAATGGACATAGACGTCATGAGTTCACGCCGCGGTAACACAAGGCATTGCAGGGGTGGGTAAAGATGTCACATCTGTTCGTCCCCCCCCACCCCCCGCCACCCACCCCGAGGCCGCTCCCCTCCCCCTGGCGTGGACGCACTGCAAGATCAGCGTCGCGTCTCGGTACCTGCGGAGCTTACGACGACGACGACGACCGATGCTGATGCTGAGGATGGCGACGGCACATTATCCATCATCGGATGGACGGCAACTAAATAAATAAATAATATAAGCAAATACATTAATTAATTAATTAAATTAAATTAAATACAATAAAGTCCACCGGCGGGGGGGATTAAATCAGTTAAAGCTGCTGTCGGTGTACGATTCACGAGTTGTAAAGAGAGAGAGAGAGAGAGAGAGCAGAAAAGAGCACAACCCCCAAAAAAACAATCACGTTCGAGATGAACTAAATTGTTCGCAAATGAGCCGGGAGAGGTCTCAAATCTATACCGTCTCATACAGAGGCATCGACTGGAAACAGATATTCTCAGAGCGCATTTCACTCACTAATAGCTGACAGTCAATGGCGATGCTATTTCTGTGCAAATTACACTCAAATAATAGCCCTTACGTCTAACCTAACCTACACTACCTTTAAACTCTGGTTATTTTCCGTATGCACTGCACTGTGAGGTGTGTCAGGGTCACAGAAACAGCATCCGAGTACAAGTGGTGCTTCCGGATGCCGTGTGTGTGTGTGTGTGTGTATACTTAACACCCACTCTGCCTGATCATCGATCGGATTGATTGGTCTATTGATCCCTCTCGGGCTGGCCTTATCAGACGCAGACTTCAAGTACACTGAGAGATGAGGGGGGGGGGGGGTGGGGTGGGGTGGGGGTGGGGGATGGGGGAGATTATAGGGAGAGTCAGTTCTGGTTTAACTCTGACAGAATCTCCATGTAGAATCTCTGGGGTCGCTGACACGGCCCGTCCCTTGGAACTCAGGGAAGCACGTTTCGGAAACCGAACGAACGGAAATAACGACCCTGGGACCTCAGAACTCTCTGTGTGGTGACTACTGTGCAGGATTTGTGTTTGTGTTTGTGTGTCTCGGCCCTCGCCGGTTGTTATCTATAGTTTGGCAGATTCTGACCGGTCACAATTATTCATTTTGACTCTTACACACGCTCGCTTCTCGGGTCAGCAGACAAACGAAAGCTTACAACCAAGGAGCTCTCTATCTATCTGCCCTTACGATTTCAACATGTTGTTTTTATTATTATTATTATTATTATTATTATTATTATTATTATTATTATTATTATTATTTCACATTCTCATTTTGCCGGCATCTTATTCCGAAGCGTTAGCTTAAGCAGTTAGTTTAGCTTGCCAACCGCGCGGCCGACTCTGCCAAGTCTGAGGCAGCTTGTGTTAACCCCGTCTCGTCTGACAGTCAGGGCTCATTTGAAGTTTGAGGATCTGATCTCGACAGACTCTGAGGCTAAAGTGGAGTGCACATCAGGCACACACACACACACACACACACACACACACACACACACACACACACACACACACACACACACACACACACACACACACACACACACACACACACACACACACACACACACACAGACAATGACGCGTATGCAAATGTGACATTGTGCGCGCACACACACACACACACACACACACACACACACACACACACACACACACACACACACACACACACACACACACACACACACACACACACACACACACACACACACACACACACACACACACACACGTTCTGTAAATAAGATGTGCATTTGTTGTTTAATAAAAATATCCTGATAAAATGTTGGAGAAAAACATGCTGAATTGTCTCTCTCTCTCTCTCTCTCTCTTTTTCTCCGGCGCTGTGCCCAACAGATAAGGAAGTACGATCGTCCAAACAAAAGGGGTCTATCTTCACTTTTCTGTAGCTCTCCCTGTCCCCGTCTGTTGAAATAGATATATGTAAACAACATGCTCCTCCGTTCAGGCCAAGTTTCACCGAGAAAAACAAAGTTTTCGAGAGCGGCTTAAACTTAAGCTGCCTCTTCCACGTCCACTCGTCCACTTCTTTAAAAAAAAAAGAAAGGATTTTGTATTTGCATATTGTGTGTCGTTATCCCCGGCTCAGATAGGAGTGCCCCCCCCCCCCCCCCCGCCCCCCCGCCCTGTACAGGCACGGGAAGAGGGGGGGGGGGACGTCAACGTCTCGCTTTGGTTTATGTTTTGTTTTGTCCTCCTTCCCCAATGCTGTTTTTCCATTCAGCCTTCCCTCACAGCACACCTATGTTATCCTGGATAATGAGGCTCACACTGCAGGCTGTCCTGTGTACGCCCACACACACACACACACACACACACACACACACACACACACACACACACACACACACACACACACACACACACACACACACACACACACACACACACACACACACACACACACACACACACACACACACACACACACACACACACACACAACGCACGTTAATAGTGACAGGCAGATAGGCATAACAGGACCACGGTGAGTCTGCCAATGCTGGCCTCGAAGTGTTCTGTTGCTGTGCTGTGGTCTATAGGAGAGTTTGGGGGGGGTTAGGCCTTCACACACACACACACACACACACACACACACACACACACACACACACACACACACACACACACACACACACACACACACCACACACACACCACACACACACACACACACACACACACACACACACACACACACACACACACACACACACACCACACGCGCACACACACGTGCGTTATCCCCACAGACCAATAGAAAAACAGGAAAAGAAAGTTAGTGTCCTTTTGAAATAGGACACATAATATATTAGCAGAGTTTCAGGTCATACCGTATCGTGTCTTTAATACGGATGAAGTCCTCGTCACCTGCGCAGGTAATGGGGGGTGAGCCACGTTCCATAGCCCTCCGTAGCTCCGCAGTTTGCAACCTGGTGCGGGCTTCTTCATACTTCCTCGTATCAATGTGTGTTGTCATCACACATTGATACTCAGCAAAGCGTTTGTATATTTTAATCAGCGCCGCACTTCTACGCTTTTGACCTTCCGGAACATTGTTATGGATAGAATGGCACCAGGGACACCAACCACCCATCGACGTTAGCAGTCAGTTGCTTTAAACACACACACAAATATACAGTATATATACCTGTATATGTGTATATATACTGTCCTTTCACATGGTTCTTGACGGAGGCCATGGAACTCACTGCTGCACGACAAGCATTGGTCCCACATCAGTAATGAATGACCCCCCCCCAGTGGAAGGGAAGGGGAGGGGAGGGGGGAGGGAGGTAGGCTCTTTTTAACCAAACGACGCCTCCTGTGTTAGCCTTAACATGGGACAGCCTTTGGGGACGCCTGTGATTGCCTTGATTGACTTCCCATTCTCTCCCGCAGTATACATTTATAAAACACAATACTATAAAAATGACTATACACAATAACAATTGACGTAAAAGTGAATAATGATGGATGATATATACATGGGTTGAATAGTGCAAAAAGCATTTAAAAGCATTTTAGGTGCCAGTAGTGCAGCAGCATCATGGACATCGTGCAGTACACGATGTCCATGCAGTGAAGAAACTGTGATGAGTCAAGAAAGTCCAGCAAAGTATGAGGAGGAGGAGGAGGAGGAGGAGGAGGAAGAGGATGAGGGGGGGATGGGGCGGAGGCGAATATGTAGCCATCATCACACTGCTGTGGTATGGGCTCTGTGAACCACAATGCTTCCTCCTCCATCTCCCATGCCTCGCATCTCTCAATGAATCCCCTACTCGTATCACCGTCATTATCCTCCCCGCCGGTACGTTGAATCTTGTTTATTCCCACGTGCTGGTCCGTTATGAATGTGTTGTGAACAGTTAATCAGGTTAAAAACCCATCCACGCTGCTGCTGATGATGCAGTAGTCAGTCGTACTTTGTGTGTTGTTTTTTATGTTGGAGGGAGGGGGGGAGGTGCTTTGGGGTGGGGGGGTCCATCACTGCTACAGCCATTAGTCTAAGCTCCAGTTTACCATAGAGGATCAATGTTTATTTTCATGCCGACTCATAAAACCGCACACTTTGGGGC